>CM040186.1:89064442-89306942 GCA_022606455.1 Callitettix versicolor
ACGACGTGAATATGAAACAGTAAGGTTTCGAAAGCGCGGTAGCCTTTACTAGGTGAGTAAAAAAGACTGCTAGACGGAAGAAAATGGGTCTTAATCCTTTCTCATCTATTTCATTAAATAATTTCAAGTTCATGAATTAAACAAAATTGTCAGTACTGTTATTGCAAATTTTCTATTCAATTTATATCACCAAGAAAAAGGTTATTATATGAGGGGGGAACCCAAAAGTAATCGGAAATATTTTAAAAACATGTTTAATTTAATTTTCTGTACAAACTATAATTAGTCTCCTTCAAAGTACTCTCTACTGGCGCTAATACACTTATCTAACCGTTTGTTCCATTGTTCGAAACATTTTTTAAATTCTTCTGAATTAATGCCTAATAATGTTTGGTGGTTTCTTGTTTTACCTCTTTGACTTCAGCAAAACACCTTCCTTTCATATCTTTTTTCATCTAAGGGAACAAAAAGAAATCACATGGAGCTAAATATGGTGAGTAGGGTGAGTGATTTAAGGTAGTCATACCATTTCTTGCCAAAAATTGGCGAATGCTGAGAGCAGTGGATGGAGCGTTGTCATAATGAAAGAACCAATTGCCCGACTCCCACAAGTGAGGGTGTTTCCTTCTCACACTGTTGCGCAATCTTTTTAACACGTTTAGGTAGATTGCTTGGTTTACATTCTGACCTGCTGGAACAAATTCATAATGCATGAGACCCTTGACATCAAAAAAAAAGTCAACATTGTTTTTACTATTTGATTTCACCTGATGAGCTTTTTTTGCTTGAAGAGAGTTTGTGGTTTTCTAGTGACTGGACTGCTGTTTCAACTCAGGATTGTAACTTTAGCACCACAATTCATCTCCTGTAATAATTTTGGAAAAATCTGGTTTTTTATCAAACTAATCCTTCATTTCACAACAAGTTTCCAGGTTACACTCTTTTTTTAATCTGCTGCTGTCAGCAATTGCAGGACGAATTTTGCAGAAACTTCCACTTTTAAATCTTGCGATAAAATTCGCTGAACCAAGCTCCATGACGACTGTGTAATCTCAACAAGTTCATCAATGGTTGGTGATCTTCAGTCGACATTTCACCATTCTTAAAGTGACCAAACTACTTGTAGACTTGGCTTTTACCCATAACATCTTATTTGTAAGCCTTTTTTGACATAACAATAATTTCTGCAACACTTTTTTTAAGAAGAAAACAAAGTTTCAGTGCTGCGCTTTCCTCATGATAATCAGCTATCGTAAAAAAAGACGCACAAATTTTACAAAAAAATTTCACAAAAAAGCACAACTTTCCAGACTGCTGGCACTTGGCAGATTGACTTCAGCACTGTAACTAAATCGCCTTAGTGGCTCAACCAGGTACTACAAGTACCAAACTAACAACAAAATTCCTGTTATTTTTGGGTCCCCCTTGTATTCATTTCCTTTACTACTATATGATAACAATGTGTACTACACTTATATTATTCATTATCAGCCTGGTGTAGTGAATTATAATTCATGGTACAAATAAATGAAGCAATAATATATTTATTTAGCATAAAATACATCTCATCATAGAGAAGATACATATTCCTGAAAGAGTGAAGAAAAACTTCCACTTTGTAAGGAACTAAATTTACAAAACTACCTTATAAACTAAAAACTGAAGAAGCTTTTCAATCATCACCTATTTAAGCGCTACATAGAAAGTTACATTAGAATACATCAATTTTATCTAAATTAATATAAAAAAAATCAACCATCACTGTGTTGCGAGTTATACAGTATTTAAGAAAATGTTTTATGTAACATTTTATAATACACTTCACATTAACATCTTTGATATTAATTGAAAGTTTTCATTTGAAATTAAAGTCAGAGAGTTATTAACATATTCAGAAAGATCTCACTAAAGTTGTAGGTTATTTCAGAACATTGTAAGTATTTATATGTTTTATTGGGCTTCAGATTGTAATTTTTTTGTTTTTGAAATAATTTTTAATCATTATTGATCAATTTCACTTTAAAATTATTTAATGAACTTCTTTATCACAATTTTTAATTGGAGCACTAGACAACACATCTGTCTACTTTGGTGTTCTTGACTGCACTCACTCGGCGTCCTTCCAACCTTCTTTCCGCATCTTTCTTTCCAAGATACCCTGTGGTATTGCTCCACACCTGTATGCACTGTTTTTTTGGGTTGCTTTATTTTTTATCTTGATTTTAATAATGAAAATGATTATCCAAATATTTAAATTTTGTAATTTGGAAATCATTTAATAACTTCTTTATTTATTACTTAAATATGAAATTTGTACATTTGGTTAAGCACCGAATCATGTGATTGGCTCGATGTTCAACAAATCAGAATTCATCATGTGATGTATATCATACAAATTATCAATTGAAACCGTATTTACATATAGCGGTTCTGACTTCACATTGGTTTATTGAAAATTATTTAAATTTCTAAGGTTTTTTACAGAAAACTAGTATAGAAATTGTAGTTAATTTATTTGCTGAAACGCATAAGAATGTTGGTTCTGTGTTTTTCAACATTTTAAATTGTTATAATAATGCCATCTGTGTTTTGATTGGTGAGCGATGTCATTTCCATTTTTGTAAGTTGTTTGTTTAAGTCTGGTTCGTACTCTGTTAATTTTTTTTTTTTCAGCCGCCTCGGTGGTCTAGTGAATAGCGTACTAGGCTTCACCCCGAGGACCCGGGTTCGATTCCCGGCGAGGGCTTGACATTTTCATACGCTATAAAATCATCCCACCGTCTGCATTAGCCCAAGTGTGCACAATAGTCGGACGTTAAACACACACAAAAAAAAAAATCATACTCTGTTTTGGTAACTTAAGAGAAATAGAGTTTGATGTATTATCAAAAAATTACGAATTGTAATTAATTTACAATATCAATATTTGTCCTAGCAATAATATATTTAATTATAAAAAAGTTATATTCATCAATATTATTAGGTATTTCGCTTAACTTAAATATTTTTATGAGGGAAATAGTGCAAACTCCACAGTATTTTTCAGTAATTTCCACAGTATTGGAATACTGATATTTTTGTTTTAACATAATACATTGGGTGATTAGGCCAATGTCAAAGGTATGTTTTGCGCACCAAGATTCCTTAACACCAGTCGGCAACCTTGACCGTTCTGAGTGCTAATTATGCTCTCAGTTGAAAATGTGCTCCATTATGTAATCCTCAAGCAGTAAAAGTCAGCATATTGAAGAAGCAATTATTGCCCTAATTAAATATAATTTGTTTTGTTTCTTCATCTAGGGCAATTCATCTTTATGTTTAAATTACAGTGATTTTTGTTTCCACCATGACCTGCTTATGCAATATTATCAAACCAGAATTTTATGTTTGTTTTAGTTTAAAAAGTTGCTGCTGTAGTTGAAAAATATCTGTCAAGTTTGTACTCCATCATATAGATTTGTATAATGAATGTAGTTTTGTAAATAACACCCTTAGAGTAATATCATTTTTTTTAATATGATATGTTTTAAATATGAAATATGTTAAGCCTGCTATTTTTACATGTTTTATTATTTTCTTTTCTAAGGTCATGACGAACAAGTAGTCAATAGTAACAACGTATTCAAGGATGAGTCTGACACACAGACAAACAGTGTATTTTGTCCTGAACAACAGATTCCCAGCATGAGTAGAAAGGAGCTGAAAACATATGTTTCTCAAGGTATTATAAAATTTAAACAATTTTTTACATTTATTGGTTTTCAAATCAAAATCTTTTTTCATTCCAAATTGTTTGTGGTTTTTCCCAGTCTTTCTTTTAATTTTAAAATTTAAAACTTGTTGCTGTGTTAGTCCTTTTTCATTTTGAAATTTATTGTTCAAATTTATTAGTCTAAATTGATTAGTAGTGTTGTTTATTACTACAAATTAATTTAAACACTCTGCACAAATATTACTTGTTACTGAAAATCAGGCAATGTACAAATATGCTTTTTTTATTGTTTGTTATTTATAGTGGGATTGAACTTAAAACATATTTTAAAAATGTAGTAAACCCTCACTATCCTACTATTATTAAACGTAAAAATATTTAGATAGTAGAAACTTGTAGCTTGTGATGGGCCGAATGAAGGTTATAAAAATATTACAACAATTTTATGAAAAAAACTGACAATTCATAATTTAAATAGTAGGGTAGATAGGAACAAACAACTCAAATACAAACAATGCATAAATCTAGGCCATTAAAATAAACATTCATAGGCAATAACGCTCATGGCACCAAACCTAGCCTAAACATATTTACTTTTTTAAAATAATAATTTAATCAACGGGGATAACTGAATTATCTTACTAAATTAACATTTTAGGAACTACAACAAAATTCTCATATGTATCGAATGTCAAAACATAGAGCCAAGATATGGATATGCTGGAAATTAATAAACAAGGGAAGACATATTGGAATGGTATTACTAACCTGGAATAGATAGGCTGAACACGTGCACAGAACTCATACACCACGTTAACAAATTTTGACGTGAAACAAGAGAGATATTGATAGGTAACAAAAATTAAATTATGCAAAATAAAAGAAAAATTAACTCTTCAAAAATCATAAAATAATCAAATAAATCAGTTTCAACGAAATAATTGTTCAAAATTACACCATAAGTTAATTTAAAAAAAATGCAAAACCAGTATCATTTGGTCAAACCATGTTTGGCTTCCGATAACACAACATATAAGACCAAGTAAAACGGAATGAATTTTTATGAAGAAGCGGAAGTTTCTGGAAAAGGAAAGGATGCTGCCAGTTGAATCTTTAAGTTCTTTAAAGTTATCGCCCTCCAAATCTCCTTCTAAAGCAGCTCATGTTATTATACCTTCTTTGAATGGAAAAAGAGTACCATGGTGATTGTCTTTAAGAGTTCCATACCAAATTCAAGAATAAACGTATTACTTGAACAGAAATTTTTCTGTGGAAATAAAACTCTTTGGCTGAATTGAGTTGGGTCGAACAAATTTTATTAGGTAATAAACTTGTCCAAACTTTTTCATAAATAACATTTAGAAATTTTTATTAACATTATATTTATTCAGTGTTGTTAGTTTTTCAAAATTAATTTTCGTACATCAACATGATAGTTATACGTATGTGTTAATTTTAGTATGCTAATTTTGATAAATGTATTGTTTTTACAGTTAATAAAACAATTGATCAAAACCAACATTTTAATAATAATAATATAAGTGAAATAAATGAAGAAATGGATTTATCTTTATTCAATAATACTGGGCAAGCTAGACTCCGCGATCAGTCTGTGTTGAATGTGCGCAGTGTTTATGCCAGCTCTCTAAAAAATTCAAATAAGGCATTTAATTTAACCAAGTAAGTGGTATTTAATTATTATTTATTTATTGTTGTTTTATTTATTTTATTAAATAATGACAATAACTTGTCACGTTAACCTTATGAAATTTTTTTGTCTGTAACACCCTTCAGTTTATGTAGTTGTTTTGTTGCTTTTGCCTAACTGGTAAAAAGAAGCCTATATTTGTGTCTTCATACTTTGCTAGAACTATTTTTTTTTTCTAGACGTGAATGATCTTATTTTTTCTCCTAAAATCAAAATCTGTAATACAGTAACAATTAGTTTATTTGGAAGATAAAATTTATGGTACACAAATATTCATAAACTGTCTTACATTCAGTAAACACAGTTGTTCCATGGACTAATTAATTGGGAGAAAACAATTTTGTAATGGAAGTCTTTTATTGTAAGATGTATTAATTAATAACAAACACACAAGTGTTTTGTTTGTAAATAAAAAAAAAAAAAAAAATACAACCAAAAAGAAATTGTTTGTTTGTTTCTTATGGCAACTTATTCGGACCTTGGTCCATCAGTTCTCTGGTATCCCAATATAGCTTACATATGTTCTTTGACTTTCTTTGGTCAGGGTCAAGTTCACTACACACTATCAAGTGCTCCTTATTCATCACAGAGTCTACTTTGCGGCACAAAGTGCACATGTCCGAGGTTAGTATCTTTATCTTATGTAAATGTGCTGCCATGCAGTCATGCCCTGTATTCAGGCGGAACATGGCGACTGCTTCCCTTCTCCGTCTGCATCGATTCTCATCCCAGGTCCTGTCAACATCATGCCACATTTTACCCTCAGAGACCGTTTTCGCGCTTTTGGTAGAACTCGTTAGTTATTTTTTCTTAATCATGGTTTTGGCCATCGAGGTATTCACTGTAGTGTTCTTATGTTGAAGTAGTGTGCCTTTTTTGCCAGTTCATCCGCTATTTCATTTCCCAGTACTCCGACATGGGATGGGATCCATTGGAAGCAAATACGTTTTCCCAGGCCTTGTAGGTATTTTATCATTTTCTGTGCTTCGTTTATAGATTCGTCATTTGTTCTTTTGTTAGAGCATAAACTTTGTATGGCTGCTCATGAGTCCACCATGAACGCAACGTTGTGGTAGGCATTTGTTCTGTACAGAAGTTGCTGTAAAGCAAATTCTATTGCCTTGATTTCTCCATCAAAACTGCCTTTGTTCTTTCCAACTGAGGCATAGTGTGCGAAGAGTGATGAGTATATTCCAGCCCTGCCTCAGCTCTGTTACACATAAATGATCCATCTGTATATATATGGAGCCATTCATCTGTTGGGTACCTCTCCTCAATTGTTGCCAGTGTTATTTGTTTCATTGCGCTGGCGAGTATTCATTCTTTTAAAATCTTCAATTAGATGTAAGTGTGTTTCCAGCTGCAAATAATCCAGAGGGTTTCTAGGTCCGCAAAGCGGTTCGATCCTCTCCGTCACACCACAACGATTGAGTATATCCCCTGTTGCAGTCAGTGGGTCCTTTTGAGTTTTTAAGGTTTGCTTCTGTATGTTGTTTTTTGCCCAATATGTCCCTGGTAAAGCTTGTAGGCCGATGTGTGCACAACTTGCCTGTTGTTCTATTTCAGCAATGATTGGTAGGTTTTGTGTATACAGCTGTAGGGCCATTACAGGAGTTGTCTTAACCGCTCCACACACTAATCTCAATGCATTATTCTGAGTTTCTTCTAGTTTTTGTAGCTGGGACTTGGGAGCTGTCACAATGACTTCACTACCATATTTCAGGATTGGCTTTATATAGGCTTTATAGGTGTTATTGAGCGTGTCCTGTGTACTTCCCCATCCGACTCCTGCAAGGCGCTTGAGTATTGCCAATCTCTTGTTTGCTTTTGCTGCTGTATTAGTCATATGATGTTTCCATGTCAACTTGTTGTCCATATGCACCCCCAGGTATTTAGTATCATTGCTTTTAGGCAGAGGTGTTTTATCAATATTAAGTTCAAATGTGTAGTTAGTATGACGTAGAGAGAAAAATTGATACACAGTCTTGTCAGTGTTTATGACCATGTTATTCTCCCCAGCCCAACCTTCCAGTACCTTTAATGCTTCGCTCACTTTAACTTCCAGCAAGGATTGTTGTTTCTTGTCATTTTTGCTTTCGCCAGATAACTACATCATCAGCAAACATACTAATGCTTGTACCTTGTATACACTTCACCCTTTTGGTAAGTCATTAATGTAGGCATTGAACAAAGTTGTACTCGTAACTGCTCCCTGTGGTAGTCCCACCTTTGTTTGTTTGTAGTTAGAGTCTTGGTTCTCATATCGCACCTTTGTCCATCTTTGTGACAAGAATCTGGTCAGCCAATTCAGCATGTTGTCCCCTACACCTAACTGATGTAGTTTAAGAATGAGTGTAGGTCTGATTACAGTATCGTATGCACCTTTAAAATCTATAAAACAGCAAGGACACTTTCTTTTCTGTTGAAAGCCTCCTTTATATCTTGACAGAGCCTCGTGGTCTGATAGGCCGTGAGAACGATTCTGTCTGAATCCGGCTTGTTCCTCTTCTAGAAGATTTTGTTTTTCAAGGTACCAATTGAGCCTGGACGCGATCATCCTTTCCTGGATCTTGACCAAAACCGATGTAAGTGCTATTGGGCGGAAAGAGCTCATTACGTCCTTTGGTTTGCCTGTCTTTAAAACTGGGACTATGATTGCTTTAGTCCAATCTGCCGGAAGGCTGCCCTTGGTGTTCCACAACTTATTATAGATGTTAAGCAGGTATTTTTGGGCTTTAGGTCCTAAGTTTTTTATGAATTCTGGGAAGATTCTGTCAGGACCGGGTTGTTTTTTTGTTTTTGTGTGCTTTATAGCTTCCTTCAGTTCGTTTGCAGAAAACTCTTCAGAAAAGACTAAATCCCCAGAATCACAAGCAGAAGGCGAACGTGTCTGTCTTGGGGGGTTGTTTTTTGGCTTCTTAACTGATGACTCTTGCTTAGCTGAGAAATACTTATTGAAGTGTTCAGCTATCAATTTACTATCGGTGACCTCCTTATTGCCCACCTTTATAGGTTTTGCCTGTTTCTTTGGGTATTTATTATTAAGTGAGTTGATCAGTCTGTGTGCTTTAACACTGTCAGTCCTATAATTTACACCATGGAGAAATTTATTCCAGGAATCTCTTTTGGCCGTGTTCACTGCCTTCTTCATTGCCGCTGATGCCTTCCTCCAGTTGATGATGTCTTCCGGGAGTCTAGTTTGTTCTGCCCTTCTCCTTGCCCCATCTCTGGTTGATTTCAGGGTGTCGAGTTCTTGATTCCAGTAAGATTTGTAATTTTTTTGTCTTCCTCTAGGGATGTTCATTTTGGCACTACTTTCGATTATGGAATTGAGTTGTTTCAACATTCTGACCGGAGTTTCTTCCGTATTAATTTCATCCACCGACATTTCTATCTGATTTTTAAAAGCTTTCCACTTGGCTTTCTTGAAATTCCATGTTATCCTTTGTTCTGGTGGGTGGGATTTACCTGCCAACTCAAGGCTGATCACTGTAACTCGGTGTCCACTTCCGGGATCCTCGATTACCCTTCTCTTGCAGGCATCAAACAGATCAGCAGACACCATGGCTAGATCCGGATTTGTTGTTGTGCCCGAATAATGCATGAAAGTTCCGGGGTCATTTCTGTTATATAAGAGCTGGATGGGATTGCTGTTTATAAAGTCCTCCACCATCTTCCCCTCACAGTTGTAATAATTATAGCCCCAAGTTGGTGATGCCGCGTTGAAATCTCCCATGATCACTGTGGGCCCCACACATCCAACGAATCAAGATTCAGGTTTCTATTCTTTGGTGGGCTGTAGATACCATATATTTTGATTTTTCTTCCATCAACCCAAATGACGAGCTCCGCGATCTCCGCCTTGTCAAAATCGTCCATCTCCTTTACAATTCTAAATCTACAGGTTATGTCGCTTCGCTGCAATGATCAGTCCGCTAGCAATCTGTCTGTGCTTAAATATAGAATATATAGAAAAATCCTTAATGTTATAATATTGAACATTTTCAGCTGTCACATTAGCTTCGTTAACTATTAAAATATCTATACCTCTTTGGTTTATAATCTCCTTAATCTCACTCATTTTGCTTCTTGATAGTCCCCCAGCATTCCACTGGAGTATATTCAGTCTCATTTTCTACTTGGGATGGCAGAAATGCCAGCACTGTTACTCATTTAGCACTACCCAGGTGGCACGTGTAACTTAAAGTGTGTTACGGACGCGAGTAACTTTGCCACCCACCAAAAAGAAATATTTAATGAATTTTAGACGTTTCTAAAAAAATCAGTGAAAAAGTGTGACAGGCAATGGTGATACAGATTTGTGTACTGTATGTATTATATTTTTTAAACAAGCATTAAAGAGCAGAAGGTGATGTATGTATTGTAAATGTCAGAGAGCTATGTGAAATAGTGTTTGTCAGTATGTAGTATATGTTACCATCAGTCTCTACACAGTTACTCGATAATCTTTTTTTCTTTATATAGTATTTTTGTCTCCTCAATTAAATTTATGATTTTCAGTCCATATATATATATATATATATATATATATATATATATATATATATATATATATATATTGCTATTGTTAAGCACTGTACTGACAGCATACAGGATATGTTTTAAATAAAACTGAGAGCTTTAACAAAGTTTTTTTTCAAAACAAAAGTCTTATTTATACCAAAATTAAAAACATATTAATATCCCAAAAAGATTAATATTTTATAGTTCAAGAAGAAAGTTGTTAAATCATTATCTATCTTTATTTTTAAGTGGCCATATTCAAGCTGATACATTTAAAAAGAAATACCTTTTTTATTGTTACAACTATATGTCATATTTTATTATCTTAAAGAGTATAGTTGGTTTTCAAATGTTGCAGGTCCCAACAACCATCAGAAGTTGCTATTTATAATGAGTTGGGTAAGATTTGTTTCATTTCATAATTTTAATTGTTTATTTTTTATTTACAGTTTCAATTTAAATAGCTAAACTTTGCTAATGAATTTGATAAGCTACTAAATAAAAGCAAACTAGTTTAAAAAACTGTGTTTAATTAATTAAATATATAATATTAGGTGAAATTTGTAAAAATTATATGGATAAAAACAATTTCTAAATTTAAAATAAAAAATAATTATTTATACATATATATATATTGCCCTCCTGATAATCTGAGAACAACACGAGCTGCCTCGGTGGCCTAGTGGATAGCGTACTAGGCTTTCACCCCGAGGACCCGGGTTTGATTCCCGGCGAGGGCTTGGCATTTTCATACGCTATAAATCATCCCATCGTCTGCATTAGCCCAAGTGTGCACAATAGTCGGACGTTAAAAAAAAAAAAAAAAAAAAATTGAGAACATGTTAATCTCATTGTAGTTTCATCTCAAAAGCAAAAAAAAAAGTCTAATGCTTACAAGACAGACACAGTTTGGAGTAAAGTGTGTCCTGTGTGATAATTGCAGCCCAGTTTATTACACTTGGAATTGATTAGGTAGTTTAGTTTTTATGTTACTTGACTATTGATTAACTCAGATATATGGTGGAACTTTACTGTATCATGTCATGTATTGATGTTTGAGTATCATAATTCCAAGTCTGTTTATTTACTTTTCATTGCGTTGCCTAAGGTACTGTCTGTGATTCACAGTCAATATGGTGACTCGAGAGGGGATCTGTCTGTTAGTAATAAGGAAAATTATTTGCGATTCGCCATAAGACCACATGTCATGATGCCAATACATTACAAGTTGTAGAATTAACCCTAATAACACTGATAAAGAAAGAGATCCTACTGTACTGTATAATGTTGAAGAAAGTATTATTATAATTGCCTAAACAACATAGGAACTGAGTTACACAACCTAGTTCTGTTTAATAACACCAAAACAAACATGCTTAAAATCGCTATACTTCTTTCCTGGTTTGAAATGGGCTGTAGCCTGGGAAACCTAATTCACTGCCAAAACTCACTTCCAATTGGTTTGCAGTGCACCCATATCTCGACTAACACATCTGCCCAGGCACTACTGCTGGCACATCACATCGCATCTCCCGTGCACAAAAGCTACATTCTGATTTGTGCGCTCTTTCTCTAGTTTTAACAATGGAATTCTGAGAACTTATGGTGTCCACCATAATTTCGAGTATAAATTCAGGTTGAAAATCATTATTTGGCAGAACATCAAGAAGGACCACCCACTGCACGACTACTACACAGCAACTACTAACACCCGGACCAACAGTACAAGACACCACAACTTGCTCGAGAGGAAGTAGGAGGGATCTGGCGAACAATTAACACAAGTGAATTTATTTCACATTCCTTGTCAGTCCGCTACCAACTTGGTAATCGCCTGGATTTCTTCTATTTCTCCTGCAGACTACAGTATATGAGGAACATATGAAATGTTGACAGTAAAGCTGATTAGTACAATATTTAGCAATGCTGAAACCAGTGTCAGATATATGAGTGTTCGGAACGACTAATGAAAAAATGAAATAACATCCGAAGTTGTTATAATCAAGTTCAACTATAAATCGTTACAGTGACTTTTATAAATAGCATCCATGTATTCAAAAATATCTAAAATTACATTTTTCATATCTATGAATTCCATTTATCTGTGTATCTATTTAGGATCCATCTATCTATAAATCTATTTTATATATTAAAAAAAAAGTTATTATATTGTATTAAGTGTTCAGCAATTCTTTAGAACAGATTGACCAGTGATAAGTAATAATTCTATTTTTTTCCCTTTAAAGACGTGTAATTGTGAATAATGTAAACAAATTTCTGAAAAGGAAAACCTAAAAATCCTTTCAAAACTTTCCTTCTATAAATTCATGTGCATCTCAATTTGTTGGTAACACACCTCTTATTCATTAATGGTATTACTAATCACTATAAAATTTGGCGAAAATGGTATTTAGCTGAACTCAGGAAAAATTTAACGATTGATAACAAAAAATACTTACAAGAATTTACCCCTCTAAGATGTCTCTACCAGTTTTTCTAAAGCCTTCAGAATGAACAAAGTTAGCCGAAATCAAAACCAAATTATTTAACGAAGCCACTTATACTTTGAAGACATATCCAGCCATTAGTAATTCACATAAAATAAATTCTACATATATAAATACAAATAAAAACTTTTAAGAGGTTGCGTGATCGAAGCACATTTCAATATTCTACATTCTTTTTGATAAAAAATATACTTGATAGATTTATAAATCTATCAAATCAGATAGCAGAAGGCACACCGTGACTAAGTATGAAGATTAATATTGTTCGGGAAACTGTGTAAGCAGGTGACTGGATATTGGTGGTATTCAGTGGTGGGTTAACAGCTTTTTTAATTGTAGACTTGACCAGGAGCTTTTTACTTCTTGGTGGTTTCTGTTTAGATTATAGTTTAGCTTGTATGTAATTTCTTCCATAACAGTGCATTTTAAAAGTCTTAATAATTTTAATTTTAATAAAAGGGATTTGTTTGACATGTTTTTAGGAAGCAATACTGACCCATCCTTGCTGACAAATCCTTCTGGTCGAGTTAGCAGCAGAGGCAGATTAATAAAACCAAAAAAAAATTTTTGGGATGGTATTCAAACAGTTTTTATAATAGCTTTAAATATTGTTTTACTACCTCATTTTTAGACATTATAAAGACAGATTTTTTTTGTTTCTTTTTTCCTTTTCTTAAATTTCAGTTTTTTTATATCATGTTTGATGTTATAGTTCCTTTTACTTCTCTTTTTAAAATTCAAACCATTTTTAGGTTATGTAGTGATCTTATTAGCGAGATTTTTAAAATGTGTTTCTTCTTATTTTTAGATTGTTTCATCTCATGTTTTGTTCATATGTATTTTGAGATATGTTGTTACTTTTTCTTTTTTAAAAATCCAGCATTTATTAGATTTTTAAATGTTACTATAAATTACAATAAAATTCAACAATTTTTAAATCACATGATGATTTTATGTCTGAGATATGTTTGGTTGCTTTCTATTTTAATTGATGTGATTTTTTTTTTTTGATCAGATTATGATGTGATTGAGATTTTGAAATGAATTTGTTTCCCATCATTTTTATATCTTGAATTGAGCTTATGATCAAGATTTTGAAAATGTTAGTTTCCTCAATTAAGTAATGATTTATAAATAGTATAACTATTGACTTACTACAGCCACTGTAAAATAATTGATATTTGATGAAGTAACCAGTCTGTCACCGTTTAGTAATAAATGAAATCATCTTCAGAGTAATAAATTTAATTGAAATTGTTGAGTTTTGTTTCATTTTCTCTCCTTTTGGTAGATCAGGGAGTTTTGAAAATGTTTTCTTTCTGACCTGTGATGATGTGATTGATATTTTGGTATGTTAGTTTCTTAATTTTTAATACGTGTATTGGTTTTGTAGCAAAAGAAAGTACACCATCTAGCCTTATTGGTCAAGTGAATGTGCCTATTCAAGAGAAATGTAGAAGCAATGCAATTAGTTCAGACTTATTTGTAAGCATTCTTATTTTATTTTTATGTTTTTACTTTTTTTTTTAATATTAGAGAATTGATTTGAGATAGTTTGTATAGTTAGGTATTGTTTATAAAAAATTCGTAAATTATGTAGTCTAGAGGTATAAAATACAACAGAAATCATATTTTGTGCTTGTAAATTTGTTCTGGTGTCACATGAAATAGGTGACTTGCTACCCTTGCAATGTACACCACACATGTGAATAGTAATCATTAAAATGAGTCAAGCCGCCTCGGTGGCCTAGTTGATAGTGTACTGGGCTTTCACCCCGAGGACCCGGGTTCGATTCCCGGCCAGGGCTTGGCATTTTCATATGCTATAAATCATCCCATCGTCTGCATTAGCCCAAGTGTGCACAATAGTTGGACGTTAAAAAAAAAAAAAAAAAAAAAAAAAAATAAAATGAGACAACCTTTTGCTTTGTTCTCCTAAGAAGCTGAACTCCAGCAATTATGAACTCCAGCAATTATTTTTCTTCAAAATATGCATTTTGTACAAAACATTGTTGACCAGTTTCTCTCCAACCTGGATTCGGTATACCTGTTTTTCTAATCTGTCCACAGCTTTAAGTGCCTTATGATTTGAATTTCTTGAAATAAGAGATATTCATTTCTCATGATGTTTTTTAATCACAGTAGTACTGTTATAGTTTAAATTTCTATGAAGTAGTAATACATCTGTCAATTACCGGAATATAAACAAATATGGGGAGTTGTCTCATATGATACAAACTGATTAAATTATTGTTTACACAATTTTGATAACTCGTGTAGTTAACCCAATGGTGTACACAAAATAATAATCACAAATTAATATACTGTAAGTATTGTAGAGAATCACATTGTTACTCAGAGAAAAACATTGTTACTATATTATTTACAGTTGCCAACATAAGAAACAAAAAAATTACAAACAAATTAAAAAGTTATTATTATTGTTCATTCAGACATTTGTCTTGTGAAACAATATACAACATTTTGAGAGTATGTTTTTTTTTCTTCTAGGGTAAATAGTAGATGGTAAACTGACTTAAGTTTTTTTAGTAAATGACAAACTATATACCTTTTGTGTTACTTATTTAATGTAGCAATGTTACAAAATTACTGCTGGTTCATAATTAAGAAAAGAAATTATTAACCCTTTCATTTGATCTTTCTGTTGACTAATTTACATTTTTTTGATACAGCAAATGAATGTTTTTCCAAAAGAGAGAAAACAAGATACTTCCAAGCAAGAAACATTTAAGAAGCTAGCCAATGTCAACAATAAAAAACCAAATTCTAAACAGAATGAATATCTGATATCTTCTGATTTAAAGTCAAAGCAAACTGGGGTAAGCGCTGTGAATGAATCTGTGTATATTACACGTAGTGTTAGTAAAAGTGCAAAGAAGAAGAATAATACTCCTGATATTGCTTCAAAGACAAAAATTAATATGGAAAATCTGCAAGTTGACAGAGATGTGCCTGAGGTAATTTATTTATCTTTTTATGTGTCATTTTTATGTAATTTGTAATCTAATTGATGTCTCTTTATGGCCAAGCATCATTTGATATTGCACTGCCGATGTCTTAAAAATATTTCATTCACTGTTATCTGTGTGAACAAGGTTGGCAGTACTGCATGCCTAAATATATCACATTCTTGTGTGTGTGTGTGTGCACGTGCGTGCACACATATGCACACACACACACACACATAGATCTGAATATTACATGTAGTTAAAACTGCTAGCTTTTTTAATTTAATAATTTCTTACCCGAGCGAAGGACATGACTGCATGATTGAGAAAATGCAACTATTGTTAAAACTATGATGTCTTGTAGTTGAGCATTTTTTCCACCACAGTTTGTGAGGTGACTGCATGATTTAGAAGCACAACTATAGTTAAAACTACCAATGTCTTTTTCAGTAAAATAGTACCCCTCCAAGTTTATACATGACTGCATTTCTTTAAAGATAGAACTGCTGTTAAAAGTGCCGATGCTTTTACAGTAGAGCATTTTTTTCAAATTGAAAAGGTTTTAGGCAACATGTTCTACACACATTGTGTGATTTAATGAAATGAAATGTCTGTTTCACAATTTATAATATTGGTCCCATTTAATTTCGAGCTTAATTGTTAAAGAGATACAAAAAGTTAAAAAAATTATCAATTTTGTCAGTATGCAAAATACATTGCTTTCAAATAAATATTTTGATGTTATTTTAAGATAGCAAATGCTCCTGTGTAAGTTTTATTTTAGCGCCTTATATTAAACTATTTTTTGAGTTTTTTAAAAATTATATAATGTGGTAATGAGTATTTTTAATGGGGAATTAAAATTTGTAACAATTTTTAGTTAATGCACTAAGATTTTTTGTGCTCAAATGATTTTGGGGGCTTATTCAGTATTGCATATTTTTTATTATACTATAATAATTTGTCTACATATTAATAATATTCATATTTTAAATTCATAAGTCAGTTGTCATTTTAATACTGCAGTAAACAGTGTTATTAATTTTCTTAGGCAGTTAAGCCTGCTGTTACATCCTGCAGAGGTAGAAAACGTAAAGGTACTGTGGTTGCTCCTAATGCTGTAAAGAGGAAAAATCAACTTTGTAAGTACATTTATTTACATTATATGTATTTTTATTGGTAGAGTCTCGATTAGTCACCCTTTTAACCTTTAATTTCTATTAACCAACAGCTTAATTCTGTTATCTGACATTTTTAAGCAGTCTCGTAGTAAATAATTTGTAATTCGTAAAAATAACCTTCTATCAAAACAAAACACTGTAACTGGACACGATTTATGTATAGTTTAGGCGATCGCATCTGATACTGTTGTTACCGTAAGCAAACATTGTTAATCGAAAAGTAAACGATCATATAGTAAAGAGATACAGACATTTCAAATAATATCAACAAATTATAAAAGAATGTGTGAATATGTCTATTGAAAGGTATACACTATTTCCTATAATACCATTCAATGTACAAGTCAATCATGTAACAGTTACGTGACTACATACCACATGCAGTGCTGTCGCGTATGGTATGTAAATACTTATCAAAAGGTTAAGTATGGATAATTTATTATATTTGTATAATAAAATGTAAAATTTGTATTGTATATAATTAGAGTTAAATAGAAAATTTAAGAGTTTTACTACATTTTCTAAAATAATGATGATAAAACATTCCGTGCTGTAAACAAAATATAGTATGTTATTTTTATTGATTGCAAAACGTACGAGTGGTCTGTTTCTGTTATCCGTCTATTGTGTCGTCCATCACTCCACTGGTTCCGAGAATTATGGTCAATCAAGACATGTATATTATTAATTAACATTCTTGTGGTGTGTGATCTTAGACACACAAAACAAAACAAAATTTTTGTATCTTGCATTATATATCTCTATGGCAAGATACAAAAATTTCCAATTATTATTTTTGACTATAAGTAGATCTTGTAAATGTATTTATGTTTACAGCTGTACAGATTAAAGAGAAATCCTGGAGTTTTAAATATAATTACTTCTTTTTTTTCAGGCATGGATTCTAACTCAATTAATGATTATCATCAAATTTATGAAGCAGAAGGCTCTAAACGCAAGCATCAAAAAGAGGTTTGTGTGAATTACAACAGTTAGGTAATAAACAATTAATTAGTTTCGTAATTTCAAAAATATAACTATTGATTTTTAACCAATAAAATTTTTTTTTAATGTACTTAAAGACAGTTCTGCAATTGATTAGTCAAGTAATTATGGCTCTTGTCTAATAATCTTAGTCGTCTAATTCCAATGTGGTAATAAAAATTGTGAAAATTTTTTAATAATATCGGACAGAGTTGTCTAAAAGATGCTGCTTTAAATAAAATTGTTAGAAAATGTTATTAGACTGGAAATATTTTTTTAACTGGAAGTGGAAAATTTTTGTATTTTATTCCTATAAATGAGTCCATAATAAGTTGATTGTTTTTTCTTCATATTATTTATATGCCCTTATAAATTTGTCAATGTTACGATCGTGTCTATTTGAAATTAATGTGATGTTGTTTAGCTCTTTGTGATATTTTGTATTCAGAGAAACCTTTATTTAACTTAAACTGAATTTTTTTTTTTTTTTTTGTCTAACGTCCGACTATTGTGCACACTTGAGCTAATGCAGATGGGATGATTTATAGCGTATGAAAATGCCAAGCCCTCACTGGGAATCGAACCTGGGTCCTCGGGGTGAAAGCCTAGTACGCTATTCACTAGGCCACCAGCTCTTAAACTGAAATATAGAATGATAGGAAATAATTTGAATCATTTCTTGTGTTCTATTTGGTTAGCCTACAGTAAAACCTCAGTAATCCAAACTAATTGAGACCGAAGGTAGTTCAAATTACCAAATCGTTTGGCTTATCAAACATAAATGTGGCTAATTACAGTGTTAGTTGTATAGTGCTGTACTTAAATAGGGTTTAAAGTAATAATAGGCCTACAAAATTAAGTGCCACAAAATGATAGAAAATCATTATTGTAATACAATAAAACATTATTTTGATATGTTTTTTGGAAATCTTGTGGTGGAAGTATATGATTAGCAAAGTGTTCAATTCTGAAGTCAAATCATCATGGTTTGATGATTAGACAGCATGAATCTAGGAGGTGGTATTTCATTATTTCCACAAGTTTTTAGGTTACAGCTGATTAAGCAAATCTTTGTTTTGCATTATGTATCACTAGAAGAACACAAAGTCATCATTTAGACTGCGATTGCCCTTGTCAGTAAAAAAAGCATTGCCAAGAATGCCTGCACTTGTGTCACTGTGCCCAACACCTCAGTACTTGCTACATGATATGCGACCAATCCAAGTATCTAGATATAAAAAAAAGGAAATTATAGAAAAGATATTTTTATGTGCAAACACAAGTACAAGATTGAAAAAAAGCATTAAATTTTAATATTACAGATATTACATTTGAGTTTTGTGAATTTAAAGTGGGGCCAATCAGTGTAAAATTTGATTTGAGAGTATCAATAATTTTTTTTAATTTAAGTAAATTTTGTTCATAAGTTTTTTTATCTAATATAATTTTTTTGAATAGTTTATATAAATTATTAATTTCAGAATATTTTGAAATTATTTTTATTATTTTTTTAGCCGTATAATACTTTATTTTAGTTTTGTAATAGATATATTGTTAATAGTCTGAGAAGTTTGGGGGTATGTTTTTGTCCATTTAAAAATTTTTTATTTCTTATATGTTTAAAATTTTCTTTATTGGAATATTTGTGTTGACAAATGAAACTAACAATGCATTATTTTTTTAAAATTTTATTTTGTTCAATAAATTTATAAAATAATTGCTATTTTTTAAGCTATGAATTTTTTTAAGAAAGAGAAGTTCTGCATAATGTTCTAAATTGATTGTCATGGAAATTTAATCTGCGCTATCATAGGTTGGTCTTGTTTCTGCAATTTCAAGGTTCTGAATGATTGTTTCTTTTAAAAATCTCTTTTCATTCTCATTGAGAAAGTGTTTATATGTGATTTGGTGTTTTTGTTATGTTTAGATAGGAGGGTTCTGTGGTCGATGTGACTAAAGCACCGGTTAGTCTGCTGTATCTCTAAACTGTACACCTAAAGGTTCTTACTACTCCCATTGCTTTCCCTGACCTTAACGTTAACACTTATCTCTTGTCTATATGTATAAGTAAATAAGTGCTTATTGCCCGAAGGAAATGTTTTTTCCAAAAGTTCTACAGCACTGCTATATAGCTTGGTTCATTTCTTTTCCCTGTCATTAGTCAAGACTTATTCAAGAACTTGAAGGTTCTTGAGGTTGAAGGTTTCAGTTGAGCAAAAGTATGATCTTTTTGAACTGGGTTCTTATAAACTTTGTGTTCAGTGGGTGCTCAAAATGTTGATTGTGGATTACAAACAAAAATTTGTTATCTGAAATGTTGATAAAGATATTTTTTGGACTCCATAGTAACTTGGTTGTGACCAAAAAGGGGTTCTTCTCATCAACTTTATACCTATTGGTACTGTAATAAGATATCCAATATCATGATACAGACATAGAAATAAAAAGTGCATCCAAGTAAATGGTGATTTAGTTGAAAAATATTTAGAAGCTCAACATACCAATGTACAGAATTTAGTGGTTGGTGTAAGTACTGGAAGTGTTTATACTTTTATGTCAGACATATTCAGATACAGTAAAGTATCGGCAAGGTGGCACAAAGAATATGCGGGAAGACATTGTCAGTGTCTTCTGGATAATTTTGACGAAGAACTGAGGCATATTAAAAAAAAAATTCTAATACAATTATTCTTTTATTATAAATTGTAATTCAATTAAAAACAAATAAGAAGGAATCTCTTTTGATCTCGGGCGGGATGATCGTTGAGGCAGAGTAATTTGTTTGCAAGAAATAATCATTTTTGTGGTTAATTTTTTATCATAATTTTTTTATTAATATATATGTATATATATATATATATATATATATATATATATATATATATATATATATACATACATACCATAAACCTTTTGAAATGTTCTAAACAATTTCTGTAAATATTACCTTTATTTGATGTTATGGTTATTAATATGGTATTCTTTATTCTTTTCGATAAATTGCTTATATTAATATTATTCTTTCTGTTTTCACCCTTATGTGTTAAATTATCTTCTGTTGATCATTGTGTTTCAATTCATTTAATGCTTCTAAAAATGTATCTAATTTCTCTGAAATATATCTAGTTCCAGCACTACTGAAAATTGTTTTCTTATACTCAATTGTTCAGTTTTTTCATTGGTTTATTCTTTTCTATGTTCTTCATTTTTATTGGCTGTATCTGGTATATTTTACTACCTTTTTCGCGGTTTGGTTCTTTGGTTTCATATAGGCCTGTAATTGATCAGCTGATATCTGTTCCTACTTTATTTCAACTCAATAGTCCAATATAAACGCAAATGTGTGTTCTATTACAGGCTTTTTTATACTGTTTCATGACCTGCAGTGAAACATGGATTCAACACTACCCTAGAAAACAAGAAGATGAGTATGGAATGGAGGAAAGTTGGAGATTAATTTTGAACTCTGAGTTTCAGTATTGATAGAATATTTAAGAGTATGCTGGTTTTAATGCATTTGTAAATATTAGTTTAAAAAAAAAACTGATGAGCATAATTTGCCTACAAAATATAACAAAGGTGAAACTTACAGTGAAAGTGAGATTGAAATTTGAAAGTACTATGAACAGTTACAAGAAATGTGTGTTCCTGAACAGTAGGAGGGGCGGTAGGGTAGCCCATTCCCACTCCCTGACATCACAACTTCCCCTTCATGATGTCATCCCTCCATGACATCACCCCTCCATTACATCACCCACCCCTCCATGACATCCATGCTGACATCATACCCGTACAAGCCGGCGTCATTCCTGACATCATACCCCTACATGCTAAAGTCATACCCCCTAAAAGCCGGCAGTCATACCCCCCTATGCCACAAGCTGACGTCACTTGGTTGGCTGGTGCGCATGCGCATTGTGTCACACTACCGTGGTCTTGTGGCCACCAACTGTGCACTGGCAGTTGTATAATTAACTTATACACAATTGTTGACATGAGGGGGTATGCGTCAGGGAAGATGTCAGCTTGTAGGGTGTATGACTTCAATATGTGATGTCAGGGAGTGGGGGTGGGCCACCCTACCACCCCTCCTACTGTAAACATGACAAATAATCAAGATGATGGCAACATTCAAAAATAAGTTTTGATGATGTGGAAATTTCAAGTTAACATAAAAGAGTACTGATTTGGACTTTCATAATATTTTCTTGTGACTGTGTTTTTGCAGGCTCCTTCATCAAACAAGCATGTAGCAACTAACCAGACTGCCAGCTCTTCAAGCTCTCTTCTGAAGAATAAATGTCAAACTTCAATGAATGGTGATAGACAAGCTGTTATTGACAAGTAAGTACTGACTTGGAAAATTGATTACAGCATAAGGTAACATATACTGACCACCAGAGGGTTGCTTTAAGTTTAGGCATTTGAGAATGAGATTTGTTTCACACTTTTACAACACCATTTACATATATTTTTCTTCGTACACATATAATGGCAAATGTCCTAATTAAATATAATAATATGAATATTCTGCCATTAAGTAATAATTTTTACTAGATTTATCTCTTAAATTGCATGCACCATGACTATTTTAGCAGGTATGATCATAATTGTAATTTACTTCTCTATGAACAATTAAGAATTCATAACTGTAATTTACTTCATAGTAAATCACTGAAAAATATCTTACCCAATTATTATATTAGTGTAGATTTGGTCATTTAGGCTGTAGGACTTATTGGTTGATATGGTTAAAGTGCTGACCAGTCTACTCTATTAACCAGCACTTCTTAACTGTACACCACAGAGTTGTGGGTTCGTTGTTGTACCCTTACCATCATCACTGAATCTTTGTCCGCATTAGTTTAACTGCCATAAAATATAGACATTAAAAGGAAAAAATAAGACTGTACTCAAGTAAAATTATACTTTTAAAAGTACAACAAAACTAGTTTTGAAAACAGCTATGACAGTGTTATACACTCTGGAATGCTGCATTACTTTTATATACAAAGTTCTCATTAAATATTTTGTTAGTATATCTGTCACTTTATAGCCACTAAAGTACCTCTTTATTGCTTTAAACAATAAACCAGATTTTATCCAGTTTCTAGTAATGAAGAAAGTACAGTCAACCTTGGTTATAACTCCCTTGAATAGAACTTGGTTATAGCACTATTTTCATAATGTCCCCAATATTTTGTATTAAGTGTACTTGTATTTTAGGCTCGGTTACAACGCTTTGTGAACTCGGATACAACGCTGTCATGCTGCCGTTATAGTTTAGCTACTTAATAAACGGCCTACATGAGAATTTCTTGTGCATGTAGGAGAATTCCCTTCCAGCTCCCTCCAATAGTTCACGGACATCAGATTCTGCAAATCTGAGTCTACAAACTATTACTACTCAGAGATAGTGAAGGAAAAGGGAGAAGCTATGGTGACAGAGTGGGGATATGACCTCTCACTTGCACATTTTTTCTCTGTCCCACTGGAGCTCTTAGCAGTTTTCTAATCTGCTAACCTATAGTCACTCTCGCTTACAATTTGTGATCTATTTTTAGAATGAAGGTTGAGAATAGAAGAAGTGGTCCTTTTCTTAGAATTTTGTTGCAAGCTAAACAAACAATGTAAATCATGTTGTTTCTGTAAAAGCTTTCTCTCTCTCTCTCTCTCTCTCTCTCTCTCTCTCACACACACACACACACACATACACTTACACCTTAAGATTATTTACTAGAGGAAGGGATAGTTCAACCCCAGGCACTGCGATCGACTGACCTATTGTGCAACTTACCTCTTAAAATACCTAGTTCAGCAGATTGGTGCTTCTAATAAGTTCCAACAACCCACTGACTAGCTAACTCTGCTGAAGATCCCTAGGGTCTTTGAAACCAAAAACCGCTAGCTTCCTACAAGCAAGAGCCTCACAATCATAAATTATGTGACCTGCAGTTTCCTCCTCCTTCCTGCACAATCTACATAGTTTCTCCGTGGTATACACCTATCCTATTCATGTGCACCCTCAGACCACAGTGCCCTGTTATGAGCCCTATGATCCTCCAGAATGAACTTTACTTACGAGACGTTTACTATGGGAATGCCCATAAAGATTGTCCCATCTTACCTGGTGTTGACATGTAATCCACCCATTAATAGCGGACCTGGCCAATAATAGAGAAATCCCTAAAGCCAGCTCAGGTCCAATAAACTCAGATGCAGATCCAAGTCCAGCCAATCGGTCTGCCTCCTCATTACCCTCAACTCCACTATGCCCCGGAACCCAGTGTAGAGTTACCCGGTTATCCCGAACAGGACATCAAGGTTCTTCCAACACTCCCAGACCAGCTTGGACTGTATTATAGGACCCGCAAGAGCTTTTATTGTTGCCTGACTATCGGTATGAATATGAATACGCGCCTTCTTGAAGCCCCGATCTAAGTTCTCCCGAACACAGTCATTAATGGCTATCACTTCAGCCTGAAATACTGTTGTATGCTGTCCCAGGGTAATTACTTTCTTTAACCCCGGTCTCAGACCGTACACCTCAGCACCAGTCCCTGACTTTGTCTTCGAGCCATCTGTATACCATACTATGTCTCCAGGTTTTTCCAACACACGATTTCTCCCCTCAAAGGCCAAGTTGACATCAAAGGGTCTAGATACTATGCACCGTTTAACCATCTGATCAGTCAAACCATCATTATTGGGTCAAAGATCTTGTCTGTTATTCTAGCATGCCCATAAAAAAAGGGCCACCAGCCACCACCATCCTGCAGTCCGTAAGCTGCTTTACATGCCTCCCCCCCATGACAAAAAGGTCAATAGGGGGAAATCCTAGAATTATATCCATGGCTGCCGTTGGCGCAGGTTCCATACAGCCAGTGATACACAGGCAGGTCAACCTCTGCAACTTAGCAGAGACTCTCTGGCCCCCCTCTGCTTGACCTTAGTCCAACACACCACAGCACCATAGCACACGATAGGTCTAATGATCCCAGTATAGATAAACTTCAATCCTAGTCTCAGTCCCCATGTTTTGACAACCATTCTTCCAACTGCCATTAAAGACTTATTGGCTTTCCCAATGATGCGTCCCAGATGAGCATTCCAGATTAACTTAGTGTCCAACACCAAGCCTAGATAAGTAGATAAGTGTAAGAAGTGAAGTCAACTCGTTTGCAAATGGAATTGTCTTCCCAAAGAGCTTGAGTCCTCCTCGATGTGGGTAATACTCTTTCTATTAAAAGGAACCAGAGTAGTTTTCCTGGGGTTAACTCCTAGGTTCTCCTGACTACACGTTTTCCACCAGTGATAAGGCCCTTTTTATGAGATCTACCACTGTATTACGATGCCTCCCCCGGATTAGCACCACTAAATCGTCGGCATATCCCTGGGTATAGCATCCCTCTGACAAGAGAAGATTCAGGAGTGAGTCCACCACCAGGTTCCATAAGAGAGGGGACAAAACAACCCCTCCTTCGGACAGTCCCTGACAACCTCTACCTCCACCTCTTCTTCTAGAGCTTTAGCAACAACTGACTTCCCATGCAATATGTCCCCCACTCAGCCACACACGGTATTATCCACCCCGCATCTTGACAGGACACGAAGCATTGAAGCATGTGAAGCGTTGTCAAAAGCTCCCTCAATATCTAGAAAGACACCGAGTGTGTATTCTTTGGTCTCTATAGTCCCTTCCAATCTATGAACCAAATTATGAAGTGCACTCTCACAACCTTTACCTGATTGGTAGGCATATTGACTGACATGTAGAGGAATTATGACCCCTCTGACATATCTATCTAACTATTTCTCTAATGTCTTCAGAAAGAATGAAGTCAGACTGTTTGGCCTAAAAGCCTTAGGGTCAGCATAAGATGCTCACACCGGCTTAGAAATAAAGACTACATGGGCTGCTTTCCACACCAGAGGTACATACCTAGTGGCTATGCTGGCCTGGTACAATCTGCACAGAATAACAGCAATAGGCTCTCCTCCATGCTGCAAAAACGACGGGAAAATACCATCAGGACCAGGTGACTTGAATGGGTGAAAGGTATTAATGGCCCATCTCACCTTATCCAAGTCCATAACTTGGTTTGTGATTTTCCAATCTTCCCTACTTGGCCTCCTGTAGGGAACATCAGACACTCACTCCCTTCCTACATCCCTGACCACAGAGTCAGGAAAGTGTTCCTTGAGTAAGACTTCCAAGGTGTCCTTCCCAGTTGTTGTGTACTCGCCATTAGGACCAACAAGGGTCCCCATAATTTTTAAATGGTCCAAGGCTAGGACCTTGTGAAGTCGTGCCCCCTGAGAAGTACGACTGACTTTCCCATAGAACTTCCTCCACGAGTCCCGTCTCGCCCTTTATAATGCCTTATTATACTCGGTCAGGGCCCGCCTATAGGCCTCCCACTTACCGTAGCGCTTGGCCGCATTGAACAGCCTTCTAACCTGTCCCCTTTGCTCAGAAAGTGCCTGGGTCCACCATTTAACATTAACCCCAGCAACCTTCTTCGTAAGGGGACAATTCTCATGAAAGACAACTATCTCCACCAGTCTTCCAGCTGCATACTCTAATTCATGTGAATTATGAAGGTAGGTGTATTACCTTTATTGAAAATATAAAGTTTATGAGCTACAATAAAGGAAAGGAACTGCTCACCTCTAAAGTTGGTGTTACTGCTCCTCCACACTGTGTGATGTGAGTTGACATCAGCTCCAGCAAGCAGCTCAACTGCTCCATCACCACAGTGCTCCACCACCCTCCTAAATCTGATGGGCAGGAAACTGTCCAATTCCTCATATGGGAAGTAAGCAGAGATCATGACAACCTCTAGGGATTGAATCAAACCCCAGTACCCTCTTTGCCAAACTCCCACTCCCCAGATCCACTCCTAAAAGTCCCCCAAAGTGTGTATTAGTTAATTTTGATTGTTGAGTATCCATAAATGGTCCCATGATCAGCTAGGGAAAAAGAAGTCCACCCATGCAGAGCCCCGCATGCATAGGTAAGGCTAATTGAAAGTGGAGGTTGCCCGGCATCCAGAGTTCGCATACTAAAAGCTAAGCTCCCCTTAGCCATGCAGTCCTCGGCGTATGCTGTTCCACCTTAGCTTGGGATTCCCTAAATGTAACTGTAAGTGTAAAGTTTTAAAGTTGTAAGTGTAAGTGTGTGTTAGAATCGGGTACCGCGAGGAACGTCTAAATCCTCTCAATAGTCTGCACCCCCCTGCGGGGACTGTACCCATTAGTGGGGGGAAAGCTTCAATCTCACGAACCCTTACAACAGTGTACGCAAAGTACGCAACGCATTGTGTTACACATGTACATAGTAGACTGTACTGTAGCAGTGTGATAGTCCGTGTTCGTTACGTCTCAGTTTTTGCGTTTTGTATTGTCGCATACACCCTGGCATAAATAAAAGCTTTATCATGTGAGTTAAAACTTGAAGTAATTGCGTGCCTAGAGAAAGGCAAAAAACAAGTCGATGTGTGTCTAAAATTGGGGTTGCTTGATTCAAGAGGTTGTAACATATGGCGTTCTAAAGAGAAAATTAAATCTACCTGCAGCATATATGCAATATGTGCAATAAATTGTGATAAAATTGTCATTGACTATGTATACAGTACAAAGTATGCTTTTCTTTCACTACATACAGTATTGCCACCGTGTACAAACTTGTTTACAATGCTATCTCATTGATAGCGCGCTCATGTACGTTTCGTCCCTTCAACCGTGATATATATCCAAGGTTGACTGTATTACATATATAACCTTTTCTAGAAATTAAAAGAAAAGGTTGACAGCACTAAGGGAATTATTTTTACAGATATAAGCAAATTAGCAGTACTTGCATGGCATTGCATGTGAATTCAACATTTTTATCATGAATAGGTGTAAGTGTCAGTTTAATATTTAATTAAAAATAAATCTAATTTGAAATTTTAAAATCTGACTTTGAGGTGTCCAAACTTTCTAAACTAAAAATTAAAAACACTGAGCAATAGATTTAGCTATACATGTGACACACATCTACAAGTGCATGCCGCACGCACGCACACACACACACACACGAAGAAGATATCTATTTGGTTATGTAATTCTAAATTATAAATACGTTTAATAAATTAACTAAGAAAACTGATGAATTTTTAAAGTTATTTTTTTTACAGATGCAATACAAAGGCAAAGAAAGTTGGAATTTACAGACAGAGAGAAGAGAATATAATTGATGATGTGAAAATATTAAAGTTACTTAATGAAGGTCATCATCAATCAAATAGTGACATATGTAAACAGAAATCAACTTTAAAAACAATGTTAAATACAACCGTGTACGACAGTGATATAAATGATTCTTGTAGTGATGAATCTGACAATGACATGTCTTGGAATCCTTAAAAATATGATTGTATTTAAAATATTTGAAAACAACTATATTTTTGCTAAAGGATATACATTTTGTTGAAAAATAAAGCAACACTTTTTTGCTGACATGCTTGTTCAATCTTGTGGCCAACAAAATTTAAAGAAAAGAATAATTAATTAATTGAACAATGTAAGATTACCAACCACTTTTTCATTTATTCTTCTTACTTATAAGTTCAAAACAATATTAAATGATTTCATACATATCTTTTGATATAAATGAATTTTCAGTAGGTATAGACTGAGTATTAAATTGAGCATGCCGTTATTTCTTTTGGTGTGTGTTAAAATAGTTAAAGAATTTTGTATTTCATATTTTGTATATTTTTATTACATTTTGTATTTTTATGGTAAGAGAATAAATCATTTTGTATCAGGCTGATTTACGTAGATTTTGTTTTGTATTCATTTGTACTTAGAATTTCCTTATTTCTGATAGCTTCTGTACACAAAGCATAAATACACAAAGGAATTTTAAAGACACCTTTTAAACTTAAATTTGTTTTGGAGTTGTTTGTTCACTTAACTCATATAAGGAACTCAAATTATTTTCTAAATATGTACATGATTAAATAAGTTTATTATGTCAGAATAATTCCTAAAACTCTATACAAATAAAGAAGAAGTAGGATCATTTCCACTTTATCTGTAAAAAGTAATCGTGGTACACACTGTTGTGATTTAAGTGCATTTGTGAAAAGTAACAATGTGTAATAATTTTTTCCTATATTTTTTTTTAATCTGATTTTGCCGTCATAATCATAATTAAAATTTGCATAAATTATCATTTTATATTACTTCAAAAATATAAAAATAAACCCTGACTACAGTTAAATTCATTTTCATATTTTCAGTCTTAATTTGGTTTAAACAGAGAGAATAAAGCAAACTGAAGTGCACTCAATAACAAGTTGTAAAACTAAAACTGCTAATAACTTTTTATTTAGTGCTGAAATCTTTTCTCAGTTATTCTCTCTTCTTAAACCAAGATAGAGTTTTTCACAATAGATTAGTTTAGGAGTTTTTTTTTGTATTTGCATAGTTAGCCAAATTATGTCACTAAATTACACTTTTGAGTTGAATGTACCTTCACACCCCTCCAGATGTTGGTCAAGTAGCACATTCTATCTAGACCAGTCTTGGGAAAGTGAATCAGGTTGTATTTTAGTATTACTTCTGTTTTGTAAAGCTCTGAAAATGAGTGATATGTTATCAAAATGTACATCAGGGTAAAGTAAGGTGACTAGTTTGATTTTTATTGTGTCCATGTCAACAAATTGGTTTCATTTCATTTTGTAACAAAAGGGGCTGTGCAAATTGTTACCGTATTTTTTTTAAAACATTAAAAAATATACATTTTTGTCTTAATAATTTTTTTAAACTTAGTTTCCTAGATATTTTACTTTAAAATTTAAACAGTCATCTTTTTTAATATAATACAATTTTGGATCTTGGTACAGTGATAAAAAAATAGGATAACCATTCTGTATGCCAAATTTAAACTCATAATTTTACTAATTTCTAAAGTTATTAATTTTTAAAAAAACATGAAATGACAAACAGATCGGAAAACAAAGCATTTCTGAACCTATGTTCACATGAACATTTTTTTAGATACCCGAGTACCTCTTGAAGTTATGTGTTACTCGCGCAAATCACCCTGTGTAAATGTCATATATACCAGGGCCAAAAAAATTGTGTCTTGTTTTTAAACCCTTGAAAGGGTGCTTTTGAAAAAAATTTTCACCCTATTTCATCTTCAATAGCTAAATTGAAAATGAAACAGTTGACCCCTGTGATAATAATTGTTAACTAAAAAGAAAGAACTCTATGAAAAATCAATTATTTAAAAAAAATCTGTTTTGGAAACTACTGAAAAAATTGGGAGTTTGTTCATTTAATATGAAGGTTCATAACTTAAGTTAATGTATTCAATTCAAAATAAAAAAAAACTACTGCTTGAGAATAAATTTTTTTAAAAACTTAATGGCTGTCAACATATATCACTTTTTTTTTATTTACTCCAAAACCATACCTTTCTTTTTTTTTCTAATTTGTTACACTGACTTAAGACTTGAGTCTTCTGATAAACCAAAATTTTAATGAACTATGATAGACCAATTTTGAAAAACTCTACAATTTTTCAGTATTTGTAAAACCAGTTTCTTTATGGCTATGACAATTGACATATTTTGTTAAGATATTAATATATTTAAGAAAAGTTTTATGAAATTGTCTGAGCTGATTTAAAGAAAAGTACATTTTAAAATCTTTTTTGATGAAAATGGGCTTCAAAAAACCTTTTTAATTTAATATTAGTTTTGAAATGTAAGCAAACCATACCATGCCAAAACTCCAATGATGTTTATAAGCAGACATATAATTTTTGGAGTCAAGTGGCCTGAAAATAGAGCACACTTTCTTTACACTTTGCAAATGATATAAAAGTTGGAAATTAATTCCCAACCCTGCAGGAGGGTGCAGACTAGCTGCACCTATTGAGAGGATTTAGACGTTCCTCACGGTATCCGAGTCTAACACACACTTACACTTACAACACTACACTTGCGACTTTAACACTTTACACTCACACTTACATTTAGGGAGGCGATAATAGCCTTAATGTGCTTTTCGCCTTGAAATAACAACAGCAAAATTCCAAATAATCATAGTTCTAAATAACAGGTAGGCTTATTGATTCAATATGAATGTTACAAAATAGGTACAGTATGTTATTAAATTATTGTAATTTTATTTTGTCTCATTATTCATAATAATTATCAACTATTTAAAATATAATATGGTGTCAAGCTAAAAATATATTATACAATTTATTTTAAAGTTAGTAATTGTTCAAACTGTTAGACTTAGTACTGTTAAAACCAGCAATAACCTTTCTGTGCCTTAGGAAGAAAGATCATATTAATTTTAATAGCTTTAAAATATCACAAAGATGTGCATACTTCACTATGTGGGTTGAAGCTGAGCAAATTAATTTAAATTTTTTAAAATGCCTCAATTCAAAACCATTAAATTGCTTTATCTTTAATAGTTTTCTATCAGATTTGACAAAATTACAAATTTATTGTATGCTGGTTTATTATTTTGTATAATGGCAGAACAAGGTTCTATAACGTTTGCTAAATAAGAGCATATAACTATGTCAAATCAGTAAAAAAGAAAAATAATCAGTAAATTGGTTTAAAACTAGGCATATTACTAATAAATGGTGTGAAAACATTACTAGCATTTTCTCACATTCAATTATTTCAATTTAATTTAAAAGATATATAAATGGAAAATCTCAATTTTATCAAAATCCAGTTCTTAAATATTCTCAAAATTTGGTCTTATACGAAGATAATAGTGACTACACCTAATTTAAAATAAGGAAAATTTTATTATTTGGGAGAAAATTGAAAACACAAACCTGATGGTAATCAGACTTTACTTTATTATTATTTTTTTTATTCTTAACAATAAATTTGTTGTATTTTTAAATTTTCTATACTGACTTGAGATGAATATCTTTATTCATGATCAAATAAATTTTGAATATTATACTAATTTTTCAGTGCTCCCAAACCAGACTTTTCAGAACTTCAAAAACTCAAACTTTTTGCTTGGTTGAATACATGACTACATTTGAACAAATTTTGATAAAAATTGTTAGTCAGTTTTGACAAAATCAAAAATAAATTACGTTTACAAAATACATTGTGCGTTGTTTTTCTTTGTTTCTAAAAATTATGTTATTATTGTTTAAAATATAAAAATGTTAAATTTTGTACACACTTCTTTTTACATAAGTAACCACAACACTAAGGTCATCAAAATGGAAATATAGCATATCCTATTGGAAGTAGCCTAAAGAAAATGCAGTACTCACATAATATAATATAAAAACTTCATTCTTTAATTAATTTAGACTAAAAAATGTCTAAATATAAATGTGTATTTATGTAAACAGGAAATATATGATCCCATTATCACAAATAAATTTTCATATTAGTTAGGATCAAATTCATATTACAGTAGACGTTAAACTGATTTTTCATGTTAACTTTAATGTACAAATGCAATTTCACTTTTGCTTTTAGGCCTATGGTAGTGTAAACAGAAAGTTAATCAATGGATAGAAAATTTTAATATAGATCTTCTAGATCCATTTTGTAGTGTTATGGTTTTTTTATAAATTTGACAATACATTAATTTTTAATTTTCAATGTAGTCATTTAAATGTTATCTTTTGACTTGCCATTAGTGTGTGGTAAACATTTTTACATTGCTAATAATGTTGGTTTTTTGCCTATCGCTTCTGAATACATGGTTTTGTAAACAAACCCCCCACTTATTATGTTTATAATTATTTATATTTTTAATTTTAAAAAGTAAATTATTAGGTAAATTAATTATGATATCAAACCCAAGATCCATTATAATTAAAATAATATTTATGTTTCTCTCCAATAAAAACTTTTTTTATTAAATACATAAATATAGTATAAATTATTTCATTGTAATTACTTTTCCAAACAGCATCAAGTAATAAGGAAAATAAAACTAATATAGCACCAATCCATTGCTCAAGCTTCAATTTATGACCAAAGAAAAAAACAGAACCGAAAATAGTGAATACTTTTCTAGTTGTAGTAACAACTGAAGAAAATAATGATCCAAAATGTTCGACTGTCATGAATAAAAATACTTGGCCTTGTGCATTAACTATTGAAAACAAAATTAAATCCCATATTATTTCCGGATGTTCAAAAAAAAACTGAAAAAATGAAAATGTCTTCCCTATTATTAAAAGTACTAAAAATAAATGCACTAGAGACCATTTATTTATGCTAGCCATCAAGTGCAATGCTTTAGTGTCATAATTGCGTATCATTCGGTCCTGAATTGCTGCAGTAAAACCATCCATTATCAACGAAACAACTAGAAGAACTTCTCCAAGCCAGCTTCGATGAGAATCATTCACTGATGGTTTATTGTCATTCATAAATAACATTACTCCCACGACAAGTAAACTTATAAAAATATATTTATGTAAAGGATAAGATTTGTTAGCAAACAACACTGATGTACACATCACTGGTAAGGGTTTACAGGATTTCCCAAGGACTTGTACAGGGTAACTGACCCAAATTAAACTTACATTACTACATATCATAGCGCTTGAAAAAGTTATTCCACATGCACAGTAGTACAAAGAGCTAGTTTTGTTTTCACCTTGAAAAATGAATGTTCTTTGTAAAAAAATAGAATATAAGTAATTAATTATACACTGAATACAAATAAATACAACATAATACATAAACAATTCAATATCTTCATTTTTCCCACAAGTTTCTTTGAACATTCTTTCTTGCATTAAACCGCAATAAAAAAAACACAAAACTATTCCAGTAGAGTAAAATATCATTTTGGATATATTTCTCATTATCAAAGTAAGGAAATTGCTAGCTTAATTCACCATATTTGTACATTATGAGACACGTTGTATTTGTTCACCAGTTCAAATATTAGCCGCCTTAATAGGTACCTCGTTGTATTATTATCTCTGGGCACCTTTGTGGGTAGGTAAATTCCCAAACAAAATAAATGACTATTCTTTGATTGAATGACAAAAGTTCTATTTTATTTTTACCATAATCATTATAACAGTCTTTACCGTAATTTCCCCCAGTTTTAAATTCGTTAGTTATGTCCCGAAGATAAATTATTGCTTGTTATTTTGCATATAACCAAAAAAGTAAAAATATTAATTTTTAAGACCAACAACAGGATTTGGAACATATTGTTTTAAATCATAATACGAATTTAATTTCATATGATGACTTCGTCAATAATATGTTCACAACAATTTCAAAAGTAATTTGTAAGTTATTTGTATGCAATAATTATATTATTTATCATCATGTACATTATAGTAATAAAAATTTAGTAGTTTATCTATGGTAACAGTTGCTATTACAACAGCTGCATGTGTAAATCTATGAAAGTAATTTATTTATGTGTAGTGATAATAGACAAAAGGTCGAATTTACCCAAAGCAATCAGCTGCTACTTTAAAACGAAACCAGACGAAATCTATCTGTCGAAAGTAGAAACATGAAAACAAAATCAACAAATCTGCATCAAATCTTAGTAACTTAACTATGTTTCATTCAAGATGTGGTGAACGAGTTCAGTTAAGTAATAACAATAGAACTGCTAGTAGAAACGTTTCGGAATTTAATTATGGTTTAGTGTTTAGCAGTGAACCTATTGCAGACAATGAATTGTTTGAAATTAGAATTGATAAAAAGGTAATTATGGAATGTAATATATGTTTTTTACATTACAGGTTAAGCTTATTTACTGTCCCAGACTGTCCTACATTTTATATAACTAAACAAGTCAAACAGTAGGCCCCCTTATAAACATTGGGCTAATTATAATTATTTTTAAATATGATTAGCTATAATGTTTTGTATTATTTACATATAGTAGTAATTTATATCCATAATGACAATGAGGAACCATTCACATTAATTTCAAGATAAACTTTAGACCCATAACATTAAGGTTAAACTAAGTCTGTTTTTCTTTGATATTTTAGTAATTAAAAAAAATATTCAGGCCGTAAGTTTGCTCTTTGATTTATTTTAAAATTTACAAATTCTTATAATCAAATAAATAAAGCAAAATAAATTGACTAGTTCATAGATTTTATTGACTTCATTCTGTATATATAATGAGCACTGTGGTCAAATTATTGAATGTTCCCTACCAGACTGATTCAGTGTGGTAGGAAATATTCAGTAGTTTATAACTGGTTGGTGAGTAGTAGTTAATACTCTTGTCTGATCATGGTTTTATATAAGAATTCACTGGTTTGAACCCTGAAGGAGCAAGAAATAATGCAGGTAATAACATCTGTTTTTTATTTAAGGAAAGGATTAACTTAATAAGTTTATTACAAAATACATTATTTAATTAAGTTATGTGGTACTGTATCAGTATATTAAAAAAGTGCATTAGTAATTTTTTCATTTATAAATTTAAAATTCATACAAAATGTTTTATGTTGGCTAAGTTATAAAAAAAATGAAGGTATCTATCCCGACTGGTTTTAATGTTTTTATTTAGTTTCGGTAGACCTATTATTCTTAAATCTTTACAAGATAGGAATGAGTAGGGTGCTTGTAGCTCAGTTGGTAGAATAGCAGAGTTCGCTAGAACTTGGACCTGTATGAAAGTTCAAATTTAGTTACTACTATTGACTTTTTCTGTATGTTACATCTTCATTAGACTAACTAGGATAAAAAAATGTTAAAAAATGCAAACAATAGGTCTTAATAAAAAAGCTAGTAATTATTTTGTCATATAATGGTAATTGATGTATTCTAATTGTTTCAAGGTAGAAGTAAAGACAAATGCAATTTATAATTTTGTGTAGTTATAAATTAAATGTGAGATTTATGAACAGGAGATTTTTATGAACAAATTTGTTCATTACAAATATTGTAACCTTGTTTAAAACATTAAAAATTTCATTGTTTTCCAGAAGATTTAGTCATAATGAGGTGAAGATATATGGAGTATTGATTAAAATCAGAACTATGATCATTTTCCAAAGAATGATTCAATCTGACCTTGTATATAACATCTACAGTCTGACCCTATTTTGATTAACAGAATTTAAAATTATTCAGGCTGTCTGATTCATAAGTCTTTGGGAACGGATTTGGTTTTTTCAGAGACTGCATCTGTGTTGATACAAATATTTAATAAGTTTACTTACAGGTATATTAGGACAATATTTTAGTAAAGCAACAATGAATTTAATAAATTGTGAAGACCTATTCTGGAGCAAAATCACTTCTGTTTTAATCAAAAGATGTTGAACATGTGAAAAACTTTAATAGCAATCACGACCTTCTTAATTATACATTTTTTTGGCATTGAAATATTCAGGTATATATAAAATATGAAATACTTATAATATTTAATGATGATATATACTATTGACATAAACTCGTGTGTGCACACACTCCCCACACACCACACACACACACACACACACACACACACACACACACACACACACACACACACACACACACACACACTCAATTTCTTCCTGTGAATGCTGCCTGCTTTTAGTGGGTTTCATCTACGTCTTTTGTATGGTTGTTGTAGGACAGCCATATACAAAACCTGGTGCTGCCTCATTACCGCAGTAACTGTATCTTGTGCAAGACTAGCTATATACCATATTTGGTCCAATATGTGTATCTACTACAACTATTATGTATAACTATCTCGGGTGGTGTGGTTTTGGAAATTTTAGATCAGATGATTCTTAGGGTTAACCCTTTAGTCAAGTTAAACAAACATTTTAAAAAGTTAATCCTTTATTATACTAAATATTGCGTACGACTTTACCTTTTAGATATCTTAGTTCAGCCATTTTACGTATATTACAAGACTCGCATGCCCCTTGGGTGCTTTTTGGATTCTTTCATAGACTATAACCTTCTTCTTGACTTATTTTTATTTTGTAAAATTTTAATTATTCAAATATATATATTTAATTAATTAAAATCAATTTATAGTAAATTACTTCGTGGGTAGCCGCCTCGGTGGCCTAGTTGACAGCATACTAGGCTTTCACCCCGAGGACCCGGGTTCGGCTTGGCATTTTACGTTATAAATCATCCCCCCCCCAAAAATATATATATATAAAAACACACTCGTTGGTGTGTGTGTGTGTGTGTGTGTGTGTGTGTGTGTGTGTGTGTGTGTGTGTGTGTGTGTGTGTGTGTGTGTGTGTGTGTGTGTGTGTGTGTGTGTGTGTGTGTGTGTGTGTGTGTGTGTGTGTGTGTGTGTGTGTGTGTGTGTGTGTGTGTGTGTGTGTGTGTGTGTGTGTGTGTGTGTGTGTGTGTGTGTGTGTGTGTGTGTGTGTGTGTGTGTGTGTGTGTGTGTGTGTGTGTGTGTGTGTGTGTGTGTGTGTGTGTGTGTGTGTGTGTGTGTGTGTGTGTGTGTGTGTGTGTGTGTGTGTGTGTGTGTGTGTGTGTGTGTGTGTGTGTGTGTGTGTGTGTGTGTGTGTGTGTGTGTGTGTGTGTGTGTGTGTGTGTGTGTGTGTGTGTGTGTGTGTGTGTGTGTGTGTGTGTGTGTGTGTGTGTGTGTGTGTGTGTGTGTGTGTGTGTGTGTGTGTGTGTGTGTGTGTGTGTGTGTGTGTGTGTGTGTGTGTGTGTGTGTGTGTGTGTGTGTGTGTGTGTGTGTGTGTGTGTGTGTGTGTGTGTGTGTGTGTGTGTGTGTGTGTGTGTGTGTGTGTGTGTGTGTGTGTGTGTGTGTGTGTGTGTGTGTGTGTGTGTGTGTGTGTGTGTGTGTGTGTGTGTGTGTGTGTGTGTGTGTGTGTGTGTGTGTGTGTGTGTGTGTGTGTGTGTGTGTGTGTGTGTGTGTGTGTGTGTGTGTGTGTGTGTGTGTGTGTGTGTGTGTGTGTGTGTGTGTGTGTGTGTGTGTGTGTGTGTGTGTGTGTGTGTGTGTGTGTGTGTGTGTGTGTGTGTGTGTGTGTGTGTGTGTGTGTGTGTGTGTGTGTGTGTGTGTGTGTGTGTGTGTGTGTGTGTGTGTGTGTGTGTGTGTGTGTGTGTGTGTGTGTGTGTGTGTGTGTGTGTGTGTGTGTGTGTGTGTGTGTGTGTGTGTGTGTGTGTGTGTGTGTGTGTGTGTGTGTGTGTGTGTGTGTGTGTGTGTGTGTGTGTGTGTGTGTGTGTGTGTGTGTGTGTGTGTGTGTGTGTGTGTGTGTGTGTGTGTGTGTGTGTGTGTGTGTGTGTGTGTGTGTGTGTGTGTGTGTGTGTGTGTGTGTGTGTGTGTGTGTGTGTGTGTGTGTGTGTGTGTGTGTGTGTGTGTGTGTGTGTGTGTGTGTGTGTGTGTGTGTGTGTGTGTGTGTGTGTGTGTGTGTGTGTGTGTGTGTGTGTGTGTGTGTGTGTGTGTGTGTGTGTGTGTGTGTGTGTGTGTGTGTGTGTGTGTGTGTGTGTGTGTGTGTGTGTGTGTGTGTGTGTGTGTGTGTGTGTGTGTGTGTGTGTGTGTGTGTGTGTGTGTGTGTGTGTGTGTGTGTGTGTGTGTGTGTGTGTGTGTGTGTGTGTGTGTGTGTGTGTGTGTGTGTGTGTGTGTGTGTGTGTGTGTGTGTGTGTGTGTGTGTGTGTGTGTGTGTGTGTGTGTGTGTGTGTGTGTGTGTGTGTGTGTGTGTGTGTGTGTGTGTGTGTGTGTGTGTGTGTGTGTGTGTGTGTGTGTGTGTGTGTGTGTGTGTGTGTGTGTGTGTGTGTGTGTGTGTGTGTGTGTGTGTGTGTGTGTGTGTGTGTGTGTGTGTGTGTGTGTGTGTGTGTGTGTGTGTGTGTGTGTGTGTGTGTGTGTGTGTGTGTGTGTGTGTGTGTGTGTGTGTGTGTGTGTGTGTGTGTGTGTGTGTGTGTGTGTGTGTGTGTGTGTGTGTGTGTGTGTGTGTGTGTGTTTTAATAGTTATCATCACTTTATATTATTAATATTTTATATTTTTTTATGAATTTTTTTAATATTTCAAAATGGCACCTAACATAATGTGCCTTCATTCAAGTTAATTAAAAAATTTTCTTTCATATAAAACATAGGTAGTAATGGAACATGGCATTAATCCAGGCTTTACATAATAAAGGGGATAAAACGGACCCCAACAATTACAGGGGTATCTCGTGCTGGACGTAACATAAAGTCTTCTCAAAAATTGTGCTAGGAAGAATAAAGGTTCAGTTCGACCGAGAGCTGGGGGAGTATCAAGGAGGATTTAGACCGGGAAGAAGTGGCCCGGAGCAGATAATGGCTCTGAAATGGATAATCGATCACCAAAAACGGAGAAATAAAAACCTATTCATAACTTTTGTAGATTTCAAGAAAGCTTATGATTGCATCCACAGGGAATCACTGATAAAAACTTTGAAAGAATTTGGCCTACATACAAAATTAATCAACCTTATCAAAATTACACTTCAAAACACTCAGTCCAGAGTGAAATTCCAAGGGGAAGTTTCAGAACCTTTCGAGGTTAAAACAGGATTAATCCTTGTCTTAAGGCAAGGAGACGGTCTTTCTCCCTTACTCTTCAATTGTGTGTTGGAGAAAATCATCAGAGAATGGAGCAAGAGTACTGGACAGATAAAAATAGGGACAAGAATCAGACTTAACTGCCTGGCCTTTGCAGACGATTTAGCACTCTTCTCAAATAGTTGGGAAGAAACGGAACAGAAAATAAAATCACTGAAAAACATAGCAGGAAAAATCGGCTTACAGATATCCTTCGAAAAGACGAAAATAATGCAGACTAAAAAGTCGGAACAAAAGTCTATAAGAATAGAAGGCGAACGAATAAAGATAGTGGATAATTTTAAGTATTTGGGAGAAAATAACACTAGAAACATTGCCGAAAAACTGGCAATAAAAAATAGAACGAACAAATTAAAGAAGGCCCTAAAGTTAACTTGGGGAACGTATAAGAAAAAGTCGCTTTCAATAAAGTTGAAAATCAGACATTATAATACGGTCACAAGACCGGAAGTGACTTATGCCACGGAAGCTTTATTTAATCTAAGAAGCCGAAACAGAACAGAGGAGCTTCAAAAAGTGGAAAGGAAAATATTGAGAACCATTATCAAAAAAAAAAAAAAAAAAAAAAAAAAAAAAAAAAACACATGGTAGAAGGAATATACAGACTGCTGCCAAGTTCAGCCATCTATCAGGATAATGAACATCTGTTAGATAATATTAGAAAGAGGAGACTGGCTTTTTATGGACACCTAATAAGGCTACCAGAAGAAAGACTGACGAAGAAACTCCTAAATTACCAATTCAAGATGAAAGTAAAGAATGAGTGGCTTAAGGAAGTAGAACAGGATCTAAAAGAATTAGGGATAACGGAGGAATGTCTGAAGAAGGAAGGGAAAAACCAATCCGTAGGGATAAAAACACTAGATTAAAATTTAAAGAAGGAACAAAAAGAGTTGCCTTTTACTCGGAGGAAGTTAGACTACATAGATCTATAAGACTGAAAAAGTATTGGGAGAATCTTATTGGGAGAATCTCAAAAACCTAAAAGAACCAAAGTTGAAAGCCCAGAAGAACCAAAATTGACTAAATGTGCTCCATTGAGGGCTAAAAAAATTTAAAAAAAACAGGTAGGTCAGTAATAAATAAATAAGTCATATATATATATATATATATATATATATATATATATATATATATATATTTATACCAGTACATTACATTCCACATATATAAATAAAATTTACAAAGGTACTCTGACAGATATAAAATACCTGTTTGTGGGGCTGGTATAAAAGAAAAAGTATACAAAAACTAATACAGAAAGAGAACAATTGCACACAAAAAGTATGCATTATCCTGTAACAAAAGCAGGATATATATAATACAAGCATATAAAATTGTAGGATAAATAGAAAAAATTCTGATATCACGTAATATAGCAATATAACCCATAAACTATGCATTTTCAAAAATCCATTTTTTTAGTTTTGATTTAATCACATATTTATTTTTCAAGGTTTTTAATTCATTAGGAAGTTCATTAAACAAACCAATGGCCTTCACAATACTATTTTTACTACATATTGTCTTAGATCTTATTGACAGTTGAATACTCTTACATCTGGTTTTACTAATATATTAGAATAATTAAAATTTTACAAAATAAAATAAATCAGGAAGAAATAAATGATGGATGTAAGAAATTAATTACAGTCTATGAAAGAATCTAAAAAGCACCCAGGAGGCATGCGAGCCTTATAATATACCTAAAATGGCTGAACTAAGATATCTAAAAGGTAAAACCTCAATTCTCAGGGGGAAGGGGTTTTGAACAGATTTCATTCAAGATTAATTAAAAAAAAAGAAATTTTATTTGATTCTTAAAGAAATGTAATTCAATGTTCTTTGACAACCACTAAGCAAAATTTTTATTTAATGTTATTTATTTATTTTCGTTTTCTGAAAAGTGTCTAAATTTAAAGGAAATGCTTGATGAATTTTAAGTATTTGCGAGAAAATAACACTAGAAACATAGCCGAAAAACTGGCAATAAAAAATGGAACGAACAAATTAAAGAAGGCCCATTTATTAATAATGGGCAAAGGAATTATTATAATTAAGTTATGGAATTATAACTTATAATTATTCATTATAGTATAATGAATTATACTATAATTCATTATTATATTATAAACACACATTCCTAAAAAGATCCTACTTTAATCTTTAGTAGGATTAAAGTATAATAATCTTTAATAAAGTAAAGATTTTGGTGTAATCTTTACTTCCCAATATATTATACGTTAACTTGGGGAACGTATAAGAAAAATAGCTATAATAACAAATTTTGTAGTTATTTTTTTGTCTAGATTGAATAAAATTTTATTGTAGTTTTATTGCAATTTTAAATATTAAAATTTTTTTAAAGTTAATCCTAATATAAATATGGTTGGATCTCACCACAATTATCCAATTATTCCATGAAATTATCGGCTGATCACTAGTACTTGGTAACTATTAGTAAATCTTCTTTATTTCACTATATATTTTACTAATATTCACTTTCATTCGATATTCAGAAAGAAACGTAGAACTTTCTAGTGAAACATACATGCATACTCGACCATGGCATGCGAACGACACCTTTGAACGTTCTTTCCCACAAATGTAGATTTTTCAATGCTTACGAAATCGCTCAAACAAATATAATCACATTGTGCTCACATTTTTATTTGATGGATGAAATTGAGTTTAAAATTAATTAATCGGCAAATTTGATTAGGTTAGTTCAATTTTGGGTTTTGTTGAAATAATTTCCTTTCCTTTTTTTCTTCTTTGAGTTATGACTAGGCTAGTTGACGGTATCCTTCTCTCTTACACAGCGCCAAATCTGTTGTTTAGCGGTGTTATTTAGCACATCTGTTATTATTTATACTGCCATTCAAAATGGCTTACTTTACATGTTCAGTTAAACATATCCCTTCAATATATTCTTTATTTTTGATGCTCCACGCATACATCTACACTGATTTTGTTCAAGAAATATTTTTATTATTAGCCACCATTTATATAACTATTTCAAAAAATGCGTATTTTCGTTAGGCTATGTGCCGAGACGTCAGCATTGTGAGAAGTCCGCCCTTGTCTTTGCTGTTGTTAATAACTTGCTCCCAGTAACCTACCGATAGTTTTTCGAATTATGAATTGTTACAACTTGCTACGTGAATTATATGCTTTGCCTATGGACGGGAACCTCAATATTGTTAAATGTACAACATATCAGAAAAGAAAGGAAAACGGTAGTGATATTTGCTATTTTAGAACACAACAAAAATAATATTGTGCAATAAGAAAGGCTGTGTGTCACATATTACCAGCCTAATGTGTCAGTGTGTAACTCACTTTACTTACTAAATGCAGTTATTTTTATTTAATAAAACTCGTAAAATTTAACAGCCTTAATTTCTAACCCCAGTTATTTTTTATTTATTATTTTTTAATGACGGCTAGGCAGTGACTATGCCATATTTGATTTTATTCCACTTTCAGTTCTTTGGTAACATTACAAAAGTAATAGGGTTTTTTTTTGTAACCTATTGACCTGTATAAATAAAAAGACAGAAATGATTGAAGTACAAGGTTTTATTTTAAGTAAAATGGAAAAGCAAAACATATCCTTAAATTTTTTTGCAGGTTGATAAAGGTCTAAAGTGGTCTAACCAAGGCAAAAGTTAATTAGTTTTTTGAACACTAATTTCTTAACAATAAAATAATCTAAAAAATGTTAGTGACTGGAAAATAATATTTAGGCCTAATCTAAAATGGTATGTAAAGAAAATGCCCAACAACAAGAATAGAACCACTTATTAAAGCAGAGGTTTTTTTGTGCTAATGAAATTAACAGCACTGAAAATTTTATCCAATCGCATCACAATCTTCCAATATAAAATAGAAAAAACTACCAAGAATTGTGTTAACTATAGGATTAGAAAGTAGGATTAAAAATTTTTTAAATCAATTTTTTTACCAAAAACTGCTTTGTCTTATTACATTGATTGCCATATCTTGAATATTTTTCATTTTCAGGAATTGAGGTTTTTCTAAAATCTCTAAAAAGTTTTTAAATTCTTCTACAATGCAATGCATTTCACTATTAGTAATAAGAGAATAATTTTCTTCAATTCTTGAATAAGATAACTTTTCAACAGTAAATAAGTGTTTGAAATACTCACACAATTAACACAAAACTAACAAATAACTAGTAAGGTCTGTTCAGAAAAACTAACAAACAGTCTAAGTATACTATGCACTGTGAAAATGGATAATAATTTATTTGAATCACATCTGATTCAAGTTTGTTCGGTTGACCTTTTACTTTTATATTGAAGGATTTACTCGTAAGCAAAAGTAATAAGTATTTATATGGAATGAAAGTAATGCTTTTGCCTCTACATTTTATTTGAAACAACCCCGCAGGGGGGGTGCAGACTAGCTGCACCTATTGAGAAGATTTAGACATTCTTCTTGGTACCCGAGTCTAACAAACACTTTCACTTACAGCACTACACTTAACGACTTTAACACTTTACACTCACACTTACATTTAAGGAGGCGATAATAGCCTCAATGTGCTTTTCGCCTTAAAATAATAATAAAAAAATATATATATTTGAAGCAAAATCTTTTACTTCTACCTTTTACTTGAAGCATTTTCTTTGGTTTTATTCATATGGCTAACTATTATAACTACGCTTATTCACAGAGTGCAGTACTGCAACAGAATTTTTCTTATTTTTTTGTGTGTCTTTAATTCTCATATAAATGAGAGTATCCTTTATTTTTTCTACCTTAACTCTAATAAGGTTAGTAAGCTACACTGAAGATAATGTAATATATTGATTTAAATAAATAAAACCGTCAAACTAAACCTACCATAGTAGGTAATAGCCTTCATATTAATATTATGGACTACTTTGATTTAGACATAAATAACTAACTAGTAACAACCTCTAACCACTAACCAGTAACACAAGTAACTTTAAACAGACAAAATAATGTCAAGTTTAATACAATTTCACTATTTTATTTGTGCAAAATGGTTGTTTTTGTTAAAATTATACAAAGACCTTTTTTGGTGTAATTGAAAATTCAGAAAAGTAAACCCCCCAAACCACACAATTAGCAAAAACAAATGCTTAATACATTAATTATAAACTCTTGATACCCTGATATCCATTTTAGTTGTTTGATTAATTAGGCCTAAGTAAATATTTCACCTTAATTTATTTTTATTTTTAGCATTGGTGCCTATGGATTGTCGAAATTTTTAATATAATCTTTGTTACTTTTTCTTGACATACCTAACAATCCAGTATTTATAGTAAGATTACTGCAGTCTCTGGCTTCATGAGTCCATTGTCAGATCCAGTATGACATTATAACAGAAACAGTACGTCATAACAAAATTAACTTCATTTGGAGGTGGAGCCGCCTCGGTGGCCTAGTGGATAGCATACTAGGCTTTCACCCCGAGGACCCGGGTTCGATTCCCGGCGAGGGTTTGGCATTTTCATACGCTATAGATCATCCCATCATCTGCATTACCCAAGTGTGCACAATAGTCGGACGTTAAACAAAAAAAAAAAAAAAAAAAAGAAAAAAAGTCATTTGTAGGTTGTTAAGTGTTTTAATAAATTGTTTTTTGTAAAAAAAAATAATGGCAAAATAATTTAAACTATTTATGACATGTAAAATATACACTAAGCTTGAGACAAAATTAAAAACTGACAGCTCAAACAAAATACAGTAAAGACTACAGTAAAATACAGTAAGAGACTAGTATAATATCTGTTATGCATGATACGTACATGTTAACTTGCAATGAATGTCCCAACACTTATACTTATATTTACTTGATGAATTCTTTGGAGGAGTTTGAAATGTACAACACATTTAAAAATCTATCCCTCTTATTTATTAAATGACCAACTGTTGTTTCATTCGAACTTGTTATATGATATTATCAAAATGGAATCATCCACACAGAGGTAATGAGCTAGAAAGTAGAGGCATCTAGACAATGTTGAACTGCTCGACTTGATGTTGCCTGACTTGTATGTATGTGTTCATGTTGTACGTGTTTTGTGATTTAAAAAAAAAAAAAACTATTAAAAAACTCAATGACCTCCAAATGGAGTAATCTGTATGTTTGTACAAATGTACGTAATGTTTGTACTTGTGTTGTAAGATTACACTTGATCTGACGATGGGCTCAACAAGCAATTCTATTATAAATATTGGATTGTTAGATGTGCCAAAAAAGTAATGTAAATTATTTTATTTATCCTAAAGAATAGTATGTGTTTTAAAACAACACTTTTGAATGCAGTAACTGAAATATAAATAATTTATTTTACTTTTACTGGTGATAATATAAAATGAGTTACTAATTGTGTAATAGTTACTTTTTTAAATTTTGTTAATCTAGGTTTACTCGTGGAGTGGCAGTATAGAAATTGGAGTTACATCATGTGATCCAGATACTATTTCTTTACCGCCAAGTGCTACAGATCTCCGCAATGGCACATGGGTAGATATAATAATTAGTTGTTAATTTTCCAATTTCCTTTTTGTAAATCTAACTATGAAGTATGGCTAGGAAAAATTGGATTGATTTTCTACAATTAATACTAGGTTTACCTGTAGCTCTGTTCAAAGTTTTGCACATTTGTACTCTGTTAGAAAAATGGTGTCGAAAAAAAATTGTCATTGTGAATGAATAATAGGTTTTAATGTACTTTATTACTGTTATGCAGAATGTTTTGTACAGCATATTTCATTTAATCCTTTCAAAGTAAAAGTGTTTAAAAAATTTATTTAAAGAACTGGGTATCCACAGAGGTTGCAGACTGGTTTTGTGTAGAATTCATTAATTATTATAAAAGAACTGAACTGAATGGAAAAGGAAAGAACAGAGCTAGTGATTATTAAGAGTTTCATCAAAAGATTAAAAATAAAAATTCCCTGCATATAATTTCTGCAAAGTTAAACTGTGTAAATTATTCTTATATAAATATAATTTTGAAATCAAATTTATAAAATAATAAATAAAACACAGTGGGCGCCCTTTTAACCAGCCACCTTGGGACTGAATCCAGACTGGATAAGGTAATGGCTGGTTAAAGCAGTGGCTTAGTGATCATGACAAAGAAGCATAAATATAAATTCTGTTTTTGTCTTTATCCATAAAAACATTAATATTACCAATGTAAGACCAACATTATTCCCAATAAAATAGAAATTTCAAAGCATACTTAAATCCATTTGCAGATTACATTTTCACAAAGCAACACAAATGCTGTACAAAAAAAAACCCTATAATAACTATTTGGAAGACATTTTGAGTGTAGTAATATGCTACACAAGGACATTTGTCACTTGAAGGTCACGTGATACCAAAGGCAAGACTGTTTTAAAAACATTGTAACTTTTTGTTAACAACAGTGTTGAGTGACAGTGTGTACTCATTCAGATGGTGACCGGTTAAAGTGAGTGAGCCTGGTAAGAAGGATGTCAACTGTATAGTACAGCGTTGATTATCCGGAACCAAGGAGACCTAAGGTGGTTTGGAACCTTTTTTAAGGTTTAGATAACTGACGCTCTACTGAATGTTGACCCTAACAAGCAATACTTACTTATAATTTTAGAAATAATCAAACAAAAACCTTAAATAATAATCTAGAATTCATAACCAAACTTTGTCAACACAAATGAAATTGTTTTATGTTAATTTTACAGTTTTAAAGAATGTTACTTTTCTTTTTAACTCACTATTTCTTTTACTCCAAAAATATCAAAATTGTTATATGGTGTCAGCAAAAAATTGAAGAGATTTTTTCTGTAGAAAGATGTTAAGTCATTGACACCGGCCTTGTAGGCAGCAAACTTTGAATACAACACAAGCCAAGGATTCAATTCAACACCATCATCTTTAAAACCCGACTTTGCAGCGGACTTTACCTGTATAGTAAATATTCATTATCAGTCCAGAAAACACCAACAGATTCTGAAAAAGATTTAAAACCAAGGTAATCGAAAAAATAAATAAACTATGAAAAATAGGTACAGCTCATAAGAAGACGACTTTATTTATGGAAGGATCAAATAGATTAATAGGTTCTTTATTTAGGGTTATTTATACTTATGATTTATACTTTATACTTATGGGTATTGTGTTGAAATCAGTTATAATTAATGAAGTAATTAAGGCATTTGTAGTACTTCCACTTTTTTTTTTATTGAGTCAAGCCAGCCAAGATTTCTGATGTTACTGATGTTTGTTAGGGTGCCTTGACAGTGCATAACAAGTGAAACTTTGGTTGGTTTGACTTGATACAAATTGTGGAAGTATTATAGATGCCATAATTATTTCAGTAATCTTCATTTGGACATTACTCTGCCCCCCCCACACACACACACACACACACGGCATTTTTGTCCAAGCATGGGATTTCTTCATTACATTTTCCCTATTCAATAGAACAACTTGTAATTTCTAATCAACTTGTATCAGTGGGTTCAAATCAACTTTGAAAGAAATCCACAGATATGAGATTGTAGAAGCTGGGAAAGAAAAAGTGATGGATTTATGTTGTTTTATTCGCTTCTGCCTGAAAAAAATGAATAACACTTCACCAGTTGCACATAGCAGGAGCATCAATAGATGTTGCCTTGTTTATGAGTCTGCAACTCTGCTCAGAATGTCATTATGAAGTTGGAAGCGGCAGTATTTACTGTGGAAGAGATGCGATTTCGTCCAGTGTGCAGCTCCGCCTCCTACTGTTTGACTGGCCACTTCAAGGTAGATTCGGAGGTTGTAAAAAAACAGCCCTCTTATTTATGTTGCCTTCTTAAGGCAGATATTAAAAATTACATCAAGAAAAAGTATTGTATATTTTTTTCATAATAAGAGCCCAACAAGATGAATATATATATATATATATATATATATATATATATATATATATATATGCTGATAAGTTGAATTTAATTAATACTGCTGATATAAAAAAATGTTATGGTATATTACACCACTTATAGTATATATAAGTAACAATAACCTAAGGTTGTATTCTATACTTTGTGATTACTTTAAACCTGAAATTCTCAATCTATCTTTGATTGTTTGGTGTCTCAGGGTAGGAATGGAGGGTTTCACAGTGTTGTTATATTAAAAGTTTTCAAATTGTCCAACTGTTGTCCACCAAACATATATTCTCAAATTTTGGTTTGATATTTGTGACATCTCTTATGGACTATATTGCAGACTGTATTACTTAACAGGACAACTTCATTGAACTTAGTGATTTCAAAGTGTAGGATCGGCGATGATAACCCTAACAGTTTTTCGCCGGAAAAAAAATCAAAGTGTAGGCTATATAACTTTATGTTTTTAACAAGGCATTGAGTCTAGAAGTTTTACATTTATGCTGGGGAATAATTGTACTGCATTTACATTTCACTAGTAATTAAATATACATTTTTATTTTTAGTAGATATGCATTTAAGTTATTACAAAAAAACATATACTTGATGTATTTTAAACAAAGTTATCAAAATTAACATTCATTAAGAGATTTATTTTACAGTTAATGTCTGGAAATTCTATACTGAAAGATGGCCGTTCGATTGTTGAATCATATGGAATTGATTTAGATAAGACTATAGAGAATGATCGTATTGGTGTTATGCGCTCATCTGAGGTACGTTATGCTGAATAAAATTGTAGCTGTTTTATATAAAATAATTTGATTTGATTTTCTTAAGTATTTTTAATTCAGATATAATTTGGATCATTACTTTTTTACTAGAGGATTAATTTGTCTCATTGTTAAATTTTTTATGTACATAATCATAAAATTTGTGCATAATGTAATAAAACTGGTACAAATAACTGGACTGATTGGGGATTGGGCTACATTGGATATTCAGAAATCTCAGTAACAGTAACTACTTCAAAAACATTAATTAGTTCTGTTAATAGTTGTTTTAACCTTTGCTAAATAATGCTTCTACAGCTTTCTGTCTTTGTATTATAGGGTGAGTTGATATTTTGGATCAATGGTGTGTCTTATGGAGTTGCTGTAGAGAACATACCTGCCAATGTTTATGCAGTTGTTGATCTGTATGGCAGAGTAGCGGAAGTTACTATTGTTGGTGATAGCATGAGAGGTACGGTCACTTGTTTTGTTTCTTTTTATTGTCTTAAGTTCATTTTATTTTCTATTAATGGATTTAATCTTTGTATGTGTCCTGTATGGAACACAAAATTTGTTATAGGCAATAATTATGTATTTCAGTATATATTAAGATTTGTCCAATTTTTACGTTAGAATTTAAGGAAAAGTTAAATTAGTATGTATTAATTGCCGTAACGTATTTTCTGTTTGTAAGAAACCTTTGAATAACATTATTTTCACTTAGGAAGAAAATCAAAAACAAGATACAGATTTAGTTATTGGCTGCTGAAAGGGAAGTTTTTTTTTGAGTGATAACAAAAATTTAGTATCCGCTTTTAACTATATTTTTTTAATAATTTCCCCTTAAATGATAAGCTATTAAAGTATGCTGAAACTGCATATCTTCAAAATTTAGAAAACTTTAGTTTGAATTCAGTGAAATATTTTGTAAAGCTATCCTTTCAGTAAAAGAAACATGAGATGCTGCAGTGGGATCGGTTTTTTCTTTACAAATTCATGACTGTATACATACAATGTTAGACAAAAGTAGGGTTTTGATGAAAAGTGGGATGGAATACTGCATAATATTAATATTGCGGATTATGTAAAATTCATTATATGCGGAATGATCATATAAATTCAATTATTCTGTTTAATCTTTTAATATGGCTCAGCAATGGTAGCTGCGGAAGTGTTGTAAAAAATACATATTTTGGTCATCCACAGGAGCCGAAACCTGTACAAAATTTTACCATTAGTAAAGCTAATGTAAACATAATGTAAAGCATAACGTAAACAGTTCAGAAGTGCTGTGAAATTGTTTACAGCAATAACTTTCTTTAAAATATAAAATCTGCTTTAGCTAAAACAATGGCATTGTCTGTTAATACACTACAAACACGATAATTCAGATATGTTTATTCAAAGTTGCATCTTGAATAATGAGTTTTTTTTAAATATAAATAAGAAACATACACACACACATATTTGTCATTTATTTTATGACAAAAGTAAGTCTTGTATATGTAATTTATTATGGTTATAACATAAAAATATTTCAAATTATTAAATGAATCATTTTTAATATGCATTGCTGGATGATACTGCTACTGTTATATCGCATCAACTAAACATGTATGTATACCATGCAAAAAAAAAACAGCAGTGTAGTGACAGTAAATTTACATGTGTGACTGATGGCCAGACTTTTGTTTGTATCATCAAACTTGTTTATTAGTCCAAGACTTTTTGTAGATCATTTTAATAAATACAGTTTAAAAATATACATTATACTGACATATTGTGCATTACATTAAAGTACAGGTATTGTACAACTTTTTTTCTTATTAGTCTTCTTAATTATATGTTACCTGTACTTATGTATTGTAGGTCTTTTTAAGCATGATAAGCGAGGGCTTGGCATTTTCATACGCTATAAAATCATCCCACCGTCTGCATTAGCCCAAGTGTGCACAACAGTCGGACGTTAAACAAAAAAAAAAAAAAAAAAAAAAAAAAAAAAAAAAATTAAGCATGATAAAGTTTTTATTATGACAAAAAACCCTAGCAGTAGGCAAGAACTGTCTTTGGTCCATAAATCACACTCGTGTGGTGGGTCATAATAATGTTATTTGATCTCTCGGGTCCTTCCAAATTAAGGATTTTGTTGTATTACTACTTGAAAACACGCAGATAATTTGTCTATCTTATAATTTGTCTTATCAAGTTCTCATAATTGAGTCCTTAGTGAACTTCATCATAGGATACTGAATTATTTTACTGTTTACAGAGTGAATAAACTGTAACTTTCAAATATGTTTTATGAATATATTTAACATCATTATTAAGTGAATAGGCTATGTGCATAACATATTCTTGTATAATGACCAGCCATTTTTTTCTTTTATCATAATTTATAGTAACTACAGCATATAGTATATGAACTTCTTCAAGTAAATAGCTATGTTTACTTGGGTGGAAAGCTGTTGATGTTGTCACTTTCACAAAATAACTGAACCCCTTCCCCAGTAATAAAAATCTCAGTTTTACATTTTGAGAAGTTGGCAGGTCTGGTATATTGTTTAAAACTTAGTGTCAGTGGACTTTTTAGTTTTTTAAAACTTAAAAGTGGATCAAATACTAACGTATACATATTAAGGTGTAGATAAAGAGAAAGGGGAATTTCTGTTAATATTTCTGTAGGAAAGAAGCTGTCATCTGAAAGTTAATTTAAATTAAAGTGCTGTAGGTGCCTTCTAACTTATAAAAGGATTTATTAGCGCTGATACAGTATTTTACTTGAGTGATAAATAAATACAGTACTAACAAATGCAGCAAATGCAAAAGTAGAAATGAATCATATAAACAATGTGTAAAGTTGGTGTTGTGGTAGTTAGACTGTCTAGTGTCTGCAAGTAGGCCAATAAGAAAGTGATATAATCTGTTGACCCAAGATTAAATAATCAAGTCTTTGATGTATTTGTTTTGGCTTTGTGTGTAACAGAAAATAATATTACTTTTATTTTGAGATCAATTAAAAATTTTATGTATCAGGAAAATGTAAGTTTCAAAGTATTAATATGTGCCAGACTTGATATTAACTTATTTTCAATCACATAAGTGTAAATTTCAAGAGTTTTGTTGCTTGTACATTGTTTTTGTTTTTGTTTACAGAGTTTGATGATGGTGATACAGAATCAGACTTTAAACCAACTGTAACTGAAATGGTAACAAATTTAGATGTTGAAATGAATGTAAATAGTGAATCAACTGAACCTGTTGAGAGGTTAAGATTCCATCCTCGAACTGGCACTCTAGTCAAATTGTCATGCAACGCACGTGCAGCTGAGAGACTGCGACCATTAGACGAGTTTAATAATGGTGTTGTCATGACACATAGGTCACTTCAAGATGACCAACTGTTTGAGGTTAGCATTTATAAAGTTTGTATTATTGTTACTGTTGTTAGATAGACAATTTTAGGGAATAATATTTAAGCATTGAACTTATTTAAACTGCATATCTCTAAAGCAAAAATTTCTTTACAGTGTACACTTACATTCCTCAATATATAAGAATGCATGTTTATATTTACTTAACCTCTCTACAGACCTTTTTAAGAACAGGCATACACATTAATTTTAGGATGTAATGAATGAATGATTATTTTTAAACACAACCCCTACAAATAATTCACCTATTGCTGTGATAAATGTATTTGTGTGAATTCCTGTTGTGGAAAACTCTCACTGTCGCATCTGTTTTAAAAGTAGAACATCTCCAACTCAGATTATCTTTACAGCAGCTTCTGTAACTAATGATGAAATAATTATGTGTCATGCTTTTAGGTTTTATTTTAGTTACCAAAGATATGTTAAATCTTGGTGAATGTTTCTTTATTTATATTGTTGACCATAATTAATTTAAACACTTTTATTTGAAATTCTAGGTAAATAGTTTACCATGGTCTTCATGTAACAAAAATGTTAAACGAATTTGTTTAAATTTATTCTAAGTAAAAAATTTTCACAATATATATGGTTAATGTAATTTTTTTCTTGGTCAAAAAATGGTCACATTCTAATCATTTTCCACTGTATGAAATTTTTGAAATTCTATTGACAATAGAAACATTAATCTACTGGTAGTTGTTTAGTATGCAACTATTAATGCAGATTGTGATGGTGTAGTGAGAATTAAAAAAATGGTATGATAAACAATTATTGGGAAATTTGCTTCCATCATATTTGCAGAACAGTTGTGTGCTGTGATTATTGTTTGTGTAAATTCAGTTTTCATCTAATTAATATAGTCTTATAAATTTATAGATTAGAATAGACAGGCTTGTTGAGAAATGGTCTGGGAGCATTGAAGTTGGAGTGACCACCCACAATCCAAATGCTCTAGATTTTCCAGCTACGATGACAAATATGAGGTCTGGCACTACAATGATGTCTGGTTGTGGAATATTAACCAATGGGAAGGGAACTCGAAGAGAGTACGGCGAGTTTAATTTGGATGAACTCAGGGTTCGTATAATAAATTTCATTCAAGGTTTCTTTTTTTTTAATTTTATGCATAAAACGTTTTACAAACATTCTCAACCTTATATTTTTCCAGCTTAGTCTGTTATCAGTAACTAAATACAGATATTTTATGGAAACTTACATTTCTGTTTTGATATCAATCATAATAGTTGGACTAAGAAAACATTTAACTGACATAGAACTAATAATGCTATAAACAAATATTTTATTAATTTTAAAATATTTAAATAATAAGTGAACATACACATTTTGTATTTTCCTAAAATTGACATTTTGTCTGAGGATTATAATGCAAACACCAATTTTCATAAACAGTTAGAATTTTTTTCAAAATATTACAGCTTGCCATTTAAATCTGTTATTTGAATGAGGTCATTAATTACCAACATTTGAGCTTGTGCAGAAAAGGACATGTTGAAATCTTGGAACAAGGAGAATCCTGTTTAACACTCCCATGTTACTAAACGATTTCAGTTGTGATTTTGTTTGGCAACATTATGATTGCACTTGATTGTTACTCGTTGAAGTGATGAAAATGTATTGATTTTAAGAAAAGGATTAAAATTAATATTGCAAATAGTCTGATGCCGTGGGGGTAAATGAGCTGTTGTAGAATTGTTCTTTTGATATGTTTGTTAGCTGATAAAGTTTTAATCACCTTGTCATGTATTTAATGTTATTCAGGTTGGAGATAGGATTGGTATGATGAGAAAGTCTAATGGCAATTTACACTATTTCATAAATGGTTTAGATCAAGGGGTCGCTGCTACTCGAGTGCCTGCAGTAGTATGGGGTGTTGTGGATCTCTATGGGATGACTGTTAAAGTTAGTTGAAATTTTAAAGAATTTATATTATTCAAGTCTGCTATCTGTTTCATATTAAGCTAGTTAAGTCACATTTAAAAAAAAATGTAATTATTACTGTATTATTTATTTATGAATTTCTTCTTTGTTAAATAATTTTTTGCTTTTTGAGTTGAATATTAAACTCATATCTTTACATGATTGGGTGCATTTACTAATTTTTTTAGTACAGTTAAGTGCATTGTAAGAAAAAAAATATACAATAATACATGTACAAACAAAAAATTGTTAGTCTATTGCATTCAATTAAAGAAAAATAATTGTGTCTTAAATTTAAAAAAAATGTTGTAGTTAAATAATTGCTTTCAATTTAATTTCTAAATTGTTTTTTGTAGGTAACAATTGTTGATAGAGATGAGCGGGAGGAACAAAATCTTATTACTAGAAGAAACACAGCATTGCGAGAACACACATTAAATGGTATGATTAATAATAAAAAACTAAATATTATACAGTCATCTCTTGATTGTCTGTCGCCAACTTTTATTTTATGTTATAAAAAATAAAATTTGTTTTTTTTAAATGACAATTTTTTATTGTTAATAAATGTAAAAACCTGGTTTTTGTTTAATGTATAAAATAGCAATGTATAATAAAGCAATTCCCACTGAGTATTGTTTTTCAGATTTGTAAGCTATGCTTGCTGACTTGTGTGCTAGTAGATAAGATTATTGTTTGTTATTTATTTATTTATTTTTGCTATGTGACTGAATGTACTAGATGTCTACGCAGCAATTTTTTGTACAAAAAGAAATTACCATCAGTTTTATTGTTTATTTTCATATCTGGATATCTGCTTTCTTTGTACAAACAAATGAAGTTTAAAGTGGTCAGTAACAAATTTGCCTTTTTTTTAAATCACAGTGAATTGCTCTTTTTAAGTTCATTGTTTCAAGTTGTTATTTATTGTTGCAAATGTGCTTTGCATTGATACACCAGGGTATTGTTATTTACATATTATGTAAATCAAATATGTACTTTTGATTATATCTGTCACTGCAACATGGTGATTAATCAAGTGCCTGGAGGGAGAAGATGACTAATAATCTTATGTAAATATATAGAAGTGATTAACCCATTATTCTGAAATAATGGTATTAAGCAGAACAGCAGATTTAACACTTAGGTTACATCCTCTAAATGGAGGATCAATCTGGCAGGTACAGATATTATTTTTAACCAGTCAAAAATCTACAGTCTAATAGACCTACCTGGTAAGATGTCCGGGCTCTCGTGAACTGTACAGTTGCTGGTGTTTACTGCAGTCAGGAACTTCACTGCCCACTAAGAACTACAGAGTTTGACTGAATTCACTGTGATTCAATGGACAGGGAAAACAGAAAAGTGTTTTAGCGTTAGCACTGAATTGGTTGTTGGATTTAGTTAAGATGTAGAGGAAAAAAACGAACTATTACATCAAAACAATGCAGACACTTGTGGTACATATACAAACTACTGGACACTTGTGGTGACTGGGCATATTAGTTGAAAAATGCGCCAGGCTGTCCGTACAGATGAGTCCGTAGGACTGACCTGGCTGCATTTACTTGTTTAAACAAGTAATGCTGATAATTGGAATTTAATCTTTATGGTAGCAGTGAAGGAACTTTATGTAACTTAGTGGCGTCTGTGAAACGTAGTTTCAACAGGAAGTAACTATTAAAAAGTAGGAAGGGGTTAGTATGATGCTTTAGGTTCAGGTGAAGAGGAACCGCGGAGGTGAAAGGATAAAAGGTTGAAGAAGATATAAGAATAAAGCGATGCGAGTTAGAGTTAGTCTGAAGATGAGTGATCTTCAGCCAGAGGCAGCTGATAAGGTTTGGTAGCAGGTTGTGACAACAAACCAGTTTTTTTCGCAAAGTTACTACCTTAGTAATTTCCCAGATGCGTGGAAATTTATGCGACCTAACAGCCATACTAGAGGTTTTGAGAGTGGATCATGAATTAATATCAGATCCCTTGTCTTCAAGTTGTCTTGTTGTTTGTTCCATTTACCTCTCTGTTGTACAGTATGGAGGTATTCTAAAGTCCAGCACTTCTAAGTGGTTTGCATAAAGCGCTGAACCTGTTGCCAGTGTTTGAGTCGATTCAAAAGGTACGTGTGTTGTCATCTTCCGGAAGGGCATCTAGTGGCTGACCAATCAGGAAGTGGCCTGGAGTTAGTACGGACAAATCAGATGGATCAGTAGATAAATCAGTTAATGGTCTAGAATTAAGTAGAATGAAGTATGACTTCAATTTTAGTCATCAGCATGATAAGGCGTCATGATACGTTTTCACACTCTTTTAACAGCTGCTTCCCAGAGTCTTTTTGAGGGGCTGCTGGTGGTAGGCAATGAAAGTTAATTTGATTTTTAGTGCCAAAATTAGAAATGGATTCAGTGGGATCGCTTTTGATTAATTTTTGAAATAGTATATTTATTTTATTAGTGGTGTCTGTGAAGTTAGTACTGCAATCAGAATAAAAATCGGAGCTCAGTCCTCTATGTGAAGTAAATCTGATTAATGCACTTAGGAATGCTTCTGTGCATAAGTCCAGTGCCAACTCCAAATGAACAGCTTTAGTAGTGAAACATATGAATATACAAAGATACACTTTTACTGCTTTGATTGTACAGAATGTATTTTGGCGTAAAGTGAACTTGCAAAATCCATACCCAATCTTAGAAATCAAGGAAGTTCGGTTATGAACTTAGTCCAGGTTTGTGAAAAATTCTTCTGGTAACATGTCATCCCAAGATATTCTCAATGTCCATAACGATTGCGGTATGTTATGGTGGTTAGCTTAAATATGGAGATAGGATTGTTGCTATCAACCCTCCACAGCTCCCCTTATAAGCTGAAAGGCTTGATCTAACTTAGATTTATTTATCTGACAATACATTTATTTAATATCGCAAGAGAAAGCGATATTATATTTGTGAAAATGGAAAATAACTTCTGTTATGTCATTCTGAAGCTTTGGACCACAATGTTTGTATAATTATCATTTAAAGACATACTGTTTGTGGTATGGGCAGAAGCATCAAGACTACCTGTAATTAGTGGTTGAACTGGTTTCCTTAAACACAGCATGATGAGCCAAAAAATAGTGAGGTTTCTCTAAAATAGCATGGTCAGCTGTAACTATGTGTCCAGGGTTTATATGTTAAGTTGTGAATTTGGAATAGGCAGTTTTCAGCTCAGGTTTGGCTTAGCAATAAATCCTTATCAAATGTGAATGTAACTTATATTGTAGGATTGCTAACATGGTCAGTTCTTTGGTATTGCCATAATTCAACGATTAATGCCATAGAGTTTTGATTAAAAGTTGCAATAAAGCTACGTATGTAGTCTAGAGAACATTTTTGGGTGCAATATTCATTTCACATGTAGTGTGACAAGTCGTCTGGTATTTTGATATCTATCGCTTAGCATTTGCCTTGCTATAGTATAGTTCTCATTGGTAACCGAGAAATTTTCTATTAATTGTTGCTTCGTCTTTCAGACATGACAACAAATATGTAAATTTCTCAGTAGGTGAGATCGTTGCTATTTCATGCATTGAATGGGTGTACAAATTATAGAAGTGGCTCCAAACTGATAAATTGCCATCAAAACTTGGCAGTGTAATCTTAGGAAGCCTGATTGCGCTTTGGGCAATTCTCTCTCATGCATTTTAGATGTTATATTAAAATTCGCATTGAATGTTTGTTCAAGCGACGGCACCTTAGAAACAATTCTCTGATTGTAATTGAATTATTAGCTTGGACAAACTAGTTTGTAAGTTAATAAGTTCAGTTACATCATAATTTTCTTCTGAAGAAGATATCTTTTCCAAAGCTTGCTCTAATTTGGTATTACATTTATTGAGAGTAGTGTAATACAGAATTAGAATTTTAAATTTGACTTTGTTAATGGTTTGGCACCAATGACTGTTATTCTATTAAAGTTACTTGATATTGATTCTACCCTGTAATAGTTATGATGTATGCTTAAAGGTTGTGAACTTCGTTTTGATCAAATATTATGTTTACCAGACCAAATTTGATTATTTAGGCTTAATAAGTTTGATTATTAACCAATCAATTTGTTTAAATTGTCCTTTACTTAAGATCAGCTCAGTGATGTAATAAGTTAAATGGCTAAAATAGTAAACAACTGACAGCAAAAAAAATTACCTGCAAATATTTACAAATATATAATAGTTGGTTGAAATAATTATCCAGAGTTTATTTATCAGCAAACAAGCAGGCCTAAGTAGTGAGGACAGCTCCTATGCACTGTTAAATATATTACCTAACTGATCATTGTTAAATATATATTAAAGTGAAAATATTCCTACACTAACTTTTATTCTGCTGTATTCTCAAAATTTTAAAATTGTAATCAAAACTTAATGGAAACTTCACCACAGCAATACACAGTAACTTAATTTTATGTTTCCATGTTTAGACATGCCTGAGGAAGATGCTGTGGACAGACTAATGTTCCATCCAAATTGTGGAACTCATTCGGCTGTTATAAATAACAATAGAACTGCACATAGACCAAAGTAAGTTAAGCTGAAATGAACAACAATCACTATTCCAACAATATCCAACACTATGTTTTAAAAAATTTTCTTTTTCTCCTTTTTATGCTTGTAGTTACCTACAGGGCATTGGTTGTATCTTTGGTAACTTTTCTGGACTATGGGGTTTTCACATGGTGTACTATTTACAGTTATGAAATTATTTGATCCAGGCTTATTTTTTTCTGATGAAATTATTTTTGAAGCAGTTTTCTAATTTGGTAGCATTTTTTTTGCAGTTGGCAATCATGAAGTGAAAAAGGAACATATATGAAGTATAGGAAACCACCAACCAGTGCCTTGTTTGTATGCTTCTGGCTAACTGAATATTGCTATGTATACACTAAAATATTGCTAAAAGTGTATTGTATGTATACACACACACACACACACAAAGCATAAATTCTGTTTGTTCTTTATACCATCAATCTCTATTTCTGGGTAATCACATCAAGACAACTTAACTAGGTCTTAAATTACTATGTCTTAGTAATTAGATAACTAAATCATAAATAATTAAATGTTATATAACTAAATCAGATAATTAGATTATAAATAACTAAATCTTTGTAAAATTAAAAAAACAAACAAACAAAATAAGCTTAAAATAATATTAACTAAACAAACTATTCACTAAATAAATTTTTCACACAAATAAATTTATTCTGTTTAACTATTTACTAGGGGTCTGCGGGTCAAGTTTTTAGAGTTCGGTTCGGGCCGGGTCAGGTTTCTTTTCGGCTCTCGGGTTTTTCGGGTTGGGTCGGGCCAAATGGTTAAATGGGGAACCCATCACATTTTAGCTAGGCCTAAGTCAAAAAAAAAAAAATAGAATTAAAATTTTATATTTAATCCTTATAACCGCCACGGGCCGATTATATAAGCGCGCAGAAGTTGTGTGAATCCTGCCACGGGCCGATGTAAAATGGGCTCTGTTGGTCTGTCTGAATACTATCAAGGACCAATTACATCCTGCGCACAAAAGTTGTGTGAATACCGCCACGGGGCAATTATATCGGCGTGCAAAAGTTGTGTGAATACCGCCACGGGGCGATTATATCGGCGTGTAAAAGTTGTGTTAATACCGCCACGGGGCGATTATATTGGCGCGCAAAAGTTATGTGAATACCACCACGGGGCGATTATATCGGCAGGCAAAAGTTGTGTGAATACTGCCATAGGCCGATGTAATACGGACGCCGTTGGTCTGACTGATTACCGCCACGGACCGATTACATCGGAGCGCAAAAAATATGTGAATACTGCCACGGTCCGATTATATCGGCGCGCAAAAATTATGTAAATACCGCAACGAACCGATGTAATACGGACTCATTGTGTTCAATATTTTCATTTGATTTTTGTCTTTGAAAACATTACATCTTTTAATTTAGTGACATAATCATGATACAATATACATTCGGAAAAATTATATCTGCAGATTCTCTCAACTGATTGTGTACATTTGTCAATCTCAGACATATTTATTTGACAAGGCAGTGTGTTGATTCGGCCCGACGAGGAAACTATATTTGTAAACATACGCAGTCTACTTGGTTGTTCCTTCTCATTATAGCATCACAGTAAATAAAACTACTAACCGATAATACTGCACCCACTGACAGGTCAACAATTGGTTTTGTCCAGTAAAACAAATAGAATGATTATAAGTGGTTAGACACTTAACCTTCGATGATTATTTAAATTGTTCTTTCTTTATATTATTTGTATATTACTAATTTTGGTAGTGAAAATATTTATGCGTATTGCATACACTATTGCCTAAAAATAAAACTTAATATTTACTTGGCCTGGACCCATATTTCACCCGAATTGTATGCTTGGCCCGAACCAAAGTCGGGCTTTTCAATTGACCCGACTCGACCCGTAAAATTTAGGGCCTCGCAGACCCCTACTATTTACTAGAACTGATATCTCTTAGAATTACACACATATAAAACAATAACAAAACAAGATACAGAATTAACAAACTGCTTTAATTTGATAAATCATTTGAAGCAATTTGTCCCATTACAGTGATAGCCGTAATTTATATCTTCTGATCTGTTATATTTGACTAATATTGGCACATAACGCATAATAATTCAAGACGAAGATACAAACTTTTGATTACTATTACTAAATTTATTTAAATTTAAGCAGGGAGCCAAATTGATTCGATGGTCTTGATCGATCAAGTTTTGTTCAGGTTAATTTTGGAAAGTAAATAAAAACAAACAGGTATTCAGGAACAAGCCCTTTCACTACTGAGGGAATAGGAATATATATATATATATATATATATATATATATATATAAAACTAAATTCTTAAATAAATAACCTTAAAACTATCATTATTCTAACAACATGAAATTATTATTTTATATTTATATTAAAATCAAATTTAAATTATCAACAGGTTCTTGAGCCTACCACACAAATAATAATGTGTTCACAATAAAGGGATTTTAATCTTTGAAATGTCTTATTAAATTAATAATCTCTGGATTGGGGGAAGGCTTAAAGTGCTGTTACCATTCAAGTTGGTTTCAATTAAAAAAATTCTGTCATAGTTGTTTAAAATTTCATAGTCCAATATTGACAATGTTCACTATATGTATTATTATTAAAATTGTTTTGTTATTTAAATATGGAATAATAAAGTCACAACCGTATTACTGGGATTTAATATGTTGGTTTTATCGTAAGCATATTTAAAACAAATTAAAATCAAAAACTCAAAATCCATGTTGAAAATAATTGAGGCAGATCTCACCCAATTTGTTTCCAAAATTTGTTGAAATTTTTCTTGAATCATACTCACTATCACTTTAAATGTATTGTCGTAGATGAAATTAATTTATATTGTTACGGAACTTAACAAATTATCACTTTGAATCACAATTTTAGCACTTTGTAATTGACGGACGACTCAACGTTCGTTTCGCTTAAAAGACACCACACCACTCTCTTTTATATTAAGACTGCAAACGTCCTTCCCTTTTCTGTAGAAACTTCTTTTCCTGCTTTTTTCTCTAACATCTTTTGTTTTTCTAGGAAGTCTAACGCCTTTGTTATCTGAAAACACGGCATGGCATGGCTTAGCCACATGTCCAGGTTCCGTATTTTAGCAAAATTTGTTAAGTAATTTTGGATAATTTTTCATCAAGACTGATTTATTTAATTATTTTTAAAAGATTGATTTTTCATTTATTTTGCATAATTTAAATTCTCATTAGAATTCGTTGCCTAACTCTATTTCTCTCATTTCGCGCCAAAATTGGTTAATGCAGTTCTGTATTCCATGTATACACTCGGATTTTTTCTGGTAATGATGGCATCCAATATGTTTTCCTTTTGTCTATTAAGTTATAGCATATTTCTATCTTAGCTTTAATTTTGACATTCATGCCTATGAGAATGTTGTTTTTGTTCCAAAAATGTTGGTTTGGTAATATAATTTAGTGATCCTAGTCATTTAAGTGATTATTTTAATAAAGTGAAATATATGTAGACTAGGCATGATGCCTTGTTATTATCACCTATATTTGTTTACATTAATAGGATAGGTTAGTACAGTGTTTATATTCGAGTGTTCCTAACCTATCCTGCTATTTGTATTATGAATTGTTACATCTTAAATAACTAGATCTTAGTAAGTAGCTTAAGTAACTTAAGTAAATGATAAGTTATGTTCCTGATATATAGATCTTAAAGAGATGTGTGTGTGTGTGTGTGTGTGTGTGTGTGTGTGTGTGTGTGTGTGTGTGTGTGTGTGTGTGTGTGTGTGTGTGTGTGTGTGTGTGTGTGTGTGTGTGTGTGTGTGTGTGTGTGTGTGTGTGTGTGTGTGTGCGCGCGCGCGTGTGTGTATGTCTGTCTGTCTGTCCATCTTATATCCACAACAGCACTTTGACCTTATAAATTACTGTTAATGTTAGACCAAAATGCCAGAATTTGTAAATAAAAAGTTGTAACCATAACAGGTAAAATTGTATTTAATTTAATTTATTTGAATATATGTTATCAGTTAAAAATGAGGAAATTTTGGGCATCTGAAATTTCTAGTGTAAACTTAGCATTAAAAATGATTGCAGATGAAAATTGTATAAAACATTTGTTTTTATATGTCCACTATAACTAGAATATAAACATATGAAGGTAAGTCAATAATTATCTGCAATGTAGTTATAAATTTTATTGCAATACATTTGTAATACGTAAGTGATGTTACTTACATTAACATCATTTTTCAACTTAGTCCCCTTGTTTTTCAACACATTTGGTCAATTGTTGCACAAACTTCCTGATGCCCTCAGAATAGAACTTTTTCTATTGTGAGCAGCAAGCCACGTATGCACTGCTTCTTTCACTTCTTGGCCCAAGGTAAATCGATGGCCCCTTAATGCTTCTTTGAGTGGACCAAACGAGTGGTAGTCAGATGGAGAATGATCTATGACTTCAGAATTGAGTTTCCGGAGTTGTCAGCAGTTTGTGGTTGAGCATTGTGCAACAACACAACATCTTTCAACAGTAGTCCTCTCCGTTTGCTTCAAATTGCAGGCTTCAACCTGTCAGTAAGCATGTCACTGTAACGTGTACTGTTTATTGTTATGCCCTTCTCCTGATAATGTTCCTGTGGATTTTGGCTTCTTGCAGGGTGATTGTGGATGTTTCCATTCCATACTCTGCTGTTTACTCTCCGGCTCATAATGATGTATCCATGTTCCTCTCCAGTGATGATTCTTTCTAAGATGTCACGTTTGTTACCATAGTAATCCAAATGTTTTTGACAGATGTCCAAGCGCATTTGTTTATGCAACTCTGTAAGTTGTTTGGAGACCCATCTTGCTCTTTATAAAACCCAAGTCTGTTGTGCATGATTTCTTAAGCAAAACCATGACTAGTTTGCAGAAGATATGCCACGTCATCAATAGTCACTCGTCTGTCTAACAGAACCACGACGAGTCATGCATAACATTTTGTGACCATTTCTGAATTTTTCAATCCATTCATACAAACTGAAATTTGGTAAAACACTGTTCTTATATTGTGTTGAAAGTCTTTGATGAATTGCAGCTCTTGATACACCTTCTGACCACAAAAACCGAATCACTGAACGTTGATCTTCTTTGGTGCAAACAGAAAGTGCAGTAGAAATGATTAAGAGAAATGCAGCGAAGATAGAACTAATCTATCAGCATCAGAGCTGCATAGAAATATGAAAATGAAACCACAATGTGCCACCAGCACAACAGTGCTCCCAACATGACACTATTAAATACAACTGCATTGCAGATAATTACGCTTGTAGTTTGCTTACTCATTAATTTGAAAAGTTATGTAAGGAGATTGCATCCATTGATGCAATATGTAATACACTCTGTATAAGACAATGGTTGTATGTAGCAACTATGACTAATACCTTCAAAGTTTTAACCATTTCACTTATGATAAATTGTAATTGTTAGAAGGTAACATGATTAAATTTAGAAAATAATTATACTAACAATACTTCTACTTAATAATACTTGTAAACTTCTAACCCTTTTAACAATAAAAGTATTTTTGATACTTGGCAATAAGACAGGTTTAATGGTGCTTTTAGCAATAAGGTTAGGTTAGATTAGGTTATAACCTGTTTTACAATTTTTTTAATGTTTGCTTTTAAAAAGTAAATCATGCTTTACATTTTTATTATAGTGCATTAGATGATTTCAACAATGGAGTGGTTTTAACACAACGGCCTCTAAAACCAAATGAACTGTTTGAAGTAAGATTGGATAAAATGGTGACTAAGTGGGCAGGCTCAATAGAAATAGGTGTCACAACCCATTCACCAACTGAGCTTGAATATCCATCTACTATGACTAATGTTAGGTAGGTAAAGTATATTTTTTTGTGTTTATATATATATATATATATATATATATATATATATATATATATATATATATGTATATAGAAACACATTCCATGTACAATAAATACTGCATTTGAATTTTTAAGAAAGATAGAGGCAAAAATACAAAATATATTATATTACTGTATACAGTAATCTCTCGTTAACCTGACATAACATTTTTTTGTTGCTAATTTTAACAATAAATTACTGTATGAAAGTAACAAGACAGACTGTAAAAAAGGAATTTTTTGTATTGGCAATCTGCAATCCAGAAACTTGGAAATGAATGCTCTTATGCTTATAAGTAACTAATTACCTAGAAGAATTTTTGTGATGACATTTTCATTTGAACGTAAACAATATTTCCCCTCCCGTTTCTTTCTAACTTCAATTTCCTTAGTTGTAGTACTTTGAATGCGCAAAGTCCTTATCATATTTTTTATAGTGTCCCACTTGACTGACAAAGTTATGCATTTGACCCTGTCATAATGCCTTTTACTTTAATTCAATATATATATATATATATATATATATATATATATATATATGTGTGTGTGTGTGTGTGTGTGTGTGTGTGTGTGTGTGTGTGTATGTGTGTGTGTATATATATATATATATATATATATATATATATATATATATATATATATTCATAATAACAAGCAAAAATTTTTAAAATAATAATATTAATGTTGTTTATTTTCATAAAATTTAGTCAATCAAAACTTAAAAGCATTTCATTTTGTTTCTTTACTGAAATTAATGGAGCACTGTTAATGAAGTATATGTTTAACACTTATTATGTTATTGACTGACCAAAGCGAGGTTTCTATTTCAACTTTACTGTTTGGCATTTGGTTTGTGTGTTATGCAGTTTTGGTCAAATTCATTGACTGATTATTTTGAAATTTGGTACAGAGGTACCTTGTATAAAACCTGTATGATATATGTGTAAGATTTTTTCCTATTCATTTCTGTTTCAAGATGGCAGTCTCTGATTTATGACAACGAATATATGTAGTTTTAGCCAAACACATTGACTGATTGTTTTGAAATTTGGTATGGTACTTTGTAACAAAACCCAAATTACGTAAGATTTTTTTGCCAATCAGCCTCTGATTTAATGATGACGAGTATTCAGTTTTGGCCAAACAAATTGACCAATTTGGTTTGAAATTTGGTACATAGATAATTTGTATAGAGCCAGTATAATCTATATGTAAGACTTTTTCCATTTATTTCAGTTTCAAAATGGCGGCCTCTGACTTGCAATGAGTATACACAGTTTTAGCCATATGTATTAACCGATTGTTTTGAAAGTTGGTATGAAGATATTTTCCTAAATGGTGTATTTGTAACATTTTTTTCTACTTACTTCTGTTTGAAGATGTTGGCCTCTGATGTAACAATGATGAGTGTATGCAGTTTTGGTCAAATGTATTGGTCGATTTTTTAAAAATTTGGTACAAAAGTAGTTGGTATAAACTTTGAAAGATGTATGTGTAAGATTTTTTCCCATTTACTTCCGTTTCAAGATGGAGAGTTCTGATTTAATGTTAAGAATGTAGTTGTTGGTTATTTCATGTAATATTGGCTGAACAGCAAAACCTATCATAATTTTGACTGCTTCATGAAGAAAGAGCATAAAATTTGTAATAAAGCAGGTTTAATAAAATTTGTAGTACATATAATGGTTACCAGATAAATTGGTAGGTAATTTATGAGCACTGCTGTGAAGTGCTGTTTATAATTAATATGTTGCAAGGTCTGCTGTTCTTTGAGCTACTAATGTATTATTATTTGTCTTAGATCAGGGACGTGGATGATGACTGGGAATGGTGTTATGCACAATGGTACGACGATTGTGGAAGAGTATGGGCAAAATTTAGATAGGTTACAAGTGAGTTGTTTTATAATTTATTTTTCACAGAACTTGCTTTTGGTTCTAAACTTTATTTCCTTTATCTTGTAAGATAATCTATCAATATCAATGTGTAATTTTCCTCTTTCCATAAAATTACAAATTTCGAACAGGTGCAATAATCCCTTCTTTAGTATTATTTTAGAAATATATCTCACATACTGTCAGTACCAATATAATTTTATCAAAATTTTATAGTAAAAAATCTTTTAATAGTGTAAAATATATGGTAATAAAATATTTGGCGTATACTTTAATAGAATTGTTTATTGTAGGTTGGCGATCGTGTTGGAGTAGTTCTTCGAGAAAGTGGTACTCTACATTTCCTAGTGAATGGAATAGACCAAGGTGAAGCTGCTACCAATATCCCTCCTAGAGTATATGGAGTAATAGATTTGTATGGTCAAGCAGCTCAAGCCACTTTAGTTGATTATAATTGTGTGTGTTGTTTAAACTCACCGGAATTAAGTGTGAGTTCAGTTACATCAGCGGTACCACGAGTTCGTCAGGCTCACATGTAAGATGTGTTTAGATCATTTTTAATTTTGTGGATAGGAGTATAACATGTTTACTATATTGAATGTAAAACGTTATAATGTGGTTAACTATTACTTTTAGTGATTTACATTTTCATCATGTACATGGGCGTAATGCGAGAGTTTCAAATGGTGGGCGAACTGCTTCACGTCCTCGGGCACTTGGTGAATTTAATGATGCAATTGTTATGAGCAACCGAGCATTAAAAGAAGATGAAATGTTTGCTGTGGTAATAGAGAAAATAGTGGATAGATGGTCAGGCTCAATTGAAGCAGGTAATTGGTGCAGTCAAACTTTACAGAAAGAAATGTAATTGGTGCAGTCAAACTTTACAGAAAGAAATATTCCGGAAATAATTATGTTCAGATCCATTTTAATAATAAAACCTAATTGATAGATATCTAATTTGAATTACAGTACTGCATTATTTCTAACTAAATTAAGGCCAACATAATATAGACAAACACATAGGTACGTATTTAGTTATAATTGGTTAATCTGGTATCCAACTTTTTGCATGTATATGTGCAAGACAGACAGATACCAAGTTAGATTCATTCTACCTGTGTACCTGTTTTAAATAAAAAAAAAAATTAAAAATAGCGAAATAAAATTGTTGATGTTTGTACAGGAGTAACAGCTATTCGTCCAGAGGACTTGGAACTGCCAGGTACAATGACCGACTTGGATCATGATACATGGATGCTTTCAGGTAAGAAAGTTTTAGAAACAGTAGATCCTTCTATATCCAGAACCTATTTTATTAGTTCAGTTTTTGAATGCTGCTGTACAAAATATTTGATACACAATTTTAGTTCAGTTGAGTGAAATGAAGCAAAATTCTTGTTATATTTTGAACACAGGTATTCTATTTGTTGCATTCTACTAAAGGTCAAAACCTTATGTAGCTTGGAATGTCCTATTTCGGTTATTCTGGTTAAATGCTGTGTAGTGATATTAGTGCAACCAGTCTTGTTTGGAGTTAGTTTTTGACGTTGAAGATTAAAAAGTCATGTTGAATTTACCAGTTTACTTGTTGTTTTACTTAGTTATTAAATATATTAAATACAATACTATTCTGATGACAAAAGTGGGAATATGTATCACAGTTATACAATAAACCTGATATACATGATTTATCATGTATATTCCCTCTATTATTTTCCAAGTAATTTATTCCCTCTATTATTTGGAAAGGTATAGTAATTGAGAAAATAATAAGTAAACGTTTTAACAAAAATGTTTTTGTTCTTATGGTAGCTAGTTTCAATGGTGAATTATTTTCTGTAATTAAGTTCTTTTGTTTTCGCCAAAGTTACTTCTAAAGTAGTCAGTAATTTCCTTTTGTTTTCGCCAAAGTTACTTCTAAAGTAGTCAGTAATTTCATTTTTCTTTATGTAATTCTTTTATTTTAAAGGTGTTTCTAATTTACTATAATTTTTTTGTTTTTTCACTTCATCATTCATTTGATTTTTAATTTATTGTTCTACTAGGTCTTAATAGAAGTTACAAAATATTTTAAGACCTCTGTTAAATATTGTAAAAGTCATGATTTAACACATTGTTTTGTCATCTTGTGCGTGCTCTATTTTACAACGGTAAGATGTTCATGCTAGACATTATTTTACTTCATTGGTAGCTTATCCAGAAAGTCTTTATGCATTTTTAAAACTTTTAAAGTCCTTACTTAAAAATAATACTCCATTTTTTTAGTTTTGATGGTTATCAAGTTACTACTATTCTAATTAGAAGTTTTGAATAATTCAATAGTTCTAGTATCTTTAGTTTCAAATTACCCAAAGGTTGAGGTTTAACTTTTAAAAATATTTTTATTAATGTTAGGTTCTGCAGTGATGAGGGATGGGATCACCCTAAAGCATGGATATAACCTAGATCTAGACTCACTAAACACGGGAGCTGTTGTAGGCATGAAGCGACATAGCAATGGAACTTTGCATTATTATTTAAATGGTTTAGATCAAGGCGAAGCTTGTGCAGGACTACCAGCTGCTGTTTACCCAGTAATAGATCTGTATGGTCAGTGTGCTCAGGTAACATTAGCCAGTATATTAAACTATTGATTAATTTGCAAAATTGTATTTTAAAGTTTTTGTAAAAATATTCAGTTTTCCAATTTAAAAATAAAATACAGGTACAGATTTTTTTTAAGGTGATTCCTAACGTAATTTTTACTGAAAGTTACCAAAATTTTTGGAATTAAAATAATAAGTTATAAAATGATAATATCTAGATTTGGCAACAAATTTGGATATAAGTTACAGAAAGTGTTTTTATTTTTTTAGCATGATACAATTTTTATGCAGAGACACCTTTTGTTGAAGCAATCCTAGCCATTAGCTTTAATTCTATTGTGAGGTTTCTGTAAAAATATAACAACAATAAAAACAGTAGAATACAACAATAAAAAATATGTTTAGTATACATTTAATTTTAACACTATCCAGAATACTTCATTAGAATAGTTATTGTAAACAAATCACAAATAATTAAATAATGTTGTTGGCAAATTATATTTATACTAAGGAAACCAATGTTCTGTTCATTGGTCTTCTTCTTCAACAAGTACTCAATGTTTTTTCTTAGTCTATGACCTTCAAATGACCTGACTGCTTACAGTACTCATAGCTTATAAGTGAATAAAGTTAACAAAATGAAGAAAAAAAAACTGTTCCTAATGTTTACTAAAGAATATCGTGGATTGTTCCCAATTTTCAGTTTTTTTTGATAATTATATAATCTATGAGATATCAAAAGATTTTTTCATATATTTTGGTAAAAGAAATTAAAAAAAAATCTCAAGTTATTAAATAAAAGAGTTGTTATAAAAGAATATTTAGGCATAACTCAGTAAAAACAAAAGGTAACTTACTGACAATGTCAGTGGACCTTTTTCTATTACTTACATAATTGCCATTATTATGAGATACTTGTATTAAAGAACAAGTTTTTTCATGCTGCTGTTACACTCGTTACCAGTGATTTAAGTTAGGCTTTCCCTGCTGTTTTAAGTTCTTCATCGTTTGCAAAATGACACTACAGACTGGCACACTTGGCATGATTGTCGCTGACATTTTGAAAAAAAAATCCAGAAAAACGGATGTAATTACATAGCAACTAAACTTGGTTCAGACTGAGACAAGAAGGAAAGCTAAAACACACACACACACACACACACACACACACACACACACACACACACACATATACACACGTGCATACACGCACACTCACTCATGCACACACGCACGCATTTATAATTTTTATCACTAAAACTTTCATAAATAATAAATCATATAATGATAATTACAACTGTAATAATTATGTGGATTTACAGCTGTTATAATTTATTTTTGTTGAAGGTATCAATAGTAAGTCCAGTAGAGCGACCTAGGGAACCAGATAGCAATGAGAACAGCTGTTCCCAGACTTTGCATAGCAGAGCTGAAGAACTTACATCAGTTCCTGTAACTGCAATTAATAAACCATTACAAACTATGGTATTACAAAGGTATTGTGTAACTTATGTCTTCCTTTTAGAATAGTGTATAGCAAGTTCCTGATATTTTTTTTTCTCAAACTGATAACTGTGTTATAGGTAGGAAGTAGGTGGGGAGATAACTACTCAATCATACCTGACAAAAAAATAATACAGTTGACTGATTCCCCTCTAGTTTGGCCGCCTTGAGCCGGATCCAAGTCTGAACTAAAAAATGTTTGAATAAAGCGAGTAACTGTCAGTAAGACAAATATTCTCTACAGATGAAAAGGCTGTTTATAAAAATTAGTTACAGGATATATAAAACATGTGTAAAGATTTATATGAATGTGATGGGCAAAAACTACTACGTAACTCAACCAATATATAGAAATACACACACAGTTGAGAGAACCTGCAGCGATCTGAGAAATCTTTTTCGGAATGGTTTCATTTCGTGGTTATGTCAATGAATTAAAAGATGTAATTTTTTCAAAGACAAAAATCAAATGAAAATATTCAACACTATAATTGTAAATGAGAGTTTTGATTTTACCATCATTATTTCATTTGGATGTTATTTATTTATTCTGGAGACCTCAATTTTTTGATTTATTCGTATATACAAGCATTTTGACTAACCAGTAACACACAGACGTCTTTGTGTCTAAGAAAATAAGTTCAATCAACAAGACAACAACAATCAACAAGAACTCCTACTCCCTCTTGGAAGCCTTACACTATTAATCTTAACTTTAACCATAAAACTCTGAAAACGTTTGATAAGTAAAACTGAGTATTTAATTAAATATTTTAATTCTGTATGTTCAGCATGTGCGAACAAGTTGCTCTAAATTATATCAGAAACAAAATATTTTGATGTTTTTATAAGCAATAGTTTTACATTTTGGCCATGCACATCTGGATGGTTAAACCCACGGTATATAGATACACAGTAGGGGCCATGCGCATGTCCCCCACCACCACTTGCCGACCGAAGTATGTCATCGAATCTAGCTCAGACGTAGTGTTCAGTAGAAAACAGTTTGTAATGTTAGTGTTAGTAACTGTATTATAGTAATTACAATAATAATTCCTTATATCTAACATTAATAACGCTGTTAATTACTTTACTTACTGAATTCGCTCATTGTCAAAACGGAAACTTTTTATTTTATACAATATTACATAATATTAAAGTAAATTATAGGTCCATAGCTTGAAAAATTCCAGGTTATTTTTTGTTTGAAAGTTAAAAGCACATCACACTATGAATTACGTATCTGCGGATTTTCCGTGACAATTATGTGGTTGACTGTGAAAACGCACATCTTAAATAAAAAATTAACAACAATTGTGGATTATTCGGATTCCAAGCTCCAAAACAAGTTTTTGGTTTGATGGACCCATGTCAGCAACGAACCCACAAACTCTGAAACCTGTTTCCTCTATTTGGTAACTACATCATTAAATAAAGCTTTATCCATAGGTCGGCCAAAATCGTAAAATACAGGCTGCTTCCATTTACCCATTAGACACCTTACCACAAAACTTGAACATAATTGTGAGGTCCCCTTAAAACGTCTTGTACACTATCGTAACATAGGTCAAATTTTATTTTCATTTCATCATAGCTTAACATGACATCTTTTTCAGCTTCAGTAAAAACATTTGCATGAGATTTCAGAAGATCGAAACTAATATTAATAAAACCTGATGATATTTCGATGTTTGATAACCGCTGCTTGATTGTTCTTTCACTGGGTAGGGGATATTTCAGATGGTTTCTTACTAAGTCAAAAGATTTCTTTGAAATGCAGCGTAAGGTGACGGCTTTGGAAATATCCTCGGATGACCAGTTAGAGCATGCACCTTTCTCTATCACTTGAATTTGATTATCAGAAAAAATATTCTTAAACTTATTAACATTGCTTTGTAAAGCCACATTTTAATTTTTAACCGAGGCCAGGTCTTGTAATGCAAGTTGAATTTGTTCCTTCAAATGTAAATTTTCATTTCTTAAACATTTCATTTCTTCTACAGAGGCATTATTTACAACGATATTTGTATTAAAATTACTGACTATGGAAGGGTGGGTTTCATTTACAGAATTACACGTTACAATTGCACCAACGTCATTTCCATTTATAGGTAATTTTCCTGGTAGATTTCCATCGGACTCGTCAATAAGTTTTTTAATGTTTCTTGGTTTTCACGTTTTTTAATCCTTGCAGCTCGTTCAGAATTGATACATTTATTTTCAACGGTGGGAATGTTAAAATGTGGAATGGCATCAGATTTCAGCTGTTTTTTAGGTTTTGTATTTAGTAATTCGGATTTACAATCCCTTTCAATATCATCGTCATTAAAATGAAGTGAACAGAACAGACTTTAACATTATCAAAATTAAAATGATCTGCTCGTTTACACGCATGAACCCACACTTTTCTCAGGCCTTCGTCTTTTGGAATCCTGTGAAATGCAATTCCTTTCCCTTTACAATTCGTATCATTATTATAGCAATTGGCAATAGCACAACCAGGCATTGTTATGCATACACAATTATACAACAGCAAACAAAACAAATTATATATTTTTTAGGATTCAAAACATAGGCTACTTAAATCTTTTCTTACACTTATTAAACCTTGACCACAAAACACAATTATCACCTTTTATTTAAAACACCTTTTATTTACACATAAAAGACCTTTTACTTAAAACACAACACTCACGTAAACACACCGAATCTCCAACTACATTTACAGAACATCACATTGTTAAACGGGAAATTACATAAAGTAGCAGACACCGTAAATGGAATTGTATTTACGGTGGTAGCAGTGAAGAGTTAGATTCAGTGATGTCACGCGCGCGGTAGTCTACTGCGCACACCCACCATGGCCCCTACCGTGTATCTATATACCGTGGTTAAACCTATTTGTTTTGAAAACTATTACAGTGCAGTGTTGCCGATCGCCGTTAGCCTGCAATGAAATTTCTATAAATTGTTTAGTAATAATTTTGAAAGAATATTGTGTTCTATTAAAGAAAATTTGTAAAAATATACATCGTTAATTATGAAATGAGATTGCTAATTGTTTTAATCTCTTATGAAAAGCTACAAATATTGTGATTTAAAATTCCATGTAATGGGTAAAATCATCAAATTTTAATGACCAGTTAACATTTCCCGCACTTGGACTTAAGGTGATAGATTGATTAAACTGAATGAAGAGGAAAATTTGGTTATGCAGTGTTATCTTACTCAGTAAAAATACCATATTTAGCCGTAATTTGATACTTTGTATGATGTACAGTAATTCGAACTATTAAGCAGATCTTAATAAAATGTTTATAATATATGAAAGGATATATGAGGGCATTATGTACTTGAAATATTTGAAATTAATGGTTAAAACACTATATGGTATTTTTGTGTTTTAGGTTTTTGTACAGCAATTTCTGTTGACATACATTATTTTAGTATAGCCTTTAACGGTATTCAGAAATTTTGGTTTTTGTAAACAGTTTAAATTAAAAACTTTACAAGTGTATAAAAAATATGGTGCATTTAACCTTTATATATTATTTTTTAGGAATTATGTAAGAATAAATCCTGAAAATTTAATTAAGAAATATTAACTTTTCACAGATAAGTAAATTTATTTACAGACAACTGAAAAACTGCATTTTTAAGAATAAGCGATTTCAAGGGTTAAACATTTTTTAAATGAAAATAATTTATTGTTGTGTGCAGTTCAGTATTCATTATTAGATAGAATTTATCTAATGACACACAACTATAACTATACCTTGTTGATATAATTTATTTGTTGGTCCTTATATAAGCAAAAGTAAACACTTGTTTGAAGTAAACAAGCAACATATTTATAATACAACATATTTATAATACAATATCACATCCTTAACCAGCATTCAACATTTACAGACTTGATTTGGTATTAGGTATAGTGTAAACTTATATCGAGATGCTATTGAGAAAAAGTAAACCAGACTTCATTAGTAACGTTAGTGTCACATACATAAAAGTATAGAAGGACACTAAAATGTAAACATGTTGTAATAAATAGCTAGAAAAGTTCATTTTATTTCGAAAAGTATATACAATTTAAAAATTAAGTGCAAAAATTGATGAAATAATTTATTTTCTGAAAGCCGATTCTGTTTCTCTGAGGACTATTTAGACGGACCAACAGTGCAAATTACATTGGCCTGTGGCAGTATTCCTACAGCTTTTGAGAGCCGATGTAATCAGCCTGTAGCGGTATTTAGTAAGAGCAACAGAGCCCATATTACATCGGCCTGTGGTGGTATTCGGAAAACTTTTGCAAGCCAATGTTATAATCCAGTGTTACTATTAGCTCATGGCAGTATTCAGACTAATCAGAACAGCCGATTACATTGTCCCTTGGTGGTATTCAGACAACTTTTGCAAGTCCATGTAATCAGTCTGTGGCATTATTCGGCCTGACAGCTTGTAAGAGTCCATATAATCAGCCCATAAGGGTATTTAGTCAGACCAACAGATTCCATATTATATAATCATTCTGGATTATTGGAAAATAATCATAATTAATAGATACATCAGCTTGTTGCATTATTCTAACAGCTTTTGCAAGCTGATTTAACAGCCCATTGCGTTATTCAGACAGATTTTAAAAGTCAATGTAATTGATCCATAGCGGTATTCAGTCAGACCAACAGAGCCTGTATTACATTGGCCTGTGACAGTATTCAGACAACTTTTGCGAGCCGATGTAATTTGCCGCTGATGTAAATTGTCAGTCAAAGGGTTAAGTATAAAATTAAGAGCATTTTAATTCTGATTTTTTTTTGTTCAGGCCTAGCTAAAAATGTGATGGGTTCACCATTTAACTGTTTGGCCCAATCTGACCTGAAAAGCCTGAGTACCAGATAAAAAAAATGACTCGGCATGACCCATTAAAAATTCACCCTGCAGACCACTCAAAAAAAAAAAACGTTCCCAAAAACGTACCTCTCCTCAAAAACGTCCTCAATGTTTTCCTAATTGATGACAGTAGTGCCAAATGCTTGGATTATTTTCAGTCTTTGTGCGACTTTTGTGAAAACTTGTGCCACTTGATATCTTTATTAATGAAATTATTTAAGACAGTATAAACAGCCATTAAAAAAGTGTATTTTTAAAATTAGTTTATGAATATTAGACACTTTGACAAAATGACTGTTTTAAACAGATATTTTAATATTAGTGTAAAATATTTGTGGCTATTGGTTAAAGTAACAACTATTTTATTTTCAGGTTAAGTCCTTTTTGTGGTAAAAACTTGTCTATAGATGGCAGTGGTCTTGTAAAGCGTGTAAAAAATCAGGCAAATAATGCAATATGCTTTACAGCCTTGCCATTGGTTACTGATGAATTGTTTGAGGTAGTTGTAGACGAGTGGGTCGGCCAATGGGCTGGAAGCATTGCAATAGGAGTGACATTGATGAATCCGGATGATAAACTGCCCCCTACAATAGCTGGCATTAAGTCTGACACTTGGTATATTTCAGGTAAGTTTTATGTTTCTGTAGCTTATTAAATAATTCAGTACTTGGCCTATGCCCATAAATTTTATTAGAATTTCCTAATGAATCAGCTCATTGTCGAATAAAATTAACTAAGTCTAAGGATATGTATTCATGTATAGAATGTATATCTATATATTTATATATAGGATTCATGTATCTGAGGGTGGTTCATCAGTGTGGTGGTATTGGTGGCAAGTTACTTGCAAACTGAACTGGTAGATAACAGACTAACCATTGGCAGTTACACCTCCTTTTACCTCTCTTGCATTTTTAACTTAAAGATAAACCCAAACACTAAACACCCACTCCAAAGATAAGTTAAATCTTGATTTAAGGTGGAGAAGTTTTGACAAGTGATTGGAATGTCTCTTTCATAAAACAGTGTATGCTAAACAGAGGTTACTGGCCTAACTATACATTTTGGAGCCCTACAAATGTTTAGTAAACAAAATGAAGTTTTGAAAATGATGGTTTTGTATGTAGAACAAATAAACATCCAGGTTCAGTTCAAAATTTTGAAAATTCAATCTAAGCAATATATTTCAGCTTTACTGCAACTGTAAATGTGTACAAGCCCACTAAGTCGTGAACTTGCTAATCCTTTCAGTTTCTTTGTAGAAAAATTTGTTTCTAGGCAATTGCTTTCTAACCATTTTTCATCTCTGTACACTTAAAACAGGCTTAAAATTTAGGAATTTTTTAACAACCCTATATGGCTATTGTCTTCATCATTTAATCATCCACACAATTCCCTCATAAATTTTATTAAACAAAAGTATATAAATAATGTGAATTTAATTAGTTTTGCCATTTTTTTATGTGTGGAATTAAACACATAATGACAAACTAAAGTACAAACTTTATTGACATAAGTGTTTTCATTGAACCTTTTATTTAAAATAAATAGTTTGTGTTTTATTTAATTTGTGATATGGTTTTGTAAATCGTATATTTTAATAACATAAATTAGTTACAAATAATTAATTAATTGTAATTAATTAATTACAAATTATTAGATAACTCTTGGTATCTTTAGTATGTATTTTAGTTAGGTACTTAATAATATTACAATTATGTCACCATTCATTTTTGTTTTATTTCATTTCTTTATTATATTCTGTAGGTTGTTGTCATAATTATTGATTATCCTTAATAATCATCAGGATTCCGTTTCTTTCTCAATGTTTCTAGAAAACCCATAAATTTCAATATTATTCTTTTATGTGTATTATTCAAGAGATCTCGCCTATCTGTCCAATCATCTGTAAGTGATTAATAGTATAGATCAACATTCATATATGTTTGATGTTAGTATTATTTGTTTTCAGGTCTTTATTATTTTTTTTTTTTAAGCTGGATATGAGTAAGAGAATATGATTTCAGTTTAATCCAGATAAAGTGTGGGGACAAAGTTTGTTTCAGCATGTCATTTTTAAAAGAATTCAATTCAGTATTGACTAAAATTTCAATTTACACTAAGAATGTGATTATTCCGGTCATGTTTGTCCAAAGTTCTGACATGTCTGAAGTAATTAAAAAAAAAATTAAATAAGAATATATCATTTTCATTATGACAAAAGTTGGCTTACTGTACAGAATGTTTATTACTTTATAACTTCCGAATATTTCAAAACAGTAACGGGATTATTTCTAACAGTCATCACTGACTGATATCACTATTATATCGCAATCACTTATGTTTGACTCAACAATGTATCAAATGTCAAAATAAAACAGCAGGAGTTTGTGACAAGTAAACAAGGTGCTGTGTTACCTTAAAGGTCAGTCACCTTTGCTGCTAAACTTCTGTTTATTTCTTCAAATTTGTTTATAAATCAAGACGCATTTATTATTTGTTTTACCATAGAGACAGTTTAAAAACAGGAATTTGAATTATCATGTTTATTATTGAAGTAGGTACAGCTACTGTAACTACAATTTCTGTTTATTTACTCTGTTTTTAGTCTTAAAAAATGATGTTTACCTTTGTATTAAATGTTTTAAGTTTTATTAGGCGTTTGTAAACCCACTACTGTAAACCCACCAGCTATAGGTGCAAATTTTCTTTGAGCTCACACTTACCCATGAAAGAAATTAACACTGCTCTGAGGCAGCTCAAGATTTGATGTCTCAGGCAATTCCAAAAAGTAACATTTTTATAGCAGTCCTGCTTATCTGAAATTTTTGTTATCTAAAAGGGCCTTGGTCCCATCAAGTTTTGATAACCGATTCCCTAGTGTATTACTTGACAGAATAATTGTAATAATCAGAATTATTTAATTTGAAAATTCATTATATCCCATTAAGAAATATCCCTACTGTTATAACGTCAAATCACTAAAATAATTTTTTCTCTCTTTCTTTTTATTTGTTTCACCCAACTTTGGGGTACTTAAATCAATCACTTTTTAATGTTCTGTGCCTTCCTCGTAGCCCAGTATTGCTTCATTCGTTGTGATCTTGCTTTTCTTTCTTCATCAGAGATTTGGATCGTTCGCTTGGATTTGACTTTGCCTTGGATGCTTCTTGTCCTTGGTTATTGTTTTGACTGTTCTGTCCATGAGCATAAGTGTCAGTGATCTGCAGTTCTGTTATGTCTTTCTCCGTTTCTCTAAACCAAAGTGGTTTGGCTCTTCTACTGTGAAAGTAGTCAAATATTTTTTTGGTTAGTCTATTTTTTAATTATACAGTCTATAATTTTTTCTGTTATACAGGTGATGAAGTTTTTTTCTGTGGTAAAGTGATCCGCTCACATTACTGCCGCTCTTTGCAGTGGCTGAGGGTAGGTGGTCGTGTTGGAGTGAAGCGCTGTAATGATGGCACATTACATTTGTTTGTAAATGGGCAGGATCAAGGCATCGCTGCGTACAATTTACCCAAGGTATAAAAACACCTTTTTTTATTGTTGTATTAACAATCTGAATCAGTTTCCACGTTGTGTGGTATTTTTAATAGTAATTTCAACACTTTGGACTTTGTGGGATGGAGTTTTGTAAACTTTGTTAATTTCATTTGGTTTACAATTTGTACAATTGACTATTTTGTCCTTTGATTTACTGTAAATGAAAAATGGTGTTAATTTAAAAATAAGCAAATAGTAGAAAACAGATCTAACACACCCATTCCTGATAGGTGAATGACCTATAAACAGAATGTCTAACATTTTACATTTTAACATTTTACATTTAACATGAGTATTTAAAATCCAATAAAAATTTTTAGTATATAATTGCCTAATTCTCATTTTATAACTTTTTAATATACATTTTCCTGAATGTAATGGTGAAAAGAATTTTTGGCACTCTCAGGATATGTTAGTTTATCTTGAAATATTTGACAAAAAGGTTATGTTTAATACCCATATTTTATTAACATTACATACTCTGTGTTAAAACATACTGTACTTTTCAGAAATATAAATGTATTTATAATCAATGTTAATTTTTAATAACATTATTTAACGTTGCCTATAAACAAGTTGGTAGCTGTTCAATCATTCTTTTGATTGTTGTTGTACATTAATCAAAATGTTTTGTAAAAAAACTGGCTAACTAAACCATCGTATTTTAGTGTGAGTGTGTGTGTGTGTGTGTGTGTGTGTGCATGTGTGCATGCATGCACGTATGTGTTTGTTGCATATGTGTTACAACAAGCATATTACAAGTGTAAAATCAAATTTATTTTTTATTTTACAGAACTTTGTTGCAAAAGATGAGAAAACACAAACATAACAACATACATAACAAACATAACATAAATAATAAGTAATTTTAATGTCATTCATTATTATTATTATTAAAACAATTGTAAACATTGTCATTAATTGAATATATCGCTAAAATTGTTATCTTAAATTTTTTGCCACTTTTCTAACTTTCTAAAAATAAGAATTGTTGGATGTTTGATACAAATTTGACATTATTAAAATTAACAAATGTATATATGATAGGCTTAAAACCATAAATTTTATAAAATTTTATCATCTTTCTAATTATGATTTATATATATATATATATATATATATATATATATATATATACACGAGGGTTGATCAAATATAAACGAGACTGACTTTCTAAAAACTTTTCCGTTGGACATTGAACTCTAAAGGGTGGGGTTTCAGGTAGCCTGGGAGGTTTGGGACGGGCGTAGACGGGCAACATTTCCATTCGGACCCTTCAGTATAAAACTATACAATGAGTGAGAGTAAAGTGCACGTTTCCATGGAGCAGAGAATTATTATTAAGTTTTTGGCCAAGGAGAGGGTCAATCCGACTGAAATCTTTTGTAGATTGACGGCTCAATACGGGGACAGGACCCTGTCAAGAGTTCGCATTTTTGCTTGGCACAAGAAATTCGCTGAAGGACGGGAAGCAATAGAAAACCTCAGCCATGATCGTTGCCCGACCACTTCCGTCACGGACGAAAACATTGATGCTGTTCGGAAGCTCCTGGACGAAGACAGACGTACGACGCACAATAAATGCACAATATTATTGCGATGTTTTAGAGGCCGCAAAACAGTCTTTTCGTAGGAAAAGGAAATCTAAACCGGTGAGAAACATCATTCTTCTTCACGATAATGCCCGACCACATTCGGCGAACGCTACGAGGCTTAAACTTGATCAAATTGGCTGAGAACCAATGGAACATCCCCCATACAGTCCAGACTTATCACCCTGCGACTATCACCTGTTTGGGCCACTCAAAGAGGCGCTTGGAGGCCAGCGTTTCGAAGACGATTCTGCGGTGGAGACCTTTGTGCTCCAATGGCTCAATGAACGCCGAGAACTTTTTACGAAGATGGAATTAAAAACTTCCAATCCGTTGGGAAAAATGTGTTACTCGTGCGGGAGACTATGTAGAAAAATAAGTTGTATCAAGAATAATTTGTAAGTAAGCAATAATTTTTTTAAAAAATCAGTCTCGTTTATATTTGATCAACCCTCGTGTATATATATATATATATATATATATATATATATATATATACCCAATTGAACCCCATTATTATTATGCTACTAGTGCAGCCAGTAAAACTGTGCAGAATATATATATATATATATATATATATATATATATATATATATATATATATATATATATGGCTTTGGACTGGTGCTTCCCTGATATCTTCATTTTTTCCCTGATATCCATGTTTTTTTCTTACGGCTATCCTGGACTTTAACTCATCAATTTTATAGCAATCCAATACAGTTGTGTCTCTTTGAGGTTCCATTATTTGTTTTCAGTCTGGCAGAGGGTAAAGTGTTCTCTTCATTCTGGAGTCTGTCTGATAACATAGGATACATTCTTTGGATCTGTAAAGATTGATTATTACCTTAACGTGAACAGTAAGGAAATTGTAATCTGTACTGAGGCAGAAATTAGCATCTGCATATTTTCTTTATTTGTTTTTATTTTATCACCAGTCTGCATCTATTTCTCTACAAACTTTGCCTTCTGTATTCCCCTTAGTAATCTGTCTGCTTCTTTTTCTCATTATTTTTTTTGCAGTATAGTTTTTGTTATTAGCTAATTCATCTGCTGCTTCATTTCCGGGAATGCCCTTGTATGAAGGGTTCTGTTTTAGTACAATGTCTCTTTTTAGCTTCCCTAACCTGAGTTATTGTTTTTACAGTGTGTCTATGGAATAATTGATGTGTATGGAGGAACAACAGCCATTCAGATTATTAGTAAAGCCAGCACTGTGCCTGCGCTAGGAGTAGCAACACTGGCAGATCCTGAGGATGAGCTCAGTGTTACATGCACATCTGCTGCTAAAAGGTAATATCAGGCTATGATAATACATTAATAAAATAAGTTCATTGTCTTCCCTTTTTCCAGGAAAGTGAATTTTTTGCATAAAATAATACCAAATGTTTATATTAAATTTGTATGTGTGTAGAATACAGTTTTAGCCTTAAAACATCTTTTGTAGTTTATAAATCAGTTGGACTTCACATTACAATAGCACTTTTCAAGATTTGATGGTCGTTGTAGCTCAACAGCTTCTTACACTTGTGCTATCCAATGTGTTACATCTTTCAAATTGACTTGACATATTCATGTTATATATTCATTTTCATCAATAGGCTTACTTAAAAAATGCCAAAATTTTTCTGCAGCTCAAAGTTTCTTTAATGACTGAAATATTGTGTATAAAATATGACCCTGACACATTGCCATAACATTTGGCAGCAAATATATAGCTTTGATGTCACCATGTTTAAGAACTTCATCATCAGGATGAGTTAGTGCATTACCTAATAATAACACAGCTTGAATGATAATTTTTTCAAAAAATTCTCAGTAGTTAGCACAAATTCATTAAAAACCTATTCTTTAAAAATTTCACAGCTCATCCATGAACTGAATTTTTACTCAATCAATACTCAAATTTTACTAGCAGTGTATTTTCAGCAATGGTTTTAAAGGCTCTAGCATTCTTTGAATTTCCAATCATTGCAAATATCATTTTTTGATATTCTGCAGCATTATTGCAAGCTAGAATAGGCACTCATTCTTTACTTCTTTTATGGTCAGTCACTACTTTCTCTATTTAACAATTAACAATTGAGTTCAGATTCATCCAAGACAAAAAGTACAGCGTATGGCAGAAAAATTAATATTTCTTTAATTTTATAAATGGAAGGAATTTTTTTCATCTGATACAACAGAGTGTAGGATACACTTGAAAGAACATGTTAAAATAATTCCATTTATTTTCCATCGCCTCGTGTGAACCAGCAAAAATGTATCTCCTCAATATCATTTTCAGTCATGGAAACAGGTAAAAATCCAATGGTACCAAGTCAGGAAAATAGGGAGGGTGTTCCAGAATGGTAACATTGTACTTGGAAAAGTATTTTTTTCACCATCAGCAATCGATGTTATGGGGGGGGGCATTATCATGCAACAAAAACTAATCGTTCCATGTCCATTTACAAATCACTTCTGTCTAATTGCATCTCATAGCAATTTCAGGTTCTGTACAGTTCTTTGTTAGCTGTTTTCCTTTCTGGAATAAATAATTCATAGTGAGTTTTTTGATTTCCTGGTAATCAAAAATGCCTCCAACATTACTTTGCCCCGCCTTATGTCTAAGCAAAATTTTTACTTTCTTGGTTAATTTTTTTGATTTCCGTTCAGCAGACTGATGTTTCATTGAGCTAATGAGTCATAAAAATAAGCACAGTGTTTCATCACCTGTCATAATTTTCCTCAAGAAGTTGTCTGCATCAGCCATGTCAATCAAGTCCCTGGACGTGGACATGAGAGTTCTTTCTGGTGCCACTATTTTGTTTCTACAAACATCCAGCCAGATGAAATTCTCACATACTATTTCTGGTACCTTCTTTAAAAAGTATATGTAGTTTCAAAATGATCAATGGAGGAATGAGTAAATAATGGAGAATCAAATGCGTAAACGTCTTTGTGGGACACATTGTATCTGGTAAGGTGGTAACTGTTTATTAGAGAATTGTACACTATTTATTTCCTGGAATTTAATAATGTTAGTATTTAGTTTAGGTATAGACAAATAAAATAGTATGTGTTTGTATATGGAAAGTGACTATATGCATGCACAGATCTTAATCTGATCACACAATTTAGCATTGATTCGTAGCTCTCAGGCTGCGTGCATATTGTCTTCTGCTATTTAATGCTTTTATAAAAATAAATATGAACTGTATCAGATATGTATAACATTTTAAACTATGTAAATAGCGTTATTCCATTGATTTTTCAAGAAAATGTTTAAAATTCTTTGTTGTTGATTTTGTAATTCCCAAAAATGAAAACATCATGTCTGACATGTTTGAATGCATTTTATTGGAATAATTGATATAACATTCATGAATATTATGTAAAGTTTATGTTGGTATAAAGTCATTCAACTGTTTTAGAGAGGGTCAGGAACTATCTGAAGAACTAAAGAAAATGGAGGAAAGTTCGGAGAAGACACCAGTTGACTGTGAAGCAATGCCCGAGTATTGTGTGGAGGTAGTTATTATGAATTTGAAAAACTTTTTGAATAAATACTACAACACTGTTTTTGTGTAATTTTTAAAATATAACGACCAAGTGATCATTGAAGAGCATTTTGTTAAGACTTTCTGATATTGTTCTACGGCATCTGTTTACACTTAAGCTGCCACCACTTGTACCAGTACTTAAAAGTACTATTTTTTAAATCATTGGTTAACAATAATTTTTTCACTTTATGATGTACAGTAAAGCATTCAGTAATACTCCACTCCATCAAGTCTTTCAACACTGCAGTGTGTATAGTTTGCTTTTTCGCTAAGAGTACAATCAGATTTCATAGAAACCAATTCTAAACTGATCTTATAACTTACTTTTGGTATAAAAGTGTATCACTTCATTCTCATGAAAACTTGATTCTATTTTATTTCTTTATGTTTAATTGTTAACAGGATGTAGAGTGGTTTGAGCTTCACGAAGTACGTGGTAGAAATATTGAGCTTTCTCCAAATAGGCTGACAGCACGAAGGGTTGGAAGCTATAACCAAGGTGTTGTTATAACCAACAAAGAACTACCAAGAGGACATCTCTTCCAGGTATTCAGCTTTTATAAATAAACATTTTTCCGGCTTGTTGTTGTAATGCTTTTTGGATAAGAGTCGATTATTCCTATTTTTCTTGTATTTTTTTAAATCTTACTTTCTCACTACACTATAGAAAGTACTTAATTGTCCCAAATATTCATGTAAATTTTAACAGAATAGTAGCAGAAAGATTAATATTATATTACTGGACTATCCAGGAATGTGAACTATCAGCTCCAATCATTATTATAATTATATCATCCCCATTATCAACAAATAAATTCCACTTTAGGTTTCAGGCTTCCCTCTTGATCGCTTCCCTCTTAATTTTAGTTTTTTCCATTTTTCTATAAATTTTAACTTATTTAATTTTAAATTTTTATACCGGAGAGTCATAATTCTACTTGCATAATTAAAAGATAAGCAAAATTGATAAAGCTGATTTGTAAAAATCAAGCAAATCTGTTTTATCTTTAAAATTACTTGTTTTAACTGGGGATGATTGTATTGGTTATATTTTACTATACTTTTTCTTGAGTATATACCGATTCTAGTATACTTACGTTTTTTGTATAAACATCCCTATCTTGAATTAAGGTGAATCGTGCAGCTGAACCCTAATCCTTGTAAGTCTGACGTAGTAGTGGGCTATACACGTACGTTCTTTCCATTGCAAAATCGTTGCTTGTTCCGAATTACGTGAAACATTGTGTGAGTGGGTAATACCACATGCCATACAAGAATAATTAGAGATTAATGCAATTCTTTCCTCTGGAGTGGCGTCTTGAGAGTTAAAAGAAATTTTTGATGAAATTTATTAAGATATATTACAGATCTTATCACGCTTAAGTCTAAGAATACTGTGGACTTAAATTTAAATATTTGGGATATGATGCTGTAGTTCAATTATATCACAAAGTCAACCTAATTGTTGATTGAGAATTTGTGTAAAAAAAATCAATCATTGAAGGGATATTTTCAATTAAGGCTAAAGAAATTCGAGAAACTGAAGGAGATTCGAGTGACAAGTAATATATACCACTGACAACAGTACATGTTTTTCTTTCCTTTTCATTCATCACGTAGTGGACTTTATTTGTAAAAGCATTATGACACTGAAACTACTAAGAGATTACAAAATCATGTTTGAAATTTGTACATGACAATGCACAATTTCAGAGGACACACACACTACAGTCTTTCTTGTGTAACAGAATGCTCTGTGCAATCACAGGTTAAATCATCTCAGAAATTGTTTACATTGAATGTACCATTACATTACACAGTCTTTTCTTTTCCACATGGCAACCGTTGTATTCCTACATGTTACAATTTTCCAAGGCAAAGAATGTGTGATATGGCTGGTTAATGAATTATGGTATAAATATGGACGTAAGAAAAAAAATTAAATATGGAAACCATACTTTAAAGAAATTACTTGTAAGGGTGCATTTAATACTAGCACAGTTTGCTAACAGAATTTTTAAGAATATGCCAGAGATGAAAGAGTGTTTTATGAAGTCAGAACAAGCAGATACTTAATAATTGTTTGAAAGAAGAAGAAAAAGTAAATTAAGCAGTAACTAAGCATAGTAACTAAAAATACACTATATTATTTACTATAATTAATTTGTGTTTAAAAAATTGGGATTAATTGCAAGTTACAATGTGTTTCTTATTAGTAGAATATTACCTTTTTTTTGTAAATCTATTTTATTGTACGATAAAACAGTTATGTCATTATATTGGGTATATCGAAAAGATATTCTTGATTTTAAAAAGGTTATAATTTTTACTGACAAACATAAAACTTACAAGTTTCAGAAATGCTCCATATGATTTTCTCTAGATGTACAACATACATACTTTTCAAAACCATCCTACAACAGAGCTTGTTTAGTATTATGTTTAACAGTTCTTGGTAAAAGGTATATAAACACATTTTTTTCACCATTCTGCTTAAGAAAAACAAATACACAGTGGAATAGGGTTATAACAAACAAGTGCCTTACAGACGAACAATTCTTAAAAAAACAAACATTCCCGAACAACAGTGTGTAGTGTTGTTTTGCCATGCTGGATTATGATCTGCTAGTGACTACAAGAAAGCCAATTCTGCAGCATATCTTTTTGACATAACAGTATTTCCATAAAAAAGCGTAAACTGTCAACTTTTTGTTGGAAAATAGAGCAGAAGATATTAATTTTTTGGAATCTCTTTCCCTCCCTCCCTAACTCTTATTGACAACTGCATCTAGTTATGTGTCCCCATATTAGCTAATTTCCATTGGAAAACTTAGCCATCATTGTAAGACCCAGCCCTGGAATCTTGAAATGAGCAACAATCCTGACCTGTAGATCACTTTTTGAGGAGTTGTTACAATTAAAAAAAAATAATAAATTTTTTTCGGCGGTCAGGACTTTATATTTTTGATTTAATTTTTAAGTTTATATAATGTTAGTATATACACGTTTTAATGCTGATTGTGATGGTGAAATAAAACTTTCAAAAGGGATGAGAGATATTTTTGGAAACTTGCTTCTACCTTGTTAGAGAGACAGCTGCATCCCGCAATTACTCATACATTATGATCCTTATCTTTAAGAAGAAATGTGCCTTGTTATTAGGCCTTAAGCATAAAGGAAATTATTATATTGTACCTCCTTCCAATTTTTTTTTACAAAACTCAGTTTTTTTATCACCTTTATAAAACCAATTAAATTTTTAATGGTTCATTAATAATCATTGTTACAGATCTCACTCAGTAATTGTGTAAAAAAGAGGTAGTGCAAGTAGGAGGGATTAGTGCTACTATCATTTAAATTCCTGTTGCAGAATTATTTCTTATGATCTAACACTAAATTTTTAAAGCAGAGAAGGAAGAATCCTATTGCTGCCATCATGAGCAGATCTCATTACTCATATTTTTTGCATTTGGAAGCACTTATGTGCCACCAAATGAAGTGCTAGAGTGTTGAAACAATTTAAACCTAATTTATTGATGAACTATTAATGTTATTTTTTAACAAGACAAAAATTTTCCATCATTGATGTTCATGGAAACAGTATAAAATTCATTGTTTAAAATCTGTTGAATCTTTTGGTTCACTCTGTTTGCTTATTTATTTTGGAAGTATTTAAATATTATTAGTAAATAGGATTCTGTAATAAATCATTCAATTGTTTAATACAAAACTAAGTCCACTTTCAATAAATCAAAGTTACAGGATGAATTGTGATTGTAGATAAGGTTGGATGCAGTGAATCCTACATGGGTCTCTTCGCTAAGTATTGGCGTCACTACATACTCTGTATCATCGTGTTCATTGCCTGTCACTGCATTAGGTTTGAAAAAAGATTCTTGGATTATTTGCAATGACTCAGTTTTATACAATGGACAGAAAGTAAGTTTACATGTCTGAACTTAAAATCACAACATAATAGTTTTCTAGATAAATAACTGACTTGATAACATTCATCTAAATAAGGAATATGTTGCCTAACAGGAAATGGAGCTAAATATGTTCAAATATTTTTATTGAGTAAGGTAGAGTAATTTAAAATTTGAAAATATTAAATCAATAATATATTTTAATATTTAGTACTGTTTACTTTCTCAACAGTCATTCTGTGTAAATGAATTACACATACCATGCTAAGATTATATGCGTAGAAAGATTACCATGCACCTAAAGATTGAACTTAGTATATTATTTTTCTGTCTAAAGCATGGTTCAGATAGGAAAAAAATGTAATGTTATGAGTTTCCAGGAAAATTCCATTTTTACAACATTGTTTTAAAATCATGGCCAATTTTAAAAATCTATGTTATTTAGCAAAATATACTTTCTAGATTAAAAGTCGCTATGGGCCTAACTTGGATAATATAGGTGTAGGCCATTTGATTGGAATCTTGGTAGACCATGCCGGCCATCTACACTTGTACATCGATAGTGTGGACCAAGGAATTGCTGCCAGTAGCATCAACACTTCGGTGAGGGTGGTTTTGGATCTATATGGTAAATGTGAGCAGGTAAATTCATGATACAGTAATATATTTCTTATAAGATTTTATTCAAAACAAATGATGACCACTTATGACCATAAGACGTGTCTGTACCAGATGGTCTCTTGGTGATTGATGTCCTAGCAGCAATATTGATCTTTATTTCAAAGCAAATTATTTAAAGGTTAAAATAGCATTAACTCTAGAGAAAATTTGTCTTGTGGAGTATTATTGTTGTTGTGTGGAATCGGCAGTGTAAATAGTCCTTGTCTAACTCATGTTAAAATGGATTTCGGAAGTGTTAGCAATATCCAGCACTGACTAACAAGTAAAACAATCAGGCAATACTAAGAAATAATTGTATGGGTTGGGTTCAGAGCTTAATATATAGCCTTACTATATAAAACCAAATATCAAACTATATACCTTGTGTTATTATAGTTGAATTCAGCATGTGACTTACTAACTGAAAGGTTAATTCTAGGACTAATATTCAGTATAATTAGTTAATTTAATAATCAGATTCGCATGGACCAAATCTTGCTTATAAAGGACTGAAATTATTATTGTTAATATTTTAGTGAATATCAAATTCAAAAGTTTGATTCTTATCTTAGTAGTTGGAGAATGAATGTGTTTAGATGATGAGATTAAATGTATATTAAAGACGAAGTGCTTTAGGTGACCTGGAGGAGAGTTCTAGGTGTAGGGGAAGCACCTCATCTAGGAGAAGGTTATTCTAAAACAAATCTTGGCTCTCCAAGTCAGGGGTTGAGACATTGGGTTAACTCTCTAATACCCAGAAAAGTTTTATTGTTAAAAAACCTATTAACCAGCATCAGCGGGAATGGATTAAGTAAAGATGACTAAAGCTACAGAAACGGACAATGATATGTACTAGGAATATTCAAGAACTCTAGAAAGGTAAACAAAGTGTTGGAAGAGTCGAGAAAAGCTAATGTAGGTATAGCTATATTAACAGAAACAAAAACGAGACAGTATCAGAGAATATAAGGCTTTATGATCACTTCTATAGTGAGGTATTAAAGGATAAAAGGGCGCAACAAGGAGTGTCCATTATTGTATGTAAAAACCTAAGAAGATGTGTATCTGGTTGGGAAGCCATAAGTGAATGGTTGATCAAAAATGAATATATCTTTATATGGGTGTAGAATCATTGTCTTGGGAGTATTTGCAATTAATGACGATTCTCTAGTAGAGAAAAAAGATGAATTTTTCAAGTAATTAAGCAGTAGAGTAGAAAGAAAAGATAATAGCCTGGTAATTGGAAGACATGGATAATAATGGATCCAGGCTAATAGAAGTGTGTGAGCGAAACTCCCTGTGTCTTTCGCTGAACATAAAGAGATTCATAAATGCACGTGGACACAGAACATCAAAGAACTAAAATCGATAATAGACTACTTATAATGTAACATTTCAGTAAATTACTGAGTGAGAACAGGGAAAAATTTAAAAGAAACCCTACAAACTAGTGTGAAAATATACACATTATTGACTCACCCATAGTTAAGTTACTGCCCATATTTAATCTGCCAAAATAAAAAAGTAACAGATTAAGAATGGAAAAGCACCTGGTCCTGGAAACATTCCTGGAAAATTGTTAAGATTAGAACAGAAAAATTGTTTAAACACCTCATGGCACTTTTCCAAAAATGTATAGAAGAAAGGAAAATCCCAGAAGAATGGAGTACTCCTATAATAACAACAATACACAAAAAAGGAAATAAACTAAAAGTGATAATTATCGTGGAATAACCATTACAAATTCGATTAGTAAAATATATGGAAAAGTTATAAAAGCTATAACAGAACATGAATATGGAAGCTGAAGAACAAGCAGAATTTTGAGTAGAAGATCAACTACAGATCACTTGCTCTGTATAATCCAAATAATTGAGAAGATATCTGTAAATCAAAAAGTGCATTGTCTTTATGGAGACCTTAAAAAAATGTACGACAGTGTGTCACACAATAAGCTCTGGATGGCGTTAGAGAATGCTAATATAGGCACAACTAATAAGGGCAGACAAGTCATTGTAGAAGAATATAACAGCAAAAGTAAAAGTAGGAAATAAAATGTCTGATGAAGGTTTCAGAGTCACCAAGAGATTTAAACAATGATATTCCCTGTCCCTAACATTGTTCAAAGTCTACGTGGAACAAGTACTGTACAACTAGAAACGCAAGTGTGAGAGAATGGGTATTTCATTAAACGACAAGACCTTATACATCATCTGCTTTGCAAATTACCGTATAGTTATAGCGCAGGATTGCGAGGATCTGGTACATGAGGATTATGAGGATGTATTCTAATGAGTAGGAAATCAATAAAGGAATATGATATTAAAGGACTTGGGGTAAATCTAAACAAAACAGAGTATATGTGCATTGGAGGGCAGAGCAGGAATCTTCTACTGGAACACAACACGCAAATCAAGGAGTGTACAACTTACAAGTATTTGGGAATGACAGTTGCTAGCAATCGACTCTTGGACACAGTGATAAAAGAATAGGACACTTTGGGAAGAAGAGCAATAAAGATACTGAACAGCATCGTGTGGGATCAACATATATCAAAAATAAACAAACTTAGAATATATAATACAATTATAAAAAGTTTAATCTCATATGGAAACAAAGTATAGCCACTGAAACAAAAAACAGAAAAATGTTGTGAAGCTACAGAAATGGACTATTGGTAAAGAGCCGCAAATTGGTAAAGAGGGAAATATAAAAAATGTTAGAATCCGTGAAATTATGGACGTGAAGCACACCATTGTAGATGATATCAAGACAAAACAACTCTGATGGTTTGGTCATGTCCATAGAATGGATGAATATCAGCTTCCTAAACAGATTTTAAAATAAAAACCATGTGGTCACAAAAAAAGAGGAGGACTGAGACTTAATTGAAGAGGATGAATTGATAAGGAAGTGTGAGAAAGAGGGGATTGGATCAAGATCTATGGAATGACAGGAAAAATTGGAAACTAGAAACCGAAAGGCATAGGAGAACATTTTAATCTGAAAAGAAGAAGAAGAAAGATGAGGTGATTTGCATTGCAGTTAAGTAATTTAAGAAGTTTTGTTCTAATTGCAAATTATATTCTGACTGGAGGACTGAGGTCTGAGAAAGTTGACTCATTAAATATACAATCAAAATTGTAACATAAGTGATCTTAACACTTTTGGTGAGTTGGCTGTAGAGTCCAATGTAGCAGATGTAACCACTGTAAGAATTCCTATCGTTAGTATATTACTGTACAGTAATTAGCACAATGAATATTCACTTAAATTTCAACGGTAAAATTCAGAATTTTTTGTTTAACCGAAAATCATGAGGTAATGGTCTAAACAATTACATATTTCATACTTAACTAATAGTTTTTGGTTTCACTTCAAACTATTTGTTTTGAACTATTTTTAAAAAAATCAGTTCACTACTAGGCTGATAATTAGTTATAATTAGAATAAGATATTTAAATATAATATTTAATTAATTTTCTTACTTTATTTTACAGTTAACAATAGTTAATCCAAGCAATATTGCATCTGGGGTTTCAAACGAAGAACTTCACTCAACACTACATGAAAGTATTGATGAAGATAATTTTAATAACATTCCAGAAATAGTTGATTTTACTGCACCTGAAAAAGCAGACTTAGAAAGTCATGAGAAAGGAAGATTAGTGTTGGTCACTGAAGATCCTGTACGATCAAAGATAGACAAAACTAATGAGAATATCCAGTCTAGCAGTGCCGGACATTTAACTCCTGGTGAAATGTCTCCACTTTCCGATATGGAATTAGATCCAAAATCAATCGCATCTAACGAAAATCTAACCATTCAACAGTTAGAACAACAACAGAATGCTGAAATTTCTAGGCATATTTCTGAAACCAACTGTGATCATAAAACTGGAATAAACCTTGCTAATACTTCGTTGGTGAAGTCACCGTCGACTACTGTGCCATTGAAACCGTTAATGTTACGTTCTTTAGAGAATAGCCTGAATAGTTTGACTTCAAATATTGTAACACCTTTAATAACTCCATCTGCCACTCTACCTCCGTTATTAAAATCTGATAGTAATTGTGATTACTTTAACGCTTGTTTAAGGCTTAAGGATTCTTTAGGATTGCCAGGTTAGTTATTCTCTGTCAATATGTCAGCAAAAAGTCAAATTAAAATTTAGTGGCTACTTATTGAACTAAAAAGAGGTAAAATATTTTCGGTCACACCTTGGTACCAACCACTTTGTTCTAGTTTGAAACATGAGAAATAACTACAAGAACTTGGTAAACTAGAAAATAGTTTGAAGTAGAATGTCCTCCTACAGCTAGAAGCAAAACTATTTGGGAAACAAAATATTATTAACATATATAACTCAAAAATATTTTTATTTTTCTACTTTTACCCAATTTGTGGATTTTTTCCTCAAATATTTTAACACTTAAGTCTATCTGCAAAACAGAATAACACATTTTTTTTAATTTTCACAATATTTTGCCGTATTTTAAGTTAATTATGACAAGTTTAGTTACTTCTGTGATGTTAACTGATGACCGATGAAGTTATATTGGTTTGCTGACCTTTAAGTAAATAGTGCAAAATATTAGGCGTCAAAATTCTCTACCACTCATGTCTTTACCTTTTATGTCTCTTTGGCTCGTTCCAATGAGTGCTTTACTTTTTAATTATACTTATTATTTTGTGAATGTACTGAAATGAACTGTGTAAATGGGTAGTATTTAGATTTTAAATTAATTTTACTATTAATTCTTGAAACCATCAATTTTCATATCATACATTGAAGTTTCTTAGAAAAATGTGTAATGGACATTTTTTAGTAAATTGTCACTTTAATGCCTCAAGATTTTGAGCCAGCCTAAATTAAACCTAATTATGTTTACTAGTGTCAGTAAATACAGAAATCTGTATTATGAATTTTTAGGTGGTTTCTTTAGTTGTGAATCAGTTGCAGTATGCTACTGCAGTTCCTGTTGTTCACAAAGTGGTAATTTAAGTAAAGGCGAACCTCCTGCATTATACTCAGTGCCATGTGATTGGTTGAGATTACCTTTGAAAAAGCGCAGACCAAATAATAGTGAAATTGAACAGTGGCATGTTGCTTTTGCGGGGACGTCTTTAGGAGCTATACGTAGAGTTCTAGATCTAGGAGAACTATTAACTCCTGGTAAGTGAAAGAAAAAGTAATCAATATCATGACATGTCCTGTGGTGTGACAGAAAGATATCAAAATATTTGTTGTAAATGTGTGCTAGAACCTGCTTGTTTAGGTAATCATTTCAGTTTAATTGCAACAATTGTGACTATTTATAATGTTTTGACTTATTAATATTAATATTAAATATTAATTCATTGATTATATGGCAGAATCTCTATATATGACAGATTGTAACTAACAAAATACTCTATTATCAGATATTACCAATTCACTGTAGAACTTTATTACTCACTACCAGTTTCGACTTTTACAGGTCATTGAGTAAGTAATATGCTCCTACATCATCTGTCAATGACCTGTTAAGGTCGAAACCAGCACATTAGAAGTACTTCTAGCTAAGTACTTGCTTGGAGAGGGTGAGATTAGGGCAAGGTCCCTGGGGGAAATTCATGTACTTCCAAAAACGTTGACTCTTTTAATGTTACCAAGCTACTGCACACAGTTTTATTTCATGTATGATTATAAGAGAATTACCTATTGGTAATAAGAGCATTAATTCATTATTTGCCTTTTGAAAGCTATTTTTATGATTATGACTACACAGATTGATGTTTTGCACATGACTAGTACTACTATGGTCAGAGCAAGATTGCTTGCATAGCTAAGTATCACCAACAGTCACAATAAACCTTTCACACATTTTATAAACCTTAATATGTGTGACTTTTATATAATTTATTTTGAAGCCTCGAATTTTAAAATAAATTAATGAATTACTATACAAAATAATGTTGGGACTGAAAAAAATGTAAAAATCAATTTTTCATTTCAAAGTACTTTTAGTTTTTTGAACGTAATTTGTACTCATTTTGAATAAGTTTACCACACAAAGAAATTTTTCGATGATAGTTAACAATTAGTTCTTCCACTACAATCCTTTCTATAATAATATGGAAAGTTAATGTATATAAATAAAAGTGTAAAAGGTCTTTTGTTCAGAATCTTAAATCTCTGGACATTCTTCACCAATTGCTTTGAAATTTCTACACAATGTTGCATTTGAATATGTGTATGTTTTTATCATTTCATCTGTGTAAATAAAAATATAAATGTTCATTTGTTCAAAATCTTAAATCTCACAAAATTCTTCACAGATTGCTTTGAAATTTTGCATTTGAATATATACATGTTTTTATATATACCTACTATTATTATAGATGTCATACCTGTGACAGGTAAACATATGCTGTTCTTGAAAAACAGTACCATCTGTTGGACATAAAAGCAACACATACTATACTAAATATTGTATGATTCAATTTTAATGTTTCTGAATCAAAGATGTTTTCCTGGTTGTTAAATTGAACCAGACTGAGCCACAGCAATGCATGCCTGGGTACAGGTAGTAATTAATAAGGATAATAATTAAGAGTACGTATAAATAAATGTAGTGAAGCTTTGCACGTCAGGATTTATTCAAAAAAACCTCTGATGGTTATAATGGAACAAAATGATGAGTACAAATAAATAATCGTTGTGTTATCCTATATTCTTTATTGAAGTATAGGTATAGACCATACTGACCAAAATTATACTTAACAAACTGTTAATATTATCCTAATAATATTTTTTTTTAAATTTTTTTTACAGATCTAATTATTAGGGAACTATTAACATTTTGTAACTGTCATGCTTTTGGCTGTATGCAGATGCCTTGTTTGTCCAATAATAAATCCTTCATTAGTGATGTTGTACATAGAAAATCAAAACAAGACCATTCTCATTCTACACAATTGATTTTTATCCCTACCTTTGTGTTCTTTTATTTAATTAGCAACTTTAGCAATTAAAGTAATTGTGTTTTTTTATAAATTATTCGTATGACATTACAGGCAATTTAGTTTACCTTTTAAAATTGTGTACTTGTTTTAGGTCAGTTAGGTTTAGGCCAAGATGTACATAGGAAATCAAAACAAGACCATTCTGATACTAGACAGTTGGTTCTTAGCCCTACCATTAAGTACGCTGCATGTTCTGCCTTTTCCACCAAACATGGGTAAGTTTAAAAAACCTCCAATTTTTTTGTAGAAATACAAATTTTAAATGACTATGTAAATAAAAAAAATGTTAATCATGTTTTAAAAATGGACTAAAAATTATAAAATAAATTCTCATAAATCCATCAACCAATCGAGATTTATAAACCTATACAGATTCATAATCACACACAGATTGTCTTAAAAATTTGTGACCATGAATTTTTATGGATATGATAATACTTGTACAATTAAAAATGAAAAACGTTGTGCGCTTATAATAGATATTAGTAGTTATCTAATTTCATAGCTGTACACAAAATTTCAAACCTCTAGGTTATTGGTAAGTTAGTTTAAAATCGATTGCAAAAATTCCACTCGGACAAAACCCAAAGTGCCTTAATAAAAAATAATTGATTTCATATACAAAGTCACAATATTGTTTGTTTTTTTTAATTAAACATTCAAGAAAATCAATTTAAATTCAGAATTATACAAATTATTTTTTAAAAATACAAAAAATGTATAATGGGATTAATGTCTATAATGGTTACAATATTTAAAGAGCTTATACTTACTACTTATTATTCTTGGGGTTTTTTTAACTGCCTACTTTTAGCATACATGCATACCATTTCATACATTCATAAACATTTCATAAAAAAGATTTAGTTTAAATGTATATTCATGAAACTAGTCTTTATATAATAAAACTATAAACATTTTAGTTTTTGGATCACTATTTTAATTATTTTATTTCAGTGTCATTACTTGGTAAAATAATATTTTAATTTTGTTTCATTAATTTATTTTCATAGTACAATATTGTACTTCAGGAAACAGTTCCTTGGAAAATTATAATGAATGTTGAAAACCATGTAGGATATTAAGTTAATAGCGCACGTGCACGTGTGCATGTGTACATGCACGTGCACACATACACACACACACACACACACACACACACTCATCATAGTATATGTGTTAATGTGGTATTTACATCAAAATTATCAAAGTTATGTAAAATATGATTAAATTAATTTAATTTTTTGATTTGAAAAAAAATGTTTGCAAACTTTATGAGTCATCTCCTGGCTGGATGAGAAAGAACACACTTCTCTTTCTAATAACACAAGCAAGAGCAGTGTTAGGCTGGCTGGCCACCAAATGTGGAGCGGAGTGGACTACACATTCAAAACCTAAGTATTGTTTTTAATGTAAGTGTGGTTACGGAAAATACAACACCACTTGACTCCGTTCAGCTCTGTTTCGCTTTCAGTGGCAGCACTTACATTAAAAATAATAAGTTAGGTGTTGAATGTGTAGTCAACTCTGTTATATAAAATTTGGACAGTCAATCCTCTGTTGTACTGAATACTTATTACTAATATAAAAATATTATTTAGTAAAATATTTTCACAGATTCTACGATCCAAAAACCAAGAGACGAATGGTTGCATATGCTGCTTTTCAAGTCCTTGTTCGCCCTGGTTCGTATAAAGTTGGTCCACCTTCAGTATCCATAATTAATAAACCAGTAGATCCACACCTCGACCACGATTCTGCAGAGTGGGTTACAAAGGAAAGAAATTCCACAGTTCTTACAGCACTACTTCTAAAGCTGGAAGCAGCTTAGGCTTTTTTTAATGGGCTATTTAAAATTTAAAAAAGTATTCCTGCCGGCCTTTTTAAACTTTATTTATTTATTTATTTACTTTAAGTGCAACCATATAAAACTTAGGTGACAAAAAATGGGATGTTGTGACTCCTTTAAATGTTATGTACAACTCAAATTAACACTGTGATTTAAATACTATTTTGTGTGATCATTATATAATTATTATTTATTTTTTTAATTTTTTCTTTATTACTGTAAAACAAAATTTTGAAAACCAAAAATAAAGTTAAAACTAAGTTACAACACGTAGGTAAATATATACAAGTATGTAGAATAAGTAGATTGATTAAAGATATTTAAAAAATATATTTTATTTGTTAAAAATTAAAACATTCTTAGAGTAATGACTTGCTTAATTTGTAGAAATTTAAAAATGTATTTTGCCCAACGAATTTAACTTGCTCACTACCATTATTGAGTATGAAATATGAAATTTAAGAATTTTTTAAATTTTACAAAAGATGAGATTGGTATATTTTAAACATTTTAAAAATAAAACAGAATGGAAGGCATTTGCTATTTACAGTAAATCCCTCAGTTTAACAGACTGTAGACTTAAAGGACAACAAAAACCAATTATTATTTTTTATTTTGAAAGTGTTCTTTTCTAGTGGCAAACTTAAATTATTCCATTTGCTTTCTGGCATACCAATACAATTGTGGCAGGTTTATAATCTTTGATTGACCTTGATCGAGTCCTGTACAGACCAGGAGGTGGTCTCTGTTCATTAATGAGTCACATTCTTTACAGATTGTATAGATTTGTAACTTGTATATATTGAAGCAAGGAAGTGTGCAATAACACAGTTATGACAGCCATAAATTTTGCAGTTATATAGACTAAAGTTTGCCACTGCCTGATTCCTCAGTAAGTTTTTGTTTTCTCTTTAGGTGCTTACTGTATAGTTCTGCTGTTTGTTAATGTTATATGTATAACATTTAGAAAGTGGATGATAATATTTTGTATCCATATTTTACATTTTTTTAAAAATACTTACAGAATATGAGGTGCTATACATTCATGGCATTTTCCTATAAAAATAAAATTGCTTACCATGACTCCTTGTTTCCTTAAAAATAGTCTACTTGGGTATGGATACAGCGATTCTAGTGTTTTTTCTGTGATTCCATGCATCCTAGGAATTATTTTTTTGCTGCAGTGAAAATGGTGACTTCCACTGTGACAACTGTTGTTTAGTTTCAGGGTCATAACCGCACATTGGTTATGACATTGGTTAGTTACTGGTTACGACATTGGAAATGAAGTTGGGGTCATCTTTTGTTGCAATTTTCAATTTAGTGCAGACAGTTTATTTCACCGTCAGCTGTTGGTACACTAATTCACAAAAAGTGAATAAAGTGCAGTAGGTCTTACCACAAATGATTTGCACACAAATTCAAGTTCCCCAAACTTTTGGGTATAAATTTATATACAGTGCATATATCATTTATAGTTCATTTTATTTGTTAATAGTTATGATTCACTGATGCCTGATAATTCTGTAGTAGAGATCCATTCTTAAACTTACTGTATTGACATCTAAGAAATTCTTCTGTTTAACAAGACATTATATTTTTTTGCCTACAACTGCACAGAACCACAGGAAAACACATACAACACAGATAAAACAATTAATTACTAAAAAATATATGTTCATGGTAGTTTCAAAAATTATCGTGGCACTTACAGATTCTGCTCTCATACTTCCCACCTCTATACAGTCATTAAAATTGAGGGTTTACTGTAATCAAACACCTACTGTTAGATCTAAACACAAAAATAAAGGTTGTTGTATTTCGCAGTTTCCTCTGTAATTAAAGGAAAGTAAATAATTTGTTGTTACTTAAAGTAACCAACTGAGATCATACAGATTGAATTAAAGTTGTTTTAACATTATGTTTTAAGTAAATGTTTTTCTTTGATAATTCAAAGGAGAAGCAAATAATTCATTTCTGCAGTGTCAGACTGCTCAGTTTGATGTCTTTCAAATAGCAAGTCAGAGTTTTCTCAAATTCTGTTAGTATCATATTGGAAATTATGTTTTAATTATTGTCGTTAATTGCAAAGTAGTTTTAGAAAGTATGTAGATAAATGAAATGTGAAATTATAAAAGGTATCAATTTATTATACCAAAAGGTACCAAATTATAAAAGGTAAAAATGGTGATATATCTAAAACAACGATTAAACATTTTATGGTATATTATTAGTATTTCTAAAGTTAACGCCGATTTATAATGTTTATAAAATAAAGAAAAACATGTGTCTGAAACCAGCAACTAAGACAAATTAATGAACTGTTAATTTCAAATTTTTTAATAGTTTTATTAATTGGCTTAAGAGTACAGTAAAAGGAAACATTATTTTTTAGGACATTGCAATGTGCCTGGGAATTATATAACATTTTCTAATAAGACTGATAATTTTGAGGCTCATTGTAATTAGCATTCAGTTTAAGGTTTAGTTAAAAAAACTCAAATGTTTCATGCAATCGTACTGGTATGTGCAAATGAGCAGTGCAGGCTCAAAAACTGTTCATGGAAACATCTTTTAGTTGAACAAAAGAACTAAAAGTAGTTTTTTCAAAAATGCTGAATCATATACAGCATCCAACCTACAGTGGCTTTTAAAAAAACAAGACTTTATAGAGACATATTAAAATGTATTATAATTATAAGACAATATATTATAATTTACTTGTGCCTCCTATCTATGAAAAAGTTAAATTTATATCTGGGCAGTGAAATATAAAAATTCTGCACACTATAATTATTTTAAGTGGTACAAAAGTAACATTTAACATTACTACAAAATTTTACTCCATAAAACAAAGTTATGTATGCGGTGTGTCTGGAAAGTAAGTACTTTAAACAAAAATTGTAAAATAATTTTTCAAAAAAAATTATTTTTACATGAGAGATGATATCTGTTCAGAGATTGGAACGTGTACACTCCATTGACTGCTGTTTTGATTCTGGGGTGACATGATGAACCCAAGTTTCGTTACCAGTCACAATTTGGTTCACAAAATTCACTCCCTCATCTCTGTATTGAGTGCACTGCCAAGCTGCTGGGATTCATTGAAATCAGTAAAAAATTGTGGGACCTAGCTATGCTAGCCTTAGTGTCTGAAACAATCTCATTCAAAAGACATCATGAAACTTCCAGAAATTCATCAGAAAGCATTGTCATTGCGAAGCATCTGTTCTCCAAATTTTCTCATGAACTTTTCTTACCAAGTCATCATTGACAACAGACGGCTGCCCACTCCATGCATTATCATGAACATTGGTCCATCCTTCTTTAAACTTCCTAACCCACTCTTCATCATTCCATCACTCATTGCATTTTCACATCTTGAATTTGACAATGAATTTCGGCTGGTTAATGTTCCTTACATTCAAAAACGAAATGTAATGACAACGAATGACAAACAAACCTCACAGTTGGCAGGTTCATTGTCTTAATAAATGCACACAGAAAACGAAACACTATAGAAATCAACCGTAATAGCATACATGAAGAGGCAGTGAACCAGGAAGACTAACATACGTGTGTGCAGTGGTGTTGGAACAAAATGATTTTTACTTTCTGGACATGTCTCGTAAATTTATAAAACAAAACTAATACTTCTTATGTTTAAAACCATTTTTTTAAAAGAGCTTTATGAATTTATTATTAAAAAATTACTTGTGTATAAATAGAGAGTATTCTTAAACAATAAGATATAATGATGGTGATTTACGTGGCAATTTGAGAAAAGTACTTGAATGTTTCTTTTTACTCACATTATATTTTTTGAAAGGTTTGGTACACAAAACAAATAACATTGATTTTCTGTTAAAACTGAAGCAGGTGTTACCCCCTAGCTGCCTCAGCCTTTCATGTACTTGCCCAGTCCCTAGTTTAGTTTTACGTTTTTCGTGAGTCTTAGAATTTACCTCTCTAGGTTTCCCAACTTCTGTAGGGCCGCAGATAATCAGTCTTTCCTGCTCAAGTGCTTTGCTTGTGAAGAAATTAAACTTCAGTGAACTTAATTAACTTTAATAATTGTTGCAGCAATAACTGGTTAAAACAGCATGAAAAACAATGAGTTTCAAATTTGAGGACCAGAAAAAGGGCAAAAGTAGATATAAATGTAATAAAATTATTTAGTAGTGAATTCATAGTTTATATTTATTACATAAATATGGTATTTATATTCTGTTTAAGCTTAACTTAGGCAGGTTAATATTCAATTGCTCAAACCAAAATGTAGAATATCTGTTACAGTTATGTGTGATGTTGACTTTTTATTTAAACAGTTCTACAATTGTTATCTTATCAGAATTAAAATTTGCTTTTGTTTTGTCAATTAAATGAAAAGGTTAATTCATTGAACTATTTTATTAATGATTACAACTAAATACTGATGTTTTTTTTCTTATTACTGTAAAAAGTGAGACGAGAAAGTACTTATTGCAATTGTGTCAAACTTCATGTCAATTTTAACAGATATTGTTTCATGGCCTCCTAGAAGCACTTTTATGTAATTTATTCATTCTAGAACAAAAACTTTCACTTCAATTTGGTTCACACTTTTAAACTTAATTGTTTCTCAACCTTTCTCTGATATTGGAGTTATGTATGCAGTCAAAAAATCAGCATAGTTTCTCAAAATCAGCTTGCTTGTTTAATTTAGTGCTTGGTAATCTTGTTTAACATGAAATATCTAAGATTAACATTATATTTGGCAACTTTTATACAAGGTATGACATTTTATTCTAGGATTAGTAAAATTTGATTGGGAAAGCTAATAAAAACCAAATCAAGCAAACTATTTTTTTTTTTTTTTTTAATTTCTGAAGAGTACATGTAATTGTTTTAAAAATTACTTTACTTAATTTGTTGCCTCCAATGGTGACAATGATTAAACTTCTTTTATGGGTTCTCTTGGTAGCAAATTTCTGGGTTGTCAGCGCCTGAAGAATGTCTAAATTTTAGGAGCGATATTGTTATACTTGTGCTTTTAGACAGCTCCAGAAAAAGAACCACACAGGATTAAACCTGAACAGGGTGCCAACCTGACAACATCAAACAAGGAAACAGAATTCCCAGGAAACATTTTTCTGAAAATTTAGTGTGAGTGAGGTACACCTAAAAATAGTATCATTGAAGATACTAATTTTCTGTTCCATGTCCATCAAAAAGTTCTTCCTACTTAGGCTGGAAAAGTTGTATGGCATAATGCAACACCAATCTGAATTCACCATTACTGTAAAACCACTTTTCAAAAAAGATTTTCCATACACAAAAAACTAAATATGACACAACACTGCCACTGTAGGGCTGTGGTGAAGTTCTTGATGGTTATCGTCGGATCAGTTTCGGAAATTTTATTTTGAAAATTTTAAATGCTACTTTATTCAAATTTAGTGGTGATTACGATGGTGAAATAAGGTTTTCAAAAATATGTAAGATAAAAAGTTTTGTGTAATACTTTTTAAATTTAAAATGACCACCATTTTGAAAGTATTGAACGGGTTTTGGTAGGTAGTAAATTTGTAAAATAAAAAATTACAAACTTGTAATATTGTTTTGCAAATGTGCTTTTTATTCTATGAGAAGCTCTTGTTTTTTGACAGAATTTCATTGGCAGAAAAAATTGAACATTAAGTTTTGAATAAAAATAAGTACACAATACAATGTTTGATCGTTTATATGTTGGATTGTGTGGATGAGAACTGCTGAAATTTGAACTTCTGGGAATTACTGACCAAAAAATGTATGAAAATAATAGTTACTATTAAAATTTGTAAAAGAAATCATTAAACCATAAAATATACATACATAATTCCAAAGTTATTTCTTGTAGATGCCTGTAGTGCTTTCATTCCAAACCAGTACTATTACTACCAATTAAATATTCTCTATTAAAAATGAAAATAAATATATTGCTTTTTATTGTTAACAATATTTTTAACTGGCCTTTGTAAAATTGTAATTTAGTCAATATTAAATATTAAGGAAATGCACATATTTTTTTTAAATACATAAAATGATTTAATAATTATTGTAACATATTGTGTCGCTTCTTAGCAAATATGATTTGTAAATAAAGGAAATTAACTGCTCTTCTAGAATGATTTTTCTTAACCAACTTCTACAAGGTACTGGTGACCAGAGTCACCAACGTAGGTTTATGAAATGTGAATAAATCCTAAACATGTTTTCAGTGATTATTAAAAATTTAAATAAAATGTTTAATCTTTACATGACCTGGCAGAAGGATCTGTAAAATTTCTACAATTTCAAATTATAAAACTTAGTGGCAATTAAGGCCACACCTAGCTATTAATTAATTTAGATATGGCAATTAAATAACCAGACTGGTGCTGCTACCAGCATCAGTGAACGTACCGTGTTCCTGTTGATGCTTCTCCCATTGTGAGCTTAATGGACATGATTTCATATCTCTCAGTCAGTTTGCAGCACTCAGGTGAAGACTGTTAAAGTCCATGCATTAGTGTCATGTTGAAAAAATGCAGTGTTCAGACGATGTATACAAATTTCTTGTGAAACTGGAAAAAAACTACTACAGAACCTCATGTTACGATATAGAAAGTGCGTGGAAGTGAATGTTTATCTTATAAAATTTTTTTGAGTGGATTAAAATAAGGAGGAATGTGAAACGACTGAAGATGATCCATGTCATGGACGACCCTCAACATGAAAAATGGACATCATCTAGAAAATTGGTAAATTGATCCACAAAATCATTATCTGAGTGTCCGAGCTGTAGCTAAAATCTCAGTAATTAATAAAGAAAGTGTCTGAATCACTGAATTTGCAGAAAGTTGTCACAAAATTGGTACTAAAATTTCTCATTCCAGAGTGTTCTTTGTTAAAAGTTTTACAGACAAGTTGAAGTGCTAGGAGTTGTGCCCAAACTGAGTATCAAAAATACTGGCATGTACAGAAAACCAACTGAGCAGTCAGTGGTTTGAATTCCTTTGAGCAGTACGGTAAATCAAATAAAATTAAATTTTTGAGTACGCGTGGTGATAAATTTTTGTGCCAAATTGTAGCTGGAGATGAAGCACGAGTTGCTCATGTTATACCATAATTGAAATGATAATCTATGGAATGTAAACATTCAACATCACAAAAGAAAGTGAAGTTCAAGCAAAATTTATGTTTAGTCTATGAGAGAAATATAGTAGACGTCTGGGTGTTTACCAGGTCGGCAGCAGGCTGGCGAAGCACTCTTCCAGTTCACAATAGTGATAAAGTAAGAAGTTTGTTTGTCTTTAAATTTGGCTGGATTCTTCCTATTTCCACCCGAGTAATTCGATGTATTCAGTAGAGTTGTTCTGGGTGTTGAACGATTTTCAACCTGTATTTATACTCAACATTATGGTGGAAACCATAATTTCTTCCAAATATTCTCAGAAATCCATTGTTAAAACCAGACAAAGAACATACTAATCAGGCTGAAGGTACTGTGTATGGGAGATGAAATGTAGTGCGCCAGCAGTAATGTGATAATCTAGTGCAGACCGATGTGCGAGCATTGTGAACCAATCAAAAATGAGTATTGGTTTATAGAAGAATTGTAAACTAAGTTTGCAGATTTAGGCTATTTGAAAGCCAGGAGAGAAGTCTGGGAATTTAGTGTGGATGTTTTTTGGTGTTAGTAAGCAGAACTAGTTGCGTAACTCGGTTCTTGTGTTGTTTTAGGCAATGACAATTTCAACTCAAAAAATCACATGCACTGTACTTTGGGAAAGAGGTGTGTTTTTTCCTTTGGACAAAACAATCAATACCGAGACATATTGTGAGATTTTAAAGAAACTATGTTTAGCAATCAAAACAAAAGGTGTGCAAAAATATTGTTTTGTCCCATGACAATACCTGTCCACATATGGCTCAAGTAACACAAGATATCAATGTATTTTATGTCAGGGAACAACTTGATCACCCTCTGAAGAGCCAAGATTACCACTTGTTCCTTCACATTAAAATACATTTGGGTGATTAAGGACACAACAACGATGACATCAAAACGGCCACTCAACAGTAATGGCAGATTTTTATGGAAATATAATTCATAAGGTGGTTGTTTGTTATAAATGCCTTAATATTGGCAGGTGTTGACTTCAAAAGTATATTAGTATAGGCTTTAATAATAATAAATCTATTTTTAAAAATTCATTTGTTTAATGTAGTACTTACTTAAAAAACACACCTTGTATTTACCTGCCAATACTTATATTAATGAATGACTGTTCTAACTCAGAATCAGAATATAACGATCAGTTATCAAATTAATTTCTAATAATTCTAGCTCCGATTTCTACTCGCAAAGTATAATTTGTTTTATGTTATAGTACGCTACAAATAAAAATTTAATATTTATTTACGATTCATTAGTATTTATATTATTCTTCTTAAAAGCAGCACCCAAACAAAATAAACTGCCAATGCATTTTTTTCTATAAAAACTGAAATAGTCTTTTTAGTTTAGAAATAGCAATAATAAAACTTTTGTTGCCTAAAACAACACACACTTTTGATTTCATACAATTAAGGTGACAAATGATTGGGTACTAAATAAAAAAAGTGAATCTGCATTGTGTACATTTTTTTTACATCAAAAGCAAAGAACTTCTTTCCCTACCTCCTGTGGCTTTCTTCAACAACATTGCGGACTATTAAATTCACACAAAAATTAATGTTCGTATGTATACCAGAATTCTGAACAGAAAGGAAAAAAATAAAATAAACTAAATTATAAAAATGTCTCAGTTTATTTATAATAATAAATGCAATATAAAATTATGTAAAATAATAAAATACAATATAAAATTATGTAAAATAATAAAATGACTAGCAAATTAGTTATTAAAAACAAATAATTCAGGCTCATAATTTAAAGTATTTGTAAATACATACAATAAAGATGTGTATACAAGCTGATTGATTGTACTGTATTTCACTTATATTTAGTTACAATTACATTATTAATGAATAACATAAAAATCTAATTAGAGGATTCGGAAGGTCTTCATAATTAGGGCAAAGATAGATTCCGTCTTCTTAATGGACAATCAGCTTTAACAAATTACCTCTCACCACATACAGTCCATTACACTAAGGGTTACTTAATTTCATATCACCTATTATAATTTATTTTAAAATGTTCATAATGACCTACATCTGGGTATTATAATATAGGGTTAAGTAATTTAATAAGTGAATTTAAAGGAATTGAATACATATTCATGTAAGTAAAACGGACAAAACACAAAATATATATTTGCCATAAATCAGCATTTGAAAGAAAAAAGATTCGCCAATACCAAGGTCAGAGTTTCATAAACAAATATAATTTTAGAAGATTTTAGCCAATATTACTTGTTAGGATAAAAATATTTGTAGATTTAAAATTTTTTTTTTTATAAATAAGTAAGTAGTGGACCTATAAAATTTACTACCTTGTTAGAATAGTTTTCTGGGAGCACTTACAAATAACTAGTAAAACAAAAACTTGGGACATTTTCCAGTTATTAAGTTTTTACTCAGTTAACATGAGGTTGGCAAGGACAGATATGTTATACACTCACAGATCTTTGTGTACAAACTTATTTAACCTTTTCTTTCCTTTCATCAATGGGCATTTATTGATCAATATTACTAATAAATTGATTGACTACGTAACTAAATTTCTTTATATAAAAAAAAACTAGCATCTAACAAATTCTGTTAAACAGAAATGAGTAAAATATTTTATAAACAAATAACAGTGAAAATCTTTTACCATTCAAAAAACTGAAAAACTTCAGATCAGGAATTGTTATTATGATCGGAATTGTTATTAAAAAAAAAATCACTAAAAATGCAGCCATTTTACATGGCGAATATAAATTCCTAGTTATATGCCCTTTGTGGATCCGAATAATGAGCAGCATTCCCATTCAAGCCCAGTAAGCAGCATTTTTACTGGATAAAGAGCTTTTATTATTTATTTGTACTTAAGTTCTATGTTTTTCAGCAAAAAGTAATAAAGACTGAACTAAAACCTTAGTCGAGTTTGGGGATTTGCCAAATTTTAGATGTTTAACAATCTTCAGATCATCGTTGAAACCCTTGAACTGCGAGTTTTGGGGTTTTAGTGACCACTTTTTAGTGATAACGTTTAAACCATTTTTATTAATACAGGTTTATGTATGCATGTGAAAACAACTGATCAGAAACAAAAATCTATTTCTGGAGAGGATAATTAAAACACATTTAGGACATTAGTGGTTATAAAAATGATTAAACTTTTAGATGTTAAAAAGTTTGTGTGTATGTGTGTGTGTACCTTTTTCTTTAAATTAAACTTTAGCTTACTTAAAAGTGTACACAAGAATAAAAAATACAAACTACATTACAATGTAAATAGTGTAATATCTAATTCCTACAAAAATTAAGTCTTTTCAACATGCCTTTTAGTATATACAAATTCAGACTAGAAGAAAATGAGTTTGTTTTAAAAAAATAAATATCGAAAATATTTACACAGAATCTTACGTTAACATTCATAAAGATCTACGTAACAGCTACGAACTTTGCATTTCGTATGACGTATCCAGCTTTTTATATTGATTAGAGCCTCTTGGATCATACTGGAGTGGTGCATTTGCCTCTTTGGGTACAACTGGAAAGCAACACCATAACACGAATGCAATAAATGCCACACAAGTACCTATGAGCAGTATGAAGTCCTCAATTGTCTACAACAAAAAGTAAAGAAAAACAGAAATAATTGGTGCAAACACATTACACAAATTTTCTCGCTATTTCTCCAAAAACGTTCAGCTAAAAAAACAGGAAAATCAAACTAATTTCTCAAAATTCCATCATATTTTGCTCAAATTTTGGTCACATAAAAATTTATAGCTCAGCTCCAATGTACCAAATTTAAAATAAAACAAATTTATGATTCTATAGTAAATAAAAAAACACATAACTTGTCAGGGTTTTTTTAGTTTTCGATTTACTCCTGTAAAATAATTTCTTTTAACTCAAATTTGCTATGACTTGTGAGTATGAATTTTTATTTATGACCATAATTTAACATAAAAAAACATTACAAAAATCCGAAATTTATTTTTTCTAACTAAATGACCCATAAATAACATTTCATAAGCCTATTAAAAAATAACACTTCATAAGCATTCATACCAAAAGTTAAAATTTTTTTTTAAAATTTGATATATTTTTAAGTTGTAAAATCCAATATAACCTTATAATTCATACTAATTTTAGTACGGAAATTTAATTTTAAGCACCACCCCGACCCACACAGTATATCTTGTATTTTTAAATTTAGTTTTCATTATAAAGTTAGCATTTGAAGTTTTACACGCAATTAGGTTTTTATAAGGTCTTTACATGAGACCTTATATGAATTCTATATACGTTACTGGCAAAAGCTTGACCATTTCATAAAGATTCTACCATTTCATAAAGATGACATTAAAGTTGACATGAAGATAATATTATTGTTGACCATAAAATAAAAAAAGCAGAGGGACTACTTTTGCGTTTTGCAGCTAGTAGTTAAAAATACTATTATTCACACTTTGATGAATTAATGTTTTCAAGCAATTTAAAAATGAAACTACTATGAAATACTAACACACACATTATTCGTAAGTTTAGTATACCAGATGACACAGTCAAATTGAACACGTGCACCATTTATAAGCTTTTGCTTTACCAAATGCAGAATGTTTTCCACCAAAATGCAACCCTTTCAATATTGAGAAGCTTCATCCTTAGGCATTTAAAGATCCACAAAAATTATACTTTCAAAAACAAAACAGAACTGCCCACACATACACACACACGTGATCTCTTTCTTGTCCTTTTAAATTCGTATCAGCGTTAAATTGCATTTCAGTTACCGGTACATTTACTTAACAATTTCTTTGGAAGTTTTAACCTACCAATGTATCAAACTTAGTGCCTGCATCAGTTTTAAAGAAGTTAAAAATACATATTTAATACATGTTCAATAAACGTACATTTAGTGAAACCACTCTTAACCGACCCCTATGCGACTGGACCTCTAATTGGTAAATGAAAAAGTAGGTTAAACCGAATATATTTTCTTACATAATCGGTCCACTTACCTCGGCGATATTCTTGAATAAAGCATAACCAAGTTGCATAGTTGACCAATTTATTTGTAGATTTTTTTTTCTATACACAAAGTGATACTAGGGCTTTTTCTGATTCAATTTGTGCAATACTCTTGAATCACTTTCTTATTTTGGAGCCAGTCATTAAGTGTTGTTATCTCATAACTGAACTCAGCACTTACGAGTTTCATTGATTCACCGTTATCTAACCATTCTATAGCTTTTAATTTCTGTTTTATAATCAATACATTACACTGCATTCTATAATCAATACATTAAGTTTTCACGCACTCGTTTTACATTTTATAGAAAAGCACTCACTGTAGAGCTACAAATCTAAAAAACATAATTAAACTGTATGTCCTATAATACTTACAGCAAACTAAAGGCAATTTCCAATAATGTGTGGGACTTAATCCAACTGATGGATAAAGACAGCACAAAGAAATTTAAATTACATTGAACTAAAATGTAATCTACAAAACACATAAATATCTCAGAAACGCAGACTGTTTATCGATAAATAGTCTCACAATTCCTCAGTGCATGCGGCGATGATAACCTTAACGGTTTTTCGCGCCGAAAAAAAAATCCTCAGTGCATTAACCACATTAATTTGTCTTACACACACACACACACACATAGTGTGTATTCAATTTGGTAATATCTGAATAGTATCTTCTGATACTTGTATTTATTTCAGTGTGGTCTACCCTGTCACCACTTGGTTGAAAATTAGTTTTTACTATAATTTTAAAATTATCAATTTAAAAGACAATTACCGGTTCTTCTCCTAAAAGAACAGAATTTAGCAGATACATAAAATCTTCAATAGGCGTCATGGATGACCTTTTGATGATTATGCATTTAATTAAACCAGTCAGGAAGATGGTAGACACCGCAACAAGATATCTTTTCATGTGACCGTTTCTTTTATCTGAAACTATTAACAAAAAAGTTAAACATTAATTTTGCTTATAGACAGATTTTAAATAGTTTATAAAAAATTGCCATTTAAACCCTGATTTTTCTTAGTACAAAAACAAAAATGTGCAAGAATTTTTTTTAAACAGAAAATATATCAAATACCAAAAAACAATGTGTATGGCTACCACACATTATATTGTGAATTATACCATTATTTGAAATAAAAAATACATAAATTTTGGCGGCAGCAGAATAACATTACATGATATGCTAAGCCACTATCATCAATTTTATACAAGATATCCTTAATTCTACCTTCAACATTAATAAAGCCTGATGCATAGTAGAACATCATGTTGTTCGATAATAAAAGTTAAGGAATTTAGTGGTCCCTGACACTGCGATCAAAGAACTTATTATGCAACTAAGCCTTTAGGATTCTAGTTCAGTAGACTGATATTTTCAATAAGTTTTAGCAGCCCACTGAATAGCTCATTCTGCCAGATGCCAGGAATTATCAATACATATTTCCATTTGTATTATGTATAATCCCTCGTCTCCTGTTGGCAAGGGACTCACAATTGTAGGTTATGTGGCCTGCAGATTTTTCTTCTTCCTTCTTGTATAACAGACCAGGCTTGTTTTCTTGAGTTGTCCTTTGCCCAAGATCCCTGCTGTTCCCCCAAGTCCTCCTAGAGACACTCACTATGAAAATGTCCTCTGAAGTTCTTCCACCTTTCCAGGTGTTGTTTGTTGATCCACCTATTGATAGCAGACCTAGTGAAGACAATGAAAAACCTCTACTGCTAGCTATGGTTCAATGAACTTAGATGTGGATCAGTCCTGCCAGCCTGTCCGCCTCATCATTACCTTCAACTCTTCTGTGCTCTGTACCCAACGTAAAGTAACAGTTTTTCCAGGGACAGGGCATTGGGAGTTCTCACAACATTCCAAAACCAGTTTAAACTTGACTGGTTTAACTTAACATTTAAAGGTTAAATGTTAGACTTGCACACCTGAATGTTGACATAAATGTGAATTTGGACTTTTCTTAAAAACCCGCTTCAAGTTCTTTCATTAATCGTTCTACAGTCAGTACAGTCATTAATCGTTATTACCTTTGCCTAAAATAATAAGGTATACCACCTTAAAGGTAACATGTTTCATCCAGTTATCAAACCATATATCCTAGCACCAGTACCAGCCATTGTTTTGGATCCATCTATATACTATATGATGTTCATAATTCAGTATACTTCCCACAATTCATTTTTAAAATGATTGGAATTTTTAAATTGGGGTTATGTCAAAAACCCTTTAAGTAATTAATGTCAATGATTTGATAAGTATCACTCAATCTCACATTTTACAAAAACTTCTAATAAAATGAGTACTTTCACACAAAACCTTGTTAGACTAGGTTCTAAATGAAAAAAAAAAAATATTTTAACAGCAGGCCTAGTTCATCTATATCTGTGTCAAGGTTACAGTACAACTAAGTCCTGCTATAAGATCCTCTGTAATCATCAGCTACTTGTTTTAAGACAAATTTGCTACGATGGTGTTAGTTGATGATTTAGTCTTATTACACAAACACAAATACCCATTTTTATTATAATTTATATTACTTTGTTATTAGTAAATTTCTAATGCTGCCAATTCATCTATAATTTTTTTTTTTTTTTTTTTTTAGAAGTATTAAAAGAGTTATGGGTCTGTTATGATATAGGCCTACAAATTATTTTAGTTATGATTCCTCCTGTATTAAAGAAATACTGAGGGGCAGTAATAATGCTTTTCGGTCCACAGTAATAAAATGGTCGACCAACACCAAATCAGGGTACTACACTGCAACAACAAACATGTATACTACCACTGAAGCTCAGATTGTGAACACATTATTTTAAGGTTTTGTTCAACACCAGAATAAGCAGCAGCCCAAAAAATATTCTGAGTGAAAAGATCTGGAAAGACATAGCAAACACAGGATGTAAGCAGGAATAAATTTAAGACATAGTCAGTTGTATTCCTCAACGGCTGAATACAGATAATAACTGCCTGGCAGTACAGAACATAATCAAATAGAGAACTGTATGCTGTACCAAAAGCCCAATTATAAGATGAATAAGGATCAGCTGCTAAATTACAGAAAATTCACTTTGAAGATAAAGAGGATTTCAATATCACTTAACTGGAGTGCAAGAAAGCTAATGGATAGGAGTCAACAAGACGAGACACAGGAGAGAAGAAATAAATGTTAGGCTTGATGTTAAGTTTTTCCTAATCAAAAGACTTAAGAGTTGAAATATTAATCTAAAAATGAGCCGCCTCGGTGGCCTAGTTGATAGCGTACTGGGCTTTCACACCGAGGACCCGGGTTTGATTCCCGACCAGGGCTTGGCATTTTCATACGCTATAAATCGTCCCATCTTCTACATTAGCCCAAGTGTGCACAATAGTCAAACGTTAAAAAAAAAAAAAATCTAAAAATGATATTTGAAGACTACTTGAGGAGGGTAGAGGAAGAGCGAAGATCTATACAGAACAGCCTGATGCACAATACTTCACAGTATAAGAAACATGTAATATTTAGACATGTTAAATTATCTCTCCTATTAACAAAAAATTGCTAATTTGTATCAATTTTATACAAGATATCCTTAATTCTATTTACAAATGCTTTAGAGAAAAATTGTTAATTTCTAATGGTCATGACTGTTACCCAATTATCAATTTGCATAAAGTTTATACTACTGGTATTTAAAGTTTTTTATACCAGAATGATAGTGCAAGGTAAATGTCCACATTATAAATGAAAGATTACAGTATTTTCCAAAAATAGATATATTTGTATTTACCACTTATTTCCAATGATTTATGAAATACATTTTCTACTATTACCTAAGTTATTATTTTATTGAAAGATACTAACCCGTGGAAAAAAATTTCTTACATTTAAGTTATGATTTTATGCAATATTTAGATGTCAAACTATATCTACACTACATGGACTGTGCATGATTTCGTATGCAAATATCGGCTGCTTCATAGGCTACCCACCATAACAGTAATTACAAAGTTAGTAACTTTGATAATACTATTGGTTAGGTTATCAATAATTTAAAAAAAATTGTTTTTGATCCTTTGGTAATTTTATCATTTTTATATTTATATTAGGTAGGGATATTTATGACATTAACACCATTACACTAAAGTAATTATTTTTGAATAGTTTTTCTTATATTATATACTTTAGTATTAAATTAAGAGATTCACCCAAGGAAGACTGAATCTATTATGGTAACTAGTATGATATTTTTAACACAACTATATTGTGACGTCATAATGCATTTACACTGCATCAAGAATATTAAGATTTTGTATGCCAAGGATTCTACATGTCAAAGTCAAATGAGGTAAGACACACATCACAATATTTATAATCTTATTCAGTATATTTATAGTTAAGTTCAGTTAGACAGCCGTTTGTTAGGTTCATAAGTCTTTTAAAAAAAATTATATTATTTTTATTATTAATAATGCACATTTAAATAATTAATTTTTATGATGAGAAATACTTTCACAAGCTAGTAATTTTAAGGTTATGTGGTCACTTTTTATTTGAGATATTTTTCAAACTTCCATAATTTCTACAATTATATATATATATATATATATTAAGGTGAAAATCACATTGAGGCTATTATTGCCTCCCTAAATGTAAGTGTGAGTATAAAGTATTAAAGTCGTAAGTATAGTGTTGTAAGTGTGTATGTTAGACTCGGGTACTGTGAGGGACAGCTAAATCCTCTCAATAGGTACAGCTAGTCTGCACCACCTGCGGGGTATTTTGTTTTATTACTAATATGCATGTAATTAATGGGTTAGTAACTTTTGCATAATAGTTATGGCTAGGTTATAAAAGTAAATTTTTTCAATCTTCCATTCTTTTCATCACTTTTAGGCTAACTTATTAGATCTTTTGGTATTTTCCCAATTTTTGTATTCTCAATTATTACAAATGATCACAAAATATAGCATGTTGGGAAAAATGAAAAAGTACTGTCCATTATTTGCTAATCCATATTTACCTGTAGTAGCCTATCTTACTATTTTATTAAAAAATATTAAGTCCTAGAACCCAATTTATAGTTTCCAGTCATGCTGTCATAAACCAATTTTGTGAAATAACAATGATACGACAAAAGCAGTTCTAAAATAAATTTATTTAAATAAATTAAAATAAAATAAAGTTTAAAACTTAATAAAAAAAAGAGTTTAATATAGACCCAGTAAGTAAACAATACCTGCTAATTAGTGGGTAGGGTAACATCTATAACATAGTTTTTATGTATATGAATTGGATATAATCTTACAAAATGATCTGTAAAATTACAAGTTTTATAATTGCTGAAAATAAGATAAACTATTTATTTCAGGACTATTTCATACACTAAATAGGACATTATTTGCACTATACTAACATTATATCTTTAAAATGTTATTCAATTATTAATTATAGTTTTGCATTAGCTACCTGCGAAGCTTCGAGATTACAAAATATATTTAGTCTTGGCAGCGTTTAAGCAGTCATTAAGATTACAATCTATAATTATAATTACGCACAAACGCCAAACATCGAACATTTAATGTATGAAGATAAAGATGCAAAACCAATCTATCATTGTAACAACTATCCCACAACCACCTAAATAATAATTACAAATTATAAATGTTACGTTATCTGAACAGAAACTTATTACAGTATCTCTGCCTGAAGCCATAATACAGTACAGTACAGTCGGGTGCAACTCTACAGGGAAAAACGAAACTATGTTACAGATTGTATTTATGAGAAACGTCCACACTCACCAGTGGCGTCACAGTCGAAGCAGTCTGGCGAGCTTATGAAATTGAACGACAAAGTGATTACAATCACAAATTATGGGATACCAGTTTGTTTAAAATGTTAAAACCTTTTTTTAACTTATGTACAATTTTTTATTTTATATTAAAATGAATAAATATTGTTTAGTTTGTAACTGCAGGAACTCGAGTGTAAAGCCAAAAAGAATTTTTTTAGGCTTCTTACCAAGTCTCAAAGAAACCCAACTATGTAAGTACTATATTATTTTGTTATTAGTTTTATTACTTAGTTAAATACTTCAGTAGCCAATAAATATTATTGTTTAATATTCAAATAAGTCACACATGGGCTGTACACATTTCTAATTTAATGATATAATTCAAGACTATAATAATCAATTGCAAACTAGCCTTATGTGTGTCCAGCCTAGGCCTAATAAAAATAACTCTTAAATAATTATTTTTTGTAATATAGGCTATTTATTATTTTAAAAATTAATCTCCAATAAGTAGCCTATTTTAACTGAAACTTATATATTATGAATACTTTTACTAATAATGTTTTTATTAAAATATAGTGTTTTTATTAAAGTTTGGCCTATATCAGTACAAATAGACTACATAAGGCTATAAAATAATATGAAGGCAATTGTTTTACTTATAGGAATATCAAATAATATTGTTTGTAGAAAACTTGGGAAATTATGAAAACCTTATGTCTTTGTCACAGGTAACAAAAACTCCTGACTAAGCCTGACATACCCATACCAAAATTCGATATCTCTTTGGGAACCAAAAACAGACCAGTTAATCCACCTTAATCGAAAGGTGGCAAGACGTTTTCAATATTTAAAACGTCTTAAGCATAAATTGAGTTTTGTAAATTTCTTCATTTTTAATACAGTAGTTATTATTGTCTTGATTATTAAGTTTATCAATATTTCATCGGACATCAGTTTCACACACTAAGTTTTCGGAAGTAGGAAACAAATCTTGTTACTGTACTGATGAATCTTGTTATTGTGCACATACTATATACACAATTTGAAAATGCCACTTCGGTTTTCACTTCACCATCTTCTACTTCTTACTTGTTTCAGAAGCACTAGATTGGTCATGTATGTTTATCATTTTGCTCAGCTCAAAGGCAGGATAGTTTAAATTATATCTTCAATATTAAAACCATTCTTGAGGACTGGAGTTTAAATTGACTGATTAGTCCTTTGAATTTTATAGTAAACTACATTTGCTGAACAGCTTCAGGTGCTGAAAAATTGGTTGTATTGGTTATTTGAACAATTGATTCTTTAGTCTTTCAGGGTGTCCTACAGCTCTTTATCTTCACTTCTCACAAATTGGATTAATTGTTGAACATTTCTTGAATGCTTCAATGTCCAAATCTATTTCTTTAATTGCTTGTTTCTTTGATACTTTGAATGATTACTCTTTAAACTCTGCAATACTGTTAATCCAGATTTTTTTTACCAAGTGGCCATTCTACTGACCAACCTGGAAGGTCATTTAGCTCACACAATACATGCTACCCGGGAGGCACCTGTACCGATGTATGGAGGCAAACATCTTTAGCCCCATAAGTTTGAAAAAAATAAAAAACAAAATAAACTGGAAAAACAAAAATTTAGTCACGAAAATTTGGACACAGAAATTTTGGCAGGGAAATTTTGACAAGGAAATTTTGAAACTGCTGGTGATCAAACAGTTGTGGCCAAAGAGGGGGAGAGATCTACATCTTCAACAGAAATTGTGGTATGAATTGTACTTGAAACAGAAAACAAAATAGGTTAGACTTGATTAATGGAAATAATTTATGAACAAGTATAGTTTAAGTAATTACAATATTAAGATGAGAAACTGAAAAACTATAAAATGGAAAAAAAATAAATTATTCATGAATGATGTTTTCAGACATTGAGACTCAGACTGACACTCTCCATCCCATTAACATTTTTGTGTTCAAAATATTTTTTTTAAGTATCAAAAATACAAAGCAGAATGTATTTTGTCCAGAAAAAACAACAATGGCAAAAATATCAGCTAAAATTATAACTTAAAACATCCAATCCTTGATGTTAAGTTATTATAAAACTAATTTTTGCAAGAACTAAATTTATTTCATAATATTAAAAACCTTTTCATGACACAGTAATTAAGTATTAATGTTTGATAATTTTGTAATATTTAACTGTTCAATATAGTTTGATCAATGTAGTTGTTTATAGAATTCTATGTACATCTACTACTAAAGAATAACCTTGAAATTGAGTACATAGGTATAGATTTTAGATGTTAAGTCAGAAAATATTATTTAGTCTTTTAAGTAAATACATACCAAAAATACTGTTAATGAAGTAGCTCTTGGAACATTCTTAAATTCTATCTAGGGTATACAAAAAGTCAGAAATGATCAGTCACTGAGAGATGAATGTTCAACAGTGACTGGCGATCACTGGGCCGCTGTGGGACTTACTGCGATACATCACCTTGGAATCCCTAGAAAATAAAACACAACACATGTTATTGCAAACCAGTTGACATATAATAATATTTCAATTTTCATGAATGTTAATATATTCAAATGTTAGTGAAACAAAATATATTGTGTAGTATTAATATTCACCAAAACATTTTTATTTTAAGGTTTTTATGTTTCTTATTTTAAAATTCCACAAGTTATGCTTACAACATAATCTAACAAAATATGTATAACAAAAATTAAAAAAACAACAGAAAAAATCCTCACACAAATGCGCTGGTACCTCTCTTAGTGAGAATGGTTCCGCTTGAGTGAATGCAGGAGAGCCTTACAGAAGATTTAAAAAAAAAAAAAAATACATAATTTTGAAACTATGCTATAACTCACTTTAGAAATTCTGTTTTACTGAATCAAAGAAAAACTGTATAAATCACTTACAATAAGGAAATTTTAAATTCAACATCCTCCCTTTTTATGAACATTTGCCATATAACTCTCCTGGAAGTTACATAGTAAGTTGCAGCAAATGTCAATTTGCTTAATAGGCTATCATTATTGACTTTTTAATTAAAAGAAATGAAAGAAATCCATCGATTAGTAAAGTTTTTAACTTTTTATTAAAGGACCAAGAAAATGAGGAATGTTTCGTTTTCTAATAAAACTATTTGAACACATAGAAATTGTTGGCAGGCTAAAAGTACTGACCAAGCGTCTTCTTTCATATATCTAAACACCACCAATGAGAAATTAAAAATTTAAATTAGATTAAGAATTAATTAAACCAGAATAACCTTTAATAACCAGAATAAGCATGAATAAATTCTTCACAAGATTAAACCTTAGTTGGTGTCAGACTTGTACGATAAGGGGAATAACTAATAGCTACTCCAGTCTGTAGGGAAGCAGGTAATATTTGTTCATTTTTTCAAGATTTTCAAGAAAAGCTTGAAGTTATAAAAAGTTATTAAATGTGTTCATACCGTAGACCTACATAATTCAAAACATAAATTTGGTTAAAGTCAGTAGTGCAAACTATAGTAATCAGTAAAGTCCATATTAAAATTCTGAAATGTTTTTCCTTAATGTATTGCCAAAAATACAAGCATGTGTAAATACATTACAAAACTCAGAAATAGGTTTTTATTAACATTATTTTTATAATGTATGATACCTATATGTTTTGTATATATTTCATTACATTACTACAAGATCACGTAAACATATTAACTGCAATAATATTGATAGTTATCACAATAACTTAAGGCTTATCTATTAAAATAACACACTATTCAAATCTATAACAGATTTGAATATATAGAACATATTTTTTAGATTGAACACACCATTCTTCTACAACCTAATAAAACAATATTTAATAATAAAAACATGGTCTATAACAATTAACAGTCCTTAGTAGATTCTAATTTTTTTGTACACTGATAAAATAACTGCAATAATAACAGAAAATATGTTGACAATATTTCATAATAAAATCATAGACTTACAACTCGCTCCTTTCTTAATAAGCCTCAAAATCTTGCCCATAACTAATATTGATGTTCTCAGTTCGACAAGTAAGGAAAAACTGATTTCAAAATTCCATAAAAACTCAAATTAGAGAATTTTAATTGTTAAAAATGGTTTTGTAAGTAAGTATTGTTAGACTATATTTCATATTCCCAATATTATAAAATAACTATAGAAAATCAATTTTGTTATGTAACAGGTAAAACAACTTCAGCTGTTCAATCATTTCAAAATGGCGGGGAAAAAATGAATCTTCAATTATATGGTTAATTTTAATATTATCAATGTAATTTGAGAATCTAAAATAATGTTAATTCTTATAGATTTTAATGCATATTTTGTTGATGAAATCAAATTTTTGAAAACTGTAAAATAAAAAAAACAACACTGTGATAATATTACATTTTGGAAATTCTCTTCCATCACATCAACAAATCTCATGGTCACCTTGATTATTTAAAATTAACTTCAGTCCTTGTAAGACTTGTAATTTATTTGTCTGTCCATGTTTACAATTGAAGTATTGATCCTTAAGAAAGAGTTTAGCAACCCTGTCCCAACTAATGGCAGAATCGAGACTTGGTTAATATTTTATCCTTTGCACAGGAAAAATGGGGTGGTTTTATTGGATTTATTATGCAGGAGAAATAACCAAATTCAAATATTATTGGGAAATCCAAAAGTTTATAATTTAAATCAAAATTATTTTACTTCAAGGTAAAAATGCTATCTCAGCAATTTCTACTTGTTTTAAGTTTTTGGATGTACATTAAATATCTGTTTTTTGCTAAACCTCTCTTTCCTTAATTAATCTATGAGATTAAATAATTATAGGCTATACAGTATATATCTCCTCTTTGAGTTAAAACACACTTAAACCAAACAGAGGGTGTTTTTATTAGCATAGCATTAACATTAGTTACAAGGCAACATCTATATCTAGTGGCAAGATCTGATAAGTGTATAGTTTTTGTTTCATTTCTTCTTAGGTTTTGTCACAAAATGTTTGCTTCGTTTTGCCTTCACTTAAAAAAAAAAAAAAAAAAAAAAAAAAAAAAATAGAAACACCAATTATGTCAGTTAAATGTAATGATTGCTCATTTGCAGACTTCAAATTGTTCAAATAAAAAAAAATTGTTTTATACTTCCCTCATGAATTACTAGTGCACTAAATACTAATGTGTTTTTTTACAATTGCAATCCATATGTATTTCTTGTGATAGGTTAGCATTTTATTTTACACATTCGACATTCTTCCATGCTGTACGATTACTGTCAATTTTATTTTAACTTCATAATGTTTTCACAAAACTATTTTTACTTCACAATCAACAAAATGTACAATTAAATATTAATATATTAAATAACAACATAAAAAAGAGATAATTTATTGCTAAATTAATAATAACTAGCACAGTAACATATTTTTATTATTATGCTAACTATATTATAACTAAAATGATTTATTTGTGAATGCAGAAAATTATCCTGATGTTAACAGTTTGCAATTTGTAAGTTTATGAAAATTAACAATTTATATCACACAATTATGTTTAAAGCTTTATGTTAGAACCTCTTTGAAATGCATTATAAATAATAGTTTTCAAATTGTGTGAAGTAAATTATTACTTTCATAAATATACAAATGGCAGAACAAGATAAGTACTGAGTGTTCAGAGTTTTAGATTAAAAATTATTTTATTTATACTGCAGTGGGTGAAGTTTTATTATTTAAACTGTAGTGGTTTAAAATACAATACAATATACTGCGTTTAGTAACAACTGTAGCGAAAAAAGTCCACACTCACTATGAGCGCTAAAGATGGTCAACGGTCTGTAACATTAAGTTGCAAATCTGGTTGTTCTATGGAATCTGCTACACTATGTTTCATTGAAAATACTGTACAATACATATACTCTAAAATGATATTAACTTAAATGGATATATCTCTATATATTTATTTACACGAAATAAACGGACATTTTTATAATTTGTCATTATATTTAAATGACCGATTTACGATGATACTACAAAAAATTCCGGAATCTGTATTAAAATTAGTGTTTGAAGGCATTACATTTACAAAAGTAAACATCATATAACGTACTGTACTAGTATTTACAGTTAGCATTTCAGCCAGTTACTATGTGTGGTGTGTAGCTAAATGAATGCAAATATTTCATTTGTAAAATACAGTATGTACTTTTGCTCTCTGTTACCAGAGATTAGTTTTGTTATATCTCTGATATTAGTTCAAAAATTATTTCCAAATCCAAAGATCATAAACAGCTGATTGCTGATTTTCAATCAAGTTGTTATGCACTATGTTCACATTTCACATGTGAAACTGTTTATCTGTATTCTTGAGAGTTATGCACTATATTGTTTTATGTTATTGTAAAGTAAATCTACTAGGTCTACTCTTAGGGTTAGGTTAGTTGTGCATGTTGTGTGAGGTAACGTTTGACATATTTTATTACTTGTTCCGTTTTATAATGGGGAAGAATAAGAAAGGAAACTCAAGTTTAGGAAGATCGTTAATTAGAGACAGATTTGGTTCTAAAGGGAAAAAAAGTGGCGATTCTTTGGTAAGTTTAAACCTAGGCTTAAGGAAAAGGAATTATTTGGCCTTAAGTAAAAAGACAGTTTTTTGGTACTAAAATTATTTCGGTACCTCTATGCTAATTAGAGGTTGATTAGGAACGAAACCAATACTATTGTGTGAAAGTTAGCAAATAACAATTGTCATGCTTCAGTTCCATTTAGTACAAAGTTATCACTATAAATATTAGCAATGTACTGTACTGATAATGTGATAATATGGATTAATTTAATACTACCTGATTGTCCTTGGCATATGAATTCATTCAAACTCATGGCATTGATGTCACAAAATAGTTCCTTTAAAATTTGCAAAAAAACGTAACTTATTATAAGGAATAAAGTCTCCTGTGGATTAATATCACTTAATTTAATAATAAAATTGAAAATGGAACAAAAAATTACTTTAAAATTATAAAATAAATAGTGTTGTGCAATTGTATTTTAACCCTAGAATACTAATACATGTCTTTTTGACGTGTGCTGCCATTGCAATTGTGTCTAGCTTTTTTCCTTTTAAGCCTACACCCCCCCTCCTTGTAGGAGTGCTCAGTTAGTGTCGCCTAGACTGCCGTATCAAGTGGATGTTAAGTGTTTGTTATTTTCCATTTTATAACAATTCTGATTAGATACCACACAAATTTTACGTATATTAGTAGTTATAGAAAAAGGTTGTATGTTAATTTGGCGTATTATTATTAGTAGTGTAATTTTTTGTGGATACATTTTAAACGTATATTAATAAATTACTGAATCTGAACATTGAATTGAAGAACACTATTGTTTTTATTTGGTAACTAAAATTTGTATTTTAATTAGCATTAGTTTTTAACTGTTATTGGTGTAACTTTACTTTCTTTGGAGATATTTTTTCTATATTATGAATAATAACATTGTTAGTGCCAAGAGTTACACTACATAAAAAATGTCCTAATTAGGTAACAGTTGGAAAAAACACAAAATTTAAGTACATTCGAAAATAAAATAATAAACTGTTTAGTAATTAATTCTGTTGGCTTTTAGAACAAATGGCGTCAAACTCAAGTATTGGAATCCTTGAAATTTTAGAAGATTTAGAAAAAAACGAAAGTAGAGAAGAAGATAATCTGGATGTCGAATCCGATCAAGAATCGTTATTTGGCGATGATACAGATGACGACCCCGATTTTGTGTTAACAAAGAATCATTAACGATTTTCAGTTAATGAAGAAAGTGATGAAAATGATGACGTTAGCACTAAAACTGTAAATAACATTCTAGATGTAGAGAGAAGTTATGCTGAACCAGCTTCCTCTAAAAGTCTGCAGAAAAATCGTAAAAGGATATCTGAACAATCAACATCAAACGATATCACTGCTTCACAAATAAATCGAAAAATAAAAGTAGATTTCGTCGATATTCGTGATGAGCTTGTAGTAAATATTGAAGAGGTAAAATTTTGTGGAAAGAAGGCACTCAAACTTGGAAAAACGTCAAGTATAAATATAATACATATTCAGCCTGGTCCAACAAAAAACACAAATGTAGATCCCTTGGAATGTTTTAATCTTTTCTTTATTTTTTAAATTACAACTGATAATACATCATCTAGTAATATTTTTTATAACAATATACTAAGTAATATAGCGTTTGACAATAATAATTAATGGATTATAGCCCTGTGGCTACCTCCAGCAAAATAAATCACAATAAAATATTATAAGATAGATCATCAGGCTTCATTCTATGTAACCACCTTGTTGATTTTGAGTCTTCCAACAGTCTGCTAGCTTTGTGGTTGGAGTGTTGTTGAAGTCATTGGATATGCTTCGGTGCATTATGCTTTGGAACTTCTCTGACAAAGTCCACCTTCAAGTCCTTGTGCAAGTCGTTGTTTCTTAAGTACCATGGAGTGTTTACTATGTTTTGGAATACTTTATTTTGGAATCTTTGAATAATGTGTGAATTAGTCTTCTTGGTACAGCCCCAGAGTTTTATACCATAGGTCAAAACAGGCTTTATCACTTGTTGGTAATATTTTCTTTAGTGAGGATATTATTATGATAATTTTAGAGCAAACCAATAAAGAAATTGAAGTTCAAAGATTAAAATCTAAATTAAATGCTACCTTAGCTGACATGTCCATAAAAGTGTTAAAAGCTTTAATAGGTATACTGTTATTTTCTGGTTCAATGAAAGACAATCATCTTTTCAATGAAAGACAATCATCTTCCTATGCTGATGATGTTTGATGACTCACTTTGTGGTTTTAGATGTAGGGCGACAATGTCTAGGGAAAGATTCAACTTCCTTATGTACTGTCTCAGATTTGATGAGAGGGAAACCAGAGAGGAAAGGAAAAAGAAAGTAAGTTAGCTCCAATTAAAGAGATCTGGGACAAGCTACTCAACAACTCTAGAGAAAATTACAAGCCAGGATCATACTGTACTATTGATGAGCAATTGGTTGGTTTTCATGGCCAGTGTCCAGTTTGAGTTTATATGAGCAGTAAACCAAACAAGTATGAGATTAAGATTATTATGTTATGTGACAGCGGCACTAATTATATGCTCGACGCTGAAGTACAACTTGGTAAAGGATCTGTACCTAAAGGTGAACCAGCTGCAGGTAATTGTCAAGAAAATTATTGGAACAATCAAAGGAAGTAACCGAAATCTTACCATGGATAATTGGTTTGTTTCCATTTGTCTTGCTGAGTTATTACTAACAGATTACAAACTGACTTGTGTTGGAACCATTTGAAAGAATAAAACTGAATTACCTTCTGAGTTTGTGGACCCAAAATACAAAAACTGAGGACCAGGAACCTCTTTTTTATTTCTTTTTTCAGAAACCTCAGAAGTGATGGCAGTTTCTTTCAAACCAAGAAAAAATAACAAAATTGTTGCCCTCATCTCAACAATGCATAATGACGTTTCTGTACGAGAGGAATCAAGGAAACCGGAAATAGTAAACACTTATAACAGTACAAAAAGCGGAGTTAGACCAGATGTGCCAGTCCATGAATTGTGGGAGGAAAACCAAAAGATGGCCTCTGTTTTGTTTTTTTTATATATAATACGTTAAATTTGGCTGCAATAAAAATAGTTATGTTGTTTACACGCACCAATTTTTCAAAAAAGAAAAAGGACGTATAAAATCAAGAATGGAGTTTATGGTAGAGCTGCATAAACAATTGGCTGCACCTTGGCAGGAAGGGAGAATTATGGATTCAGGAGTTCGCATGTCTGGTCAGCTGAAAAATATTATCCACAAAGCTCTGGGAAATCCCGTAAATAAGAAAACAGAAGGTGTGTGTGGTCCTCAATAGCCTGTACAAGAAAGTATTGTTCCTTTTGTCATTACAAAAAAAGAGAATTACAACCAATTATTGCACAAAGTGCCATAGACCAATCTGTGGTGAACATCACATCAAAATTTGCCCAAATTGTTAAGTGAAGCCTATAATGTGCTAACTACATAAAAACGTTTAACAATTATTATTTCATGTAATTATTTAATAGTACTATAGTGGAAATAAATTGTGAATTTTGTATTTTTTTTATAAAATCTTTTTGTAAAATATTATACAAAGTTTCTAAAAGTAAAATAATATGATATACTAATGAATTGACCTTAAAATTTTACAATAAACATGTTTTCCTCTTCTTTTATAAACTTAAAATAAAAATGTACATTCAATAAATAATTTGGATTAAATTCTTTTTATATTTTTCTTCTTTTCTGCTAGGATTATTATCATTATGTTCAGTATAATGATCTGCCTTCCCTAGCTTTGTCAATTCTACTTTCGTTGATGCATTTCGGAAAACCTCCATCTTCAAAAACTATATCTATACTCAGTAGTTGAACATACTATACTCATTATACTGAACATAGTAATTTGGATTATGTAATAATATCTTCTTAAAGAATTTTATATGAAAAAAACAAAATATATTCTTTGTATTTTTCTAATTACAGTTGCACACTTCTGAATTAAACGATGGATATGATTGGGGACGTTTGAATTTGCAGTCTGTTACTGAGGAAAGCTCATTTCAAGAATTTTTATCTACAGCTGAACTAGCAGGCACAGAATTCCAGGTAACTGACAGTCATTTGACATACGGTAAATTGCAGTCATTATAAATAAATAATTTTTTAATATGCTTTTGACATTTTCCACAGGCTGAAAAACTTAATGTAAAATTTGTAAATCCTACTGTTGGAGTTGGTTTACTAAGCGCTGAACAGAAAAAACAAGTAGAATTGACACATGCAGAAAAAAAGAACCTTCTAAAAATTCCAAGAAGGTTAGTTCATAATGTTATTATTATTAGAAACTTTTACAAATAATTTTTGTTATAAAATATGTCATATTTGAATGTACATGTACATTATCAGTGTGTTTAAGCTGAATAAAAATATGTATGGTTTCTTCAAGCTCATTCATTATTAAAAACATTTATTTTTTTATTGTCAGATCCTTTCAATCTTCTTTCTTGAACAATGATCTGGTAAAGTTTCAATAAAATTCCTTTTTTAGCAGATTTAAATTGAAAATGAGCTAGTAGAACAACCACACAGACCTGGGATTTTAAAATGAATGCTGATCTTGACCTCCAGATCACTTTAAAATTTGTGTGTGTGTGTGTATGTTTTAGCATCTCATGTTCACAATTTTAGTCTGATTTGATTCAAACTTGGCACAAATATTGATTTTGGTAACAGCTTGGACAAGTTCATTAAGTGGCAAAATTGGTTCAACTTCACCAGAATAGTGACGATTTCAAATCTTTACAAATTTGTAATTTTTTTGAGTAATATATTTTTAAAAGTATGATTTCACCATTGTAATAAGTGTTAAAAAGTGCATGTCGGCATTGTGAATGTTCAAAATCCATTGAAATTAAGGAATTTAAATTTGTCGTAGTTGCTGTTTTCATCTTTCTAATTTCTACAGAAATTTTTCGTTATTCAGTTTATCAAAAAGATGTTTACTTTGAATAATGATAATGAAATTTTTCAGTTCTTGGTTTAATATCTTCTATTTTGTTAAGTACAAACTAATTGAAAAGTGAAAGGGTTTTTATTGTCAGCTATTTTTTATTCTGTTTTAAAAATTAAAAATGAGGAATACTCATTAAATGGACATGTTGTAGTCATTGTGGATATGGAGCAATCCACACAGTGTTTTAAGAATGTACATAAACTCTCAAAATGTTATGTATTGCTCCATATTCACAAATCGTAGTAAATGTCCAATTAGAGGATAATAACAAAGCAATAACAATCTGAAAATATTGCTTTTGAACATTGTTCTTTTATAATTAATTATGTTATGTTGAAAACATACAATTGTGGATTTAATTTTCTCTGGAATTGTGCCCAATGACTGTCTTTAAATATTATTTCTTTAGGGCATTGCACAGCTTTAAAATAACTGTTGAAAATATAAATTGAAATATAAAATGTATATTATAAGCATATATTATATATTTTTAGTAAACTTCACTAAATATATAATGGATATAGCTGTTATAATGTTTGAACTTACTAATCTTAATTTAAGTTTGTGTTTGTTATTACTTTGTTGACATGTGTTATATATGTGTTATACTTCTGTATATTGAATAACAACATTTTAAAAATACATGTATATATATAAAATTCAATATAAAACAACATTATTAAAACAAAACTTTATATTATAAAGTTACAAAGATTAGGACTTTGTAATTGCAGACCAAAATGGGATGTAAATACTTCTGCAGAGGAACTACAAAATAAAGAGAAATTCGATTTTTTGGAATGGAGACGTACATTGGCAGTCTTACAGGAAGAAGAAGGCTTACTTCTGACTCCTTATGAAAAGAACTTAGACTTTTGGAGACAACTTTGGAGAGTAGTTGAAAGAAGGTAATTTGAATGTATATAATTATGAGAAAATTTCATTTGGAAAATAAACTATTGGAGCTGTCACAATTTTCAGACCCAATTTAGAGACCATGAAATGGGTACTCATCATGAAACCATGAAACATGTTCTCTTATTCTAAAAATCAGGATGAGCACCCATTTCATGGTCTCTAGATTGGGTCTATATATATATATATATAGATATATATATATATATATATATATATATATATATATATATATATATATATATATATATATATTATAAATATATATAAAAAATGTTATATATATATATATATATATATATATATATATATATATAGAATGGTTCAAACATTTTTCTAGATGTTTATATAAACATCTGAATATATATATATATATATATATATATATATATATATATATATATATATATATATATTATTATGATTACATGTAATATTATTATATTATATGTATATTATATTATATTATATGTAATATTATTATATATATATATATTATTATTCATGGTTACAATGAAACCATGAAACATGTTCTCTTATTCTAAAATCAGGATGAGCACCCATTTCATGGTCTCTAGATTGGGTCTATATATATATATATATATATATATATATATATATATATATATATATATATATATATATATATTATAAATATATATATATAAAATGTTATATATATATATATATATATATATATAGAATGGTTCAAGGAACATTTTTCTAGATGTTTATTTAAACATCTGAATATATATATATATATATAGACATGTTTAAATAATAATGCGAATTTTCATTTTATTGAAAGAAATTTTGTTTATTTGTCTTTGTTTATGCCAAAAAATCCAGTAATAAATATTTTACAACATGGTCATATGCTATACTCTATACTCCACAATTTCTTTTCTTTAACAAATTAGACTATACCCAGATGAAACTGACTAACGGCTAGTTATAACTAAAATTTTAAAACTTAGTAATTTGAAACTGAACATTGATTTTTTTTTAGTGATGTGGTAGTGCAGATTTTGGATGCTCGTAATCCTCTTCTGTTTCGTTGTGAAGACCTTGAAACATATGTTAAAGAAGTGAACAAGAAGAAATTAAATTTGTTATTATTAAATAAAGCTGACTTTTTAACACGTAAACAGAGACATGCATGGGCAAAATATTTTGATACGTTGAGTATAACTGCAGTTTTTTTCTCTGCTACACTTGCAGAAGAAGACATACCTGAAGAAAAGGAAGATGAGGATAGTGAGGTATCTGAACTTTATTTGAAAGTGTTATTATTTTATAAAGAAGGTGGAATGGTCATGTTATCTATTTCCTAGATAAGCATACTCTATAGAAACAAAATTGGTTTGTTATTTTGTTATTCGTTCATTATTTGTTATCACTTTTCATTTTTCAGTGGCATTATGTTTGATGTTACACATATTCTTAGTTACCATTGATGCAATTATTAGTCTTTCCAATGGTGTAAGCTCTATTATACGCACACTTGCCGTTCCTGATTTTGTGTCCGTTTTATTAGAGGGGTAGAAAGAAAAATTGCTTTAAAAATCACATACTTTCAATTAAAAAACGTATGGGTTATCACAAAATTAGTAATTTCATTTTGAAATACATAAATACTGATAAAGTAAAATGTACCTTACTAAAATGTGCATTGTATAGTAGATATTGTAGATATTGATATACATTTTTTATTTTATCTATCTATCTATCTATCTATCTATCTATCTATCTATATATATATATATATATATATATATATATATATATATATATATATATATATATATATATATTAGTTGTAGCCCTGTATTACGTGATGATAAAAAAAACGATCAAGTTTCAGACCATATCAAACAGACCATTCATAAATAATTATGTGTTCATTATTTTCCTTGTTTTGTTTAAATATTCAGTTATGTTATAAATAAATATAAATGTCTTTTGCTCTTCACTTTGTAAAAGTAGAAGTTGTAAAAAAAGGAAACAAGTATTTTTAGAGGACTTAAAATATGATATAAAAAAAATGATCTGTCAAATTTTTAATGACCCACAGGCTTGTGTTAAAAATGTATATTTCCAATAATATTTGTTTTTTTAGTCACATTTTTTAAACAATATTATCATTTTTATAATTATATATAACGTTAATTATAATTATGTGTTAAATAGAAAAATAATTGTTTCTAGGTTGAGATAATTATTTGTTATAAATTATATATTTTTTAAGCTTCATATTTTTCAAATTTGGCTTCAATTTTATCATACTTAATTATTTTAAAAGAACAACCACATTTAAATATTACTAGTTAAAACAGTAAAAACATTCAGCAAACTGTTATCTCTGTACTAGACAGCCAGTCATTCTGAATCTCAGAATAGTGCACAAAACGTAATGGAAATAAACACTGTTGAAGTCTTCAGCAGTTAGTAAGGGAGCAGGATTGGATTCGATCGGTTATTTAACCCTTTTTTTAATAGTTTACGTTTATTATCTGTTATTTTTAAGAGATGTTAGCAATCTGCTAATATGCTAATGCTGAAACCATTTAGCAGCTAGAAAATAATGGATTGCGAAATAACAGCCCATGACTAGCAGTTCACAGTCTACGTTAACATTAGATGTGCACGTTATGTGGACAGTAGGAAGGAATGTGTTAAGCACTAACGGTGTTCAGCTAAACAAAGGATAAACTTCCTGTACATAAGGAAACTATCCTTTGTTTTACGTGCGTATGTAAAACTGATTGTTAACAGTGCTAAGCTGCTAATGCAACAATCACTGCTAAGTACTGTACAACAATCACTGTCTACAGTTTATATTAACACTAACAGTTAATGTGCAAGTTACATTGACAGTTGACTGTCAGTGAAAAAATTTGTGCAGTGATTTAAGTCTGACTAAATGATTTCTTTTCCAAAACATAAAAGATATGTTTTTATCTTATAGTGGTCTACATACTAAACTAAATAGGTGAAAAATATTTTCAATACTGTATTTTATTCTAATTTAAGTATGAAATATCAAATGTACGAAACTGTTTGTAAAATTTAAAAACAAACAACTGCAAATTAACAAAAGTTTTAAAATGTAACCCTTAACTGTAGTAAAATAATGTTGAAGCAAATAGTTAACAATAAATAAATATTAGTTAATAATTGATGGTACTGAACCAGAGATCGGAGAATAGAAAATAAATAGTAATGGTGCCACTGCAATGTTATCAGTGTTAACAAGTTATATCGACAGTTAATCATGGTCCAGTGTCAACTGCAATAACATGAAAGCATGTTAGCATTAACATCTACCTATAATTTTGGTGTAAACAACCAGAAGTTTGGTATCATTCTAGAAAAATATCCTATAATATAGAATTCCAATTTATTTTATACATTGAACAAACAAAGTAGTTTAAGGTAATAGATATTAAATAATTTCATATTCAGTTGAACTATTATACACACACGCATGCATGCATACATGCACACACACACATGCATGCATACACACACACACACACACACACACACACACACACACAGTTATTTCAGTTATTTACTGTGCTTTGTTAAATAACTTGATACTTTTATATTTAAATACTTTTTTTAGGTAGAAGAAACTGAATTTGCCGAAGATGACAATGACAGTGAATACGAAACTGAAGAAGAAGAAGATTTTGTTGAAAGAGGTAAACAAAGTTCAATTAACTTGAAAAGAAAATGTTCATTTTGTCTAACTTTTTGTACAGACATATTTTAATTTTAAACAGTTTGTACTATTCAAACAAAATTTATTAAAAAAAAAAATATTTTGTTGCAGTTAAAAACTCTCCAGCTCTCCTGAATCGTGAAGAATTAATCACTGTGTTCAAGAATATGTTACCAAAAGATCATCCTAAAGTTTTAGAAGGAGTCATAACGATTGGCTTAGTAGGTTATCCAAATGTAGGCAAAAGTTCAACCATCAATGCTTTGCTTCAGCATAAGAAAGTGTCAGTCTCTGCTACACCCGGAAAAACAAAACATTTTCAGGTAGAAAAAACTTTCAAAATAATAATAATAATAATAATAATGTATATTATCTACTGTCAGTTTTTCAAAATATTCTTTAAAATAGCTTGTGAATGTACTAGATGTATTATTATATAGGTTACAGTGAAAGTTACAAAACCATGTAAGTGGAGCTCAGTGTAAAGTACAACTCACTTATATATATGTTAAATGGTATTATCATAAATTACAACTTATTATAAACCGCTGTGATGATTCGTGAAACTGTGCAGCTCGCAAATATTATACTGGTATAACATATCCTTTCTTATATCCAATTCCATGGATTTTGATATTTCTAGCAGTAAACACTTCAGTAGTTTTTCCTCAATGGAGAAATACTGGCGGAAATAATATGTCCCAGATGAGTTACCATTAGCTGTCTCACAACTGTTGACAAGTTTGTTGTCTTTTACTTTAGTTTATTATTATTTTTGTATTGCAAAAACCCACAATATGAGTAAGTTCTGTCATTTTAGTGATTAGTAGAGAATTAATTGTTAATTGAAAGTGATACTTCAAGTGATTTATCTACAGTTTTCCTGACAATGTTTCTTCAACATACTTTTCTATCAGAAATTATGTTGATATAATCCCCTTACGGAAATACTTCCTTAAGAAAAGTAAGTGTGACAGTGCAAATGTAAGTGATCCTAAATGACTGCTAATAGAAGTACAGTAGAGTGTTCATTAATTGTCATTCTTGGGACTATTGGTGTGATGGATGTATTACACAAATAGACCACTCTGTACTTTTGGAGATCATTACAAATTACATCCTGTACTCTGTTTTTAGCACAGAATGTTTTATTATTATTTTTTTAAAATGTAGTACAACTTTTAGAGTACTAACGTGACTGTTACATGATTGATTTATACACTGAATGGTATTATCGTAAATAGTATGAGTGTTTATCTTTCAATAGAAACATTCATGCATTCTTTCCGAATTTGTTGACACTATTTGAAGTATTTCTATCTCATCCAGTAGATGATAAGATTGTTTGTTGACTTTTCGATACTCGATATTAAGTTTACTTTCGATAAATTAATAATTAATTAAGTATAATGTATAAAGATTCACAGAAGTTATTCTTTTTATTACCTACAAAATCCTAAACTCTTTGCTCACTGCGTGATGCACTAAAATTTTAATACAATTATTTATTCACTTATGACATTATTTCACTTATTATTTTTGGTTCATCACTCCGTCAGTGTTAAAGCCAAGAAAATAGACTTAAAATTTTCCGAAATATCCTACCAACTTTGCCAATTATGTGGTTGGTTCCAATCAGTTGGTGTTTAAAAAACTCAAACGAATTATACAAAACCGTTTATTGTAATAATTATAATAAATAGGTATAACTCTTATGCCTAGAGTTAACCTGTTGGACAGTGTCAACTTAACGAAAGTTTTGTTATAGTGCAATGAGAAAAAACTGGTATGGCTATTCAAAGAAATGAACATCTGCAAGATTAGCTATACTATGGCATTATCAGTTGTTTTAACCTAAATTACATTATATATATATATATATATATATATATATATATATATATATATATATATATATATTGGGTGGGGCAGTCAAAGCGCACGATTAACAAACTTGATAGAGTGGAGAGGGTGTGCAGTGAGGGAAGTAGGCGATGACCCAAACGTTCTACACATTTGGAAATTAGTAACCATGCAACATTGGACTGGTGAACAGCGATGTTTCGCTGTTACAGCGTGTTTAGAAAATGGCCGAAGTTACATACGTGCACAACGCGAATTCGCCGACATTTTCATCTGGCGCCTCGTGCTCCTGTTCAAGCAGGAAAGTCATTGCTGTTTGGACTGACAACTTAAAAACAACGGGTGAAACAACAAAAAGAAGAGGTGGTAGTGTAAGAACAGTACGAACACCCACGATCGCCCGATCTGAGCTCTTGCGATTACTTTATATGGGGACATCGTAAGTCGAAGGTTTTTGAGACTCGTCCAACAACAGTACAGGATTTGAAAGTTCGGACTGAACAAGAAGTTAGTGCGATAACACCGGCGATGCTAAGACGTGTCGATGAGAATTTCAGTACGAGACTTAGACATTGTGTTCAAAATGGTGGTCACCATCTTACTGGACTCATATTCAAAAAATAAACATTTGTTTCTGTTTGAATTAAAATTTCCATTTATGTTCTTAAGATTTGTTGCAATAAATGACTAAAAAACTGTTTCTGTGCATGTTTTTTTAATACTTAGAATCGTGCGGTTTGACTGCCCCACCCAGTATATAATAATGTGAATACAATTTAATTTCCTTTCAGTCCTTGTTTTTTTTAAAATTTTTTTCCATTTTTAATTTTCAGACCTTGTATTTAGACAATGAGCTAATGCTCTGTGATTGCCCTGGACTTGTAATGCCTAGTTTTATCTGCACAAAAGCAGACATGGTTGTTAACGGGATACTACCGATAGATCAGATGAGAGACCATGTTCCTCCTGTGAACTTGGTTACTTCTCTTATACCAAGACATGTTTTGCAAGCTCAGTATGGAATAATGATTCCAAAGCCTATGGAAGGTGAAGACGAAAACAGGGCTCCGACAGCTGAAGAACTTCTTAATGCATATGGCTGTAAGTTATTCTTTCTTTAAAGTTACAGTATTAGTTACTTTCTTTAAAGTGCAGCTGGTAAATGCTGGTTTAGGTGATAAACAAATAAATGGACCAAACACTGGTGTCCTTGGTATTTCCTAGTATTGAAGGCTGTGCAATTACCAAACAGTAATAATAACTAGTAGTCCAAAGATCACTAGACCTCGCAGTATATTCTTAATTAGTTATGTAGCCACTGCTCCATGACAGCTCTAATGCTTTCACAGGATTTTCGACCAATTTAACCAGTAACTTTAACAACAAATAAAATGTCACCAAAAAACCTGTATTGGATTTAATAACGAGATATATCATACACAACTATTACAATAATGATATTGATTCAAGCATTTCATTTAACATTTGATTATGAGTAACAAAACAAAAAAGTTAAATACAGACACTTAATTAAGACACACAGTTAAGTCCGATTATTATCGTTCATGAAAACTCAAATTGTTATATTGAAATACATAATCTAAAGTTCATCTTATATTTTGTAAGTTTGATTATTTATTTTCATTGATGTTGAAAAATGATTATTGGACCCCTTAGCTACTACACTTAAATATTTAATAATTAGCCTATATGGACTTCATATGGAAGTAACAAAAAGTTAAGCTAACAAATGTTTTCCACTGTCTCTGTATGGTTGTGTATGTTATTGACCTAGGCTCAGGGTTCGGAGAGCACATATTATGTCTAGACTCATTATAGTTCTAGCTGTTTTAGATCAGTTGATCTACAGCTTGATGGCTGTACATTAAAGATTTATGATATTTTATGATCCGTAACTGTTATTGAAAGAGTCAGAATTAATAATTATTTTTTAAAGACAATTTCAAATTGTTAATCAAATGGTCTATTCAGAGAATTTAATTTATATTAATATATATTTTAAATAATTTAAAATAAATTTTAATATTTTGAAGGGTAGTTAGTGGTTAGATTAGATCACAAAAAAAAAAAAGTTTACTGCTTACAGTTACTGCTTTTACCTCACCCAGCTAGTAACGTTTATTTATTGTATTTTAAGGCTTATATGCACTGAAACAATTACAGTTAACAATAATTCTTTTTTTATATTATCACTGTTGAACTAAACTTTTCACTTTTATTAAAATTGTCTACTTGAAAATTCTCTTGATGTTGGAGCACATGTGTTTGTTCAGCATTATCCAAGCTACTCTCAACTAAAGCTTTCTTCTCCAGGTTGGAAATTCAAAATGTCCTGTATCCTTCCACCAACTTTTTTTGAAGTATTTTAGGCAAATTTTCCATATTTTTATGTTTTTGTGATATTTATAAATAACATTATTTTAAAATTAATTTTTACTTCCTAAATTTAGAATTTGTTAAAATAACTTCTTCATTTTTTTAATATTCTGTCGTTATGCAAATTAAATTAATAGTGTGTGTGTGTGTGTGTGTGTGTGTGTGTGTGTGTGTGTGTGTGTGTGTGTGTGTGTGTGTGTGTGTGTGTGTGTGTGTTTATAAGTTCTCATGAGTTAAATCTTTTTATAAACGTTAATCTTCCTTTGTGCTATTTGCTGTGATGTTAGCATGTAGGAATTTTTGCAGCTATAATTCATATCATCTATTGTTTACATTTTGAAATCATTCAGTGTAATTTAATTATCCGTTTCGAATTATGAGTTGTTGCACCATATATTTAGGAAAATATTTATTGGACTAACTTTATTGAAAATTGTATGTTCTTTCTCCATGAAGAGGTCAAATTTATGTTACATCTTGCCATTCAGTCAGTATTACAGGAAATAGTGAGAACTACACACATCATTGTTACATGAGAGGCCACCATCTTGAAATGGAAGTGAATGTGAAAAAATCTTATAACTATGATGTTCAGGCTTTATAAAAGGTACCCTCGTACCAAATTTCAAAAACAAACAGTCAATGCATTTGGCTAAAACTATATGCACTAATCATCATTAAATCAGAGGCCGCCATTATAAAATGGAAGTGAATAGGAAAAAATCTAATTGGGCTTTATACAAGGTACCTTCGCAGCAAATTTCAAAACAGTCTGTCATTATGTTTAGTTAAAACTGCGTAATAAGCAAACACACAAATGAAATGCATTATGGTCAAGTTGAAAAAAGAGACCTTGCTTCACTCAGTAAATAAACATAACTTTCAAAATAAAAAAACTTGTTGAAAATCAGCTGTTATGCAGTGAAAAATTATTCAGTAATAGGTTAGCCAAAACAGTTTTTAAGTAATTTATATCTCGTGCTTAAATAAAAAAAAAATTTACATTTGCTCTTTAATATAAATTTATTTGTACTAAACTGATAGTTATATGTTTTAAGAACCAGGATACTAACAGACTTACACATTTATGTAATTAGATAATGCTAAGAATGAAACGATTATTACTATCTGTAAAGATTCTATACTGTATGTATGTTTATAGTTTCAAGAGGTTTCATGACACAAAATGGGCAACCAGACAATCCACGTTCCTCACGTTATATTTTGAAGGATTTTGTCAGTGGCAAATTGTTATACTGCTATGCACCTCCAGGGGTTACCCAAGAAACATATCACACATTTAAGGTTAAAGAGCGAGCACATATTCCAGAAAATACTGCCATCGCTAATAGAGCTATAAAAGTAAGTAGATTCTTTTTCTCTTTACGTATATTATTTAAGTACATACAAGGTAGTGGTGCAACTAAGTGAATATACTTTTGTCAAAATAATTGATTTCTTCAACTGTTTTATAAATTGTCGAGTAAATTTGTTGAATATTCCTCAACCAAATTTGAAACTTCTTAATTAAAACCTATCATAGTTAGTGCTGTCTATCCTGTCTGGCTGGTCACCTGGGTTCACAGAGCTAGTTGTATAATGGTTAACTTAACGGTCACATTTCTAGTAAAATAAGCATGTATATACAACTAACTCCTGATTATTTGTGGATTTGGGTGGCACAGACTCTGTATGTTGCAATTTTTTAGTTAAAAAGCAAAAATATTTTTAGATTTTTAAAACAGTTACAGATTTTTAAAATAATAAGTTACTTGGGTTTTTTGTTTTTGTAACAAAACACATTTTATTACTAACAATTAGTTATATGTTGGCAGTATAGATGAGTACTATACTCATCTATAGTTGTGGCTGCCATTTTATACTATTCTAGCATAAACGTTGATGTGATAATCGATGGACCAAAAATAAAGACCTGCATTATTGAAACTACATACATGGAGGTACCAATATGTAGTATAAATGCTCGTTATGTAGTTTGTTTACCTCTCTAGCAGTAAGCTGTACAGGTTTGTCAGGGAACTCTCATGTCTCATACTTTTCCATTTTAAGGCTTTACAATAAAATAAAAACTGACTTAAAATCGATAAAAAGTTAGTAAACAAAATTCCAGGAGCAGTATAAAGTGAAACTGTGAGTGTCAACACAGTGCAGATAATAAGTGACATATAATTAATGTGTGTTACCAAACAGCTGATTGCTAAAAAAAACATTGTTGAAAGTATCAGTTTTGAAAGTAAAATTGTTAAGACAATCTCGGGCAGTTCTAATATGTAAAAGTTATACATAAAAACTATAAAATATGCATAGTATTTTTTTATACTATGTATATTTTTTTACTATGTAAAATATACATAGTAAACTATAAAAAATTTACTAAAAACTATAAAATACTGCTTTTAGTAAGCAGTAAATAGTAATTTTCAATTATGGATAGCGATTTTATAAAAAATACAAAACATCCTAACCTCTTTTATTCGCTTATGTGATATTATTGACCCAATCATTTTTTAAAAGTAGAATCGTAATTCAATCTAAGTCAGTTCTAATATGTAAATGTTATTGAATAAAATACGCTGCTTTTGTTAAACAGTAAATACTATAGCCTAATTTAGGTGTATAATATAAAATACGGTTATAGTAGATTTCATTTGTAAATATTTCAGTAAAGTACAGTGGTAGAATTCAGTCATTAATTTTGTAGGTTTGAAATACGAAAAAAGAATAAAGTAAGGCCCATTGTATTAAATACCTAAATATAATGAAAGACATTGCTTTATTAATAGGTCATACAAGTATTAAATATAACTAGAATGTCTATTTTAACAGAAGTTCATATTGACAATAAATAGTAAGCCTACATGGTTTTGCAGTTGTTTTTCTTAAAAAGATATGTACAGTAATCTTAAAATAGAAATATTGAATTAAAGATTAGTGTATTATAGCCACTAAATACCAGCCAATAATAAATTTGAATTATTTTATTTACAGAATTCATGCTTTTTTACGTTCAATTATGGATACCGATTTCATAAAAAAAACGTCCTAACCTCTTTTCCTTTTTGTTCATGTAGTTTATACTTCCTCTACATTGTTATTATATATTATTCATTTCCTTTTCCCATTAACTGCAAAAGTTTGCACAGGCCCACTAATTATTATTATTAACGGTCACTATAGTTGTATTGAACTACTGATATCAACAATCACAGAACAGTTCATTTATTTTTGTTTTTCATGCTAATTTAAGTCTAATATTTTGTATCATTTATTTAGATTATTAAAGTTTTACACAAATATTTACCCTTTCAGCAATAACAAGGTTACTTTTCGATGGGTGATGTTTTGGAATGATAACAGAAAGTAAAAGTCTCATTTACTTGTTAGCAAATTTCTTATGGGTTATGTCAGTTTTTTTTAATCTGTGCTAACTGTGAAATTTTATGTTTTCATCTGTCTTTGTAGGTTAATAGAGTGACTGCTGAAGATTTGGATCAAGTTTTTTTCAAACAAGCTTCTCTCAGTGCTCATTCAAAAGGGGTGAAAAAAATTGGAAGTGGATCTAATTTCATATCAAATGCGTAAGTGCAACGTATTTAAATAATTATCTGTGAAAATGTTTATTGGTAGGAAAATATGATATAAAATAATTTAAATAAGCTTAGTACTTATCTAAGCCTGGCTTCAACTAGCAAGTTAAATTATGAATATGGCAAATACTTAGATTTTTTAAAATAATTTTTAACATAAAAGTATGTTTTTAATGAATTTTGTAGGAATGCAAACTGTTAAAATGTCCATTATGATGAAAACCAGATTTGGAATCTAATATGTATGTTCGTTGTTCATAACTTTATGAAATACATTTATAGATTTTTAAATTGCTTAGAATTTGGCACACATTTTGATTATTGTCAATTGCTTAGTGAACAGAAAAATCATCTATAATTCTTGTTTTTTACCTTAATGTATTGTAATGAAATGGATATCAATGGTTACTATTTATTACACTGCAACCTTTGTAGATCATTTGTGACACTTTTCTATATTCCTGTAATGCTCAGTTACAACACCTTCTCCAGCCCAAGTCTTTTCATAAAGTCTATGATTTGGAAGGGATTCAAGGGTTCTGAGACAGAACTTTGTGAAGTCTTGCTCCCTGAGAAGTATGGTCCAACCTCACAGAACTTCCTCCGTCAATTTCATCTAGCCCTTTTTAATGCCATATTATACTTGTTCATGGCTCGCCTGTAGGCCTCCCACTTAATGTATTGCTTGGCTGCATTAAACAGCCTCCTAACCTGTCTTCTTTGATCAGAAAGTGCCTAAGTCCATCATTTTACATTAACCCTAATCATCTTCCACATAAGAGGACAATTCTCATGAAAAGAGTTTACAACTATTTCCACCAATCTATCAGCTGATTACGCTCATTCATGAAAGTTGCCTGTCAGCCTCTCAAGATCCCTAAGGTCAGCCTTGAAGCTTTCTTATAGGTCCACCATCTGGTATTCCTGGGGTTTTTGTATGTAGTTACTGATCTATCTACTATTTCATGATTGTGTGTCTATGATTTGACTTAGAAGGCTCTTTAGACACATACCTTTCTAACATGGTGTAGACGCTACTGGTCCCCAGAGTAAGATCTATAACCCCACTAAATAGCCTTCATTACAAAGGTTAGTGCATTACCTTTATCAGAATATGAAGTTTAAATGCTAGGATATAGGAAAGTAAATGTTACCATCTTTCATTAGTATTGCTGCTCCTCCATACTGTTATATGTGTTGACATCTGCTCTAACGAGGCTCAACACCTCCATCACTCTTCAAAAGCTGATGGGTAGGAAACAGTCCATGTACTTGTGTGGAAAGGATGCAGAGGTCAGTATTATCCTTTTGCTCCTTTATCTAAAATGTTCATCCTACAGGGGGTACATGTTCAGTTTACATTTAATGTTTTACAAGTAGCTGTGTCTTACTGTTTACTTACGTCTTACTGTGTTTGAGTTACGAAATTTAAAGTGGAGGTCACCTGGTATCCAGAATTCACATGCTAGAAGCTAAACTCTCTCTTAGCCACGTGGTCCTCAGTGTATACTGTTCCACCTTTGTTTGGGATGTGTGTGTGTCCTACTATTGATACTAATCCTTTTTACAGGCCAGCATTAATCCATTTCCACCTTGCACCGCTTGGAGGTGCGTAAGTTTATTCTTGAGTCTGCACATATCTCCCGTCCCATACATCCTCTGAAGAAATGTGTAGTATAAGAAATCAATGTATACACTCTTCAGAGAGCTACTGTTGGTTCAGTAGTTCTTGTTTGTGCAACAGTTTCATTCCTGTTATTTAATTTAAAAATTTCATATAGTAGCAATTGCAGAAAACACTTTTTTAAAATAATTGAAATTAAAATAAAATTTATTGCTAAACTTTATAGAAATTTTTAATTTTATTTGGCTTTTATAGTTCTACAGGTTCAACATTTTCAGTCTCTTCAGTTGGTACCAATGATAAACCTTGGAAGAAACATTCTGAAAAGCGGAATAAAAAAGAAAAGTTAAGAAGAATTTATAGGCATTTAGATGAGTAATATGATATTTACTATTGGAAAACATTTATTTCATTGTAAATATGTACTTAAAAATAAAATATTGGTTATTTCTACGATTACTTAAATATAACCTGTTTTTTAGCCTATAATTTATTTCACTATTCCCTTAATATAAATAGTAAATAAAACTTATATTTTTTATTTTATAAACTGAAAAAACTTTGTTTTAAAAGGATTGTAATTAGTAATAAATTGACCGAAATTTAAGTAGCCTACAGTTCTTGCAACGTTAAAAATCAAAGATGAAGCTGACTCAAGATGTGTAAGCAATAACTCCCCTTTGCTAATTTGTAGTTAATCATTTACAAATCCTAGTGCACAAGTGAGCAGAGCCCACACATGTACATCTGTACTTGTTTACAAAATAAATAACACAAATTTTCACTTTTTAATATGCTGTTTTTAACTTTAAACTGTTGGAGGAGGGTCTTTAAATTATTTGTAAAGGCTGTATACTTTTGTTATATATTAAAATTATTTTATCCACTATTGATTTATAATAGCTCTCGAAACAATGCAGAACAAAAGTGTGTTTTAAGGATCTTGCAGCCACAGCTGTGTAGTGGAGTCAGTGTTCTAAAATTAGCCTATATTCATATGCATTTTAGGCAGAAGGATCAACATCTCATCAGCGCATTGTAACTAAAAATGTTCTAGTTAACTCGCCCATTTATTTATTATTCACTTTTAGGAGTCTTTATCTTGGCATTATTGCAATACTGTAATCTCAAATTATGCAATAAAATATCCATTCTTATGTAAAGATTGTTGTGATTCAAATTTGAAACTAAAAACAACATTTAAAATTTTATAGTTACTATCCAACCTAATATATTGCTTACAGTGCTTAATTGACACTTCACCACTGGTAGAAGTACTGTTGTTGCAGTTAAATATTGCATCCTCTCCTCTAAGTTCATATATATGATTTCTCTCCAAACTATTTTTGGTTTCTCATTAGACTAATGGTTCTCAAACTCTTGTGGATCTCTATGGGATGACTGTTAAAGTTAGTTGAAATTTTAAAGAATTTATATTATTCAAATCTGCTATCTGTTTCATATTAAGCTATTTAAGTCACATTTATAAAATAAATGTAATTATTACTGTATTATTTATTTATGAATTTCTTCTTTGTTAAATAATGTTTTGCTTTTTGAGTGAACATTAAACTCATATCTTTACGTGATTGGGTGCATTTTTTTTTAGCTGTCTCGGTGGCCTGGTTGATACTAGGCTTTCACCCCGAGGACCCGGGTTCGATTCCCGGCGAGGGCTTGGCATTTTCATACGCTATAAATCATCCCACTGTCTGCATTAGCCCAAGTGTGCACAATAGTCGGACATTAAACACCAAAAAAAAAAAAATTTAGTAGTGATCTATATTCGGATTTCATTGTTGCTAGACAAGAAAATTCTGTTTCACACAAGTATATACAGTAATTGAAAATAGTATTAAAATCTTCATGACCAGTATAACCTTGAAGTACAGTAATCCAGAATTCTGGTGGGAATCATCCAGTAGCGGCTCACACATAGGCACTGTGGAACTACAGCACCACCAATCAATTTCAACTTGATATTATCAGTGACATTTAATATAATGAGTCTTTTCCCTTCAATTATATATGTTCTTGTACAATATGTAATCCTTAAGCTTAATGTTAGTAGCAATTCCCCAGTTTATGAAAAAGATATAAAAACTTTGTATGGAACTGTGCACTTCACATAGGAAGCTACAAGGGAGAGAGATCACTGTGAAGCCTACAGTACTGATCCTGGTGTGCAGGTGAAAGGTAATTTTTTACTCTGTATGTGTTGTGGATAAAATCGAGTACCACATTCTTAAATGTGATAACATGTAGAATTAAATTATTATCTTGCTTTCAGCTTTTCTCTTTAATTTTTTTTAAGAGAAACTTTTCCAAGCTCTACGAATTTAGAAAGCCAATACACACAACAGTAATTTCAATGGAAAAAAATTTTCTCAGTTGTTATCCAGAGATCAACGAGAAAGTTATTGATCTTTTCATGCAAATTAAAACAAGAAGAATGGATTTCATGTTTTTAAATGAGTAGATTAAGCTTAAACTGTAACATTAGGTTAAAGTAAGTAAAAAATGTTTGCTTTAATTCTTTTAGGATTTTAACAAGTTTCTGAATATTTTTTTTCAAATGTTTATTTCCTTCTATACAATTTTAAAACAAATGTTAAAAAATTTCTGGAGCAACACCCCTACTAATTTTAGCTACTAGTGGCCTCTAGCTAATCACTGCTTGAATTTGATGTTAATGTAATATCATTTTGAATATCAATGAAGAGTTCATATTCTTTTAGATTCAAGTTGATTTCACACTTTCCAGGAAATCAATATATTGTTGAAACTTTTTCAATATCTGTATTTTTTTATCATCATTGCCAAAGTAGGGAACATGTCAAAACTTATTTTTGAAGACTACATTCTAAATATTCAATTATTTAATAAAATAATTAACCTTTCCACTCCAGTGGAGAGTGGTTTTACATTTTTTTTAGAACTTGTTCAACATTGTTTTCAAATATGTCTCCTAGATAATCTAGCATTAAGAGGAAATCTATATTGCACCAGTAATTAGAAATTGGTTTCACCAAAAAAAAATCTCATCAATTCAGAAACCATGTTTAAAACATTACAAGCCACTAAGACTCTGTGTGAAACAGAAAGGCAGTATTGAAACATAGAGGTGTTCAACTTGCATTATCTGGACTGCTGATAGTATTAGTGGTAAATGGAGTAGGCATACCAGTGATTAGTCATGTCAGCATTCAGCATTACTTAGACTTAGATGTAAACAAAAATTCATCTCCCAATATAGCTAATATGTGGTATTTCCAAATGACCTTTAATAAGACAATGTAAGCATTAAGACAATTCCCGCATATTCCTTTCTAGCACACTGGTTATTTATAAGCTCAAACCAATGAGTCACCACTTTCTCAAACCTTACACTAAATTGAGCTTGGAACAGAATAAACGACACACTGATCAAGAACAACAAACTAGAAAGCAAACAAAGAAAGTTTATTAACAAAACAAAGTGTCTGTGGGTAAAATTTAAAAATTGCCAAGGAAATCTTCAGTTGCTTAGAATGTGATGATGTGAAAGAGTAGTTGCAGTAGATGATTCAAGGATTCTGTATAATGATAGGTGACAAGATTGTACAGATTGTCATGGATGAACAGCAAAGTTATGATGAGAACAATGATAAAACTGGTAAGGGGAATGAAAGATGAAAATATTCTTACACACAAGAAATTTTACGTTTTGAAAACACCTTAAAAGTGAATGAAGCGGTAACAATTGACACTTCACCACTGGTAGAAGTGCTGCTGTACAGCTATATTGCATCCTCTCCTCTAAGTTGATGTATGATTTCTCCCCAAACTATTTTTGTTTTTTCATTACACTAATGGTTCTCAAACTTTTATACCTTGGGATTTCTTTGTCTGCCCACCAACTCCTCCATTGCACTTTCCTACCATCCTGCAGGCTTTGATGTAGCATAAATTAAATACAGCTGCTTGCCATCAAAGCCTGCAGGACCTTGCCACTTTAAGGAAATCCACTTTCTTTCAGATGTTTCAAGTAAAATAGTGTCCAGAACTGTTAAAAACTATTGAACTCAACACTTAAACCTGTTTTTACAATAGATTCTTATTTACTTTAAACATTTTTTAAAGTATAGTTTGCTTACTTCTTGTTCATTACATTTAACTTTATCATTTAAATTTCTGTTTCTTCAATGTGTGATACCTTTTATGCTTGATTCCAAAACTATATCTGATTACCCAAATTTTCCCTTACCAAAATTGGTCCGATCCCCAATTCGGATAATTGGAGTTCCAATGTAGTACAAGGCAGTTAAGCCAATTCTTCATAGAAAAAAGTAAGGCCAAATAATATATTGCATATAATTACTATATTAGTAATATATACAAGATTAATTGTAAACTCAATATGCCTAAGATACATTTTTTTAAAAGTCCAAATAGTATATTTATTAAAGAAAATACTAAGAATTTAATGGGTTGTAGAAATAATAAAAAAGAAATTAAAAATCAGTTATATTTTGTACTACTATACTTAAAAAATATACTGCAATAAAGAATTTAATTTACTTTATACATAGATTCTATTTATATAATCTACTTAGTAGAATCAATATTTAAAGTCAAGTATTCTTCAGCTATCACTAAACAATTCACTTATATTTATTAAACGTTTTGCTTGTGTTTTTGAAGGTATATTGAAGTCAAATTTTTTTCTCTCCAATGTAGAAGCTGTAAGTAATGGAATTAGTCCCCATTCATTGGCATCATCTTTTCCTTGTATCATTTGAGTTGAAAGTAATTTATAAGCTTCAGTGAGCTTTATTTTTAGGCTATTCATTTCTTCAAAACTAACATTTTTACTGACATTTAGTTGTTGGTCTAAAGGGTTAACTATGTACATTGCTTCAAATGTATTCCCTTTATTAATTATTTGTCCAGAGTTTAATGAAATTCCTCTTGAATCAAAATCAAATTTGAAATAATACTCAAAAAACCCAAGCAATATCTCTGAAAGTGATAGTGTTACAAGATTTTCATTTTTAAAAGTTTGTATGCCATCATCTAGAAACGTACACATCACTTCACTATCAGATTCATTATCACAAATTCTTTTTAAAACAACATAATGATTGATATTAGGAATGATTTTTATTTGCTGCAAGTAAAATATAACAAGCAAACTAAGCGAAAAGTTTGATATCCAACGACCAGGAAATCTATTTGTTACATCATTTTTTTCTGCCCAATGTTTAATAGTTAATAGTAAAGGTCTTATTCGCCAATCAACACTGCTTAGAGTATATAATAACTTAGACATGGTAACTGCATTATTATTTGTCAAAGACAGGTCACAATCAATTCCTGTATATTCATGTTTATATTTAATTATTGGAACTCTAGCCTGAAGTATGCGAATTACATTATGACAACCAGGTAGAAAATTATGAATTAAATCAGCTAATACCTCCATATGTTTTTTTAACCTTGCTCTGTCATTTGCATACTTTGTTTTTACTTGATATATTAATTGCTTATTGTTATTGCTATTCTCAATTTCATTATTAAAATTTAAAACTAAATCCAAATCTGAATTTAAGCGTCCACAACCATTAACTGAAGATCCAAAAAGAAGACACTGAGATCCAGGAAGTATGCCTGACAAAGCGGATTCAATTTGAAAAGCAATAAGGAATCTTAATCGAATTCCTAAATCATTTAACTTCGTTACTTCATACAATTTTAAAATCTGATCAGATATTGTTTCCATTTTAATTAAATTATTAGATATTTGTTGTTCATTAGGCAAGAGTCCATAATCTACAACATTATTATTTATATTTTTGTCAGTGTTTGAAACATTTTGAAATTCTTTTGGCAGATAATGAAATAAAAGAAATGGTGAAAGGCAAGGTGTGCCTAATAGTTCCCAATTAGACTGTCTAGATCTAAGCTGAATTTCTGAAATTGTTTCTGTATCCTTAAATTCGACTAAACTGAAACATAGTTTAGAATTTGGCAGGACATAATTGTAGATGTTATTAATCTTACCGAGTGAATAACAATATTCACTTAATTGTGAAAAATGAGTATCTGATTTAACTTGTACCAAAATAGTTCTCTTTGCTTCTTTGAATCGAAAATCCATCATGTCTAAAAAATTTGAAATTGGTTCATTTTTACTTTCAAACTTTAAAGAAGTACTGTGTTTCACACTATGTTCCTTTACATACGTGATGTGAAAAAAACGTGTTGGTCCAATCATTTGTTTTTTTGCACATAAGTAAAAATGATTAGTTCTGCAAAATTTTAAATTTTTTAACATCTTGGTACAAAAGTTACAATGCATTTCACAATGGCTTTACTTAAGTTTCAGAAAACCTTATAATGCAGCTTTCTATACATTGTTCACTAACTAACACACTAAACACCAATTCATATGCGGTTTTGAAAAAAAAATTTATTCTGGTTGAAACATATCAGTTATTTTCACCACATTCAATTATCTAGAACTTGTTTGTGTTTAAATATACTGTAAAAATAAAAATTTGAGGTTAAGTACAACATTCCACAGATTTAAATCTTAATACCAAGTTTTGCTCACAGGCCAGCAGCAGTGTTAACATGTGTGCGTCTGTGTGTCTACAGCTGAAAATTTAGCAGCCATGACCTTTGAGATTTTAGATTTCTTGGGAAGTTTCGAAGTTGTTACCACAAGTAAACAATTATAGTCCAGCCACATAGTAAACGGCCTACGCGAGAATTTCTTGCGTATGTAGAACAATTCCCCTCCAGTTCCCTCCAACAGTCCAATGAGGGAGCTATGGTGAGAAAGAGGAGACTCGACATCTCACTAGCAAATTTTTTTCTCTGTCCCATTGGTGTTCATAGCCGGCCGTTTTCTAAGCGGCTGCCCTATAGTAGGTTTTGTAGAATGTAATTAATTATTGTTTCAACTAGAGACGGGACCTATTATTAGTCAAATATTTTTATTTGTTATATTCGAGATTCGAGTATACTTATGACTCTATATAAATAGAGTCAGTTTCTTTAACTACCGTGTTTGTTATAAGTAATGAGTTATTATTGATACTAAAGACTGTTGGTACTTGGTAGAAATCCATTATATTTAAACAAACATAGACATCTTTGTATATTTCCACAACGTTTTTATTGTAGTCTTACCAATGAAGGTTTTTACAAGTTAGAATATTGTCAAGGTCACTTAATGCTATAATATATTAGCTAATTTAACTTCATTCTGTTAAACGGCCTTGACAATGAAACCTCGTTTGGCAAAAGTCTAATAAACAATTTGTACAAATATACAAAAGTGTTTTTATTTCATTATTGTAATGATTCGTGTGAACCAAATTGTTTAGTATAACGAAACAATTTTTTTCTACAACTACAACTGAGAATTAACTTAACTAGCAGTATTCATTGAAATATAATAACATTAAGAAAATATTATTCCACCAAAAAATTCTATCATTATAACGGCTTCTTTCTTTTATGCCTTCTCACAATGTCACTGTTGACGTAATTAAGAAGTAGCTTCTTGTGTCTAGCTGCAGTAGACCTTATCATTTCTTCAACAGTTTCTATTCGAAAATATCTATAAATATTTTCGTCCCTGATATACCATGGTGAACCAATAGCTGTCCGCAAAAATTTGTTCTGGGACGTTTGTATAATTTTAATGTTAGACACTTACGTGCAGACCAATAACTGCAAACCGTATGTCAACATCAGTCTTAGTACTTGTTTATACAAGAGCAGTTTATTGTAAGTGTCTAATTCTAATTTTCTACCGAGGAGGCAATAATTCTAATTTTCTACCGAGGAGGCAGTACATTTTTCTATACTCAATATCAAGTTATTCTTTCTTCTTTTTAATGTGTGGCTTCCAGTTTAACCTAGCATCCAATGTCATGCCAAGGTAATTCACTTCATTTCTTCAAGGAATTATTTTACAGTTAAGAAACACATGCACTGGATTAATTCTTTTGTTTGTAAAGTTTACATGAGTTGATTTGGACTCGTTTAACTCTATGAGCCACTTCTTTTTCCAAGCACTGACCTTGGGTCAAGAGTATCTTGAGATTTCTCAGTAGCTTCTTCTACCATGTCCGCTGATACCATAATTGAAGTATCATCGGCAAAAATAGCTATTGTTGTAGCTTTTCCTTGATGTATATCCCTTGTAAAGAGCAAATATAGGGTAGGTCCAAGGACGCTACCCTGAGGTACTCCTGAAGAGATTTCCTTAAGTTCTGAGTATTCATCACCATGTTTTACTCTAAAGAGTCTATCTGTCAGATATGATGGAAAAATCTTACATAATTGAATTGGAAGGTCTTTTTGAAGTTTATATAACAACCCCTCATGCCTTATGAAATACTTGCGACAAATTAAGAAACACACTTGAATATATTTTCTTTTCCTCCAATATAGTCTCAATAATATTTGTTAACCAGTGTACCTGGTCTGTTGTCGAATTTTTGTTCCTAAACCCAAATTGGTGTTTTGGAATCAGTTCTTTCCTCTATAATCGGCTTTAGACGTTTAATCAACAGCTTCTCAAACAATGTAGATATTGTTGGTAACAATGAAATAGTCCTACAAGAGCTTTTGTTGGTTAGATCTTTGCCAGCCTTGTGAATTATGATAACCTCAGCCACTTTTCACTATCTTGGTACATATTGCAACCTAAAAGAAGCATTTATTAGAAACAGCAATTTTAGAATAGCGGCTTTCGGCAATTCCTTTAAAACTTGTTCAGTAATTAAGTCTTTTTTAATGTTAAGTCCGGGAGCTTTTTTAATGTTTAAATTATTGATTATTTCGTTAAGCTGTTTTAAGGATGCAGGCTTAATAAGAATATTAGCCTATCTGAAATCAAATACAAAATTTAATCAACTCCTTGGTTTGGGAAAGGCTGAAAAGTTGCTTCCTTGTACTCCACAAATAATTCACATTTTTCTTTGTCACTTCTAGCCCAATCATCATTACCTAAATGACCTTAGGATCATCACCTACAATCCTTAAAGGAGGTATTTGTCTTATGGAACCCTTGACACATCTTTCTCTGCTGTCAAACTTTGAAGGTGAGTATTGATAATACAATTTTTAGCCTCATGGGTCTTTTCTTTAAATTTGTTACTGAGTCTAATAAATAAAGTTTTATCTTCAGTCGAGCGAATTTAATGTCATTTCCCCCTTGCTTTCCTCTTTTCAGTAACCATCAAACGTATGTCCATTGGAAGGTTGATGTTTTTATTATGTCTAACCATATCGTACTGATGTGTATTCCCTCATGCCCCTCTCTACATACTCCTAATAAACTGGTCTACTTCATCTTCTAACTGTTCAGGGGTATGTAGTGGTACTTGGATCTTTAGAAGACTCTCAAGCCTCGTTCTAAACCTCTTCCGGTTTGTTTTTTTTACATCATCTGGGAGGCACTTCTTTTTGAATAACAGTCTGACTCAGGATTAAGATCACAGGTGTGTAGTCTGAAGACAGATTGATAAAATCCTTACTTTCAGATAGTTCCTGGACAACCCTTTAATGGCAAAGAAATCTATGAGATCAGGTGTTTTACTTATATCTGAAGGCCAGTAAGATGGATTACATTATAAGTAAAAGTTGCATATTACCTCCATTTCAGCGTCAAACAGTATTTTCCCTCTTGGATTAAGTAATTGTGAACCCCAGTAGGAATGCTTCGCATTAAAGTCTCCTATGATGAAATTATTACCACATGATCTAAAAAAGTCTACAAAGTCATTTTTCTGAAGAGTGTATAATGAAACAATGATAAGTATGTTAAATAACCATTGAGGTTAATCTTTATATGTATATATTAATTTAATACATACACACACACACACACACACACACACACACACAATGGTGTCTCTTGTGTGTGTATAATATTCATGTGTGTATGTATAATACACACATTGTGTGTATGTATACACAATGTGTGTATGTATGTACACAAATGTGTGTATGTAAAATATTCATACATACATTATTGACTTTAGTCATTTTCGGGTAATTTTATGTTTGGCAGTGGGTAGTTATTACGATTGATATTGGCAACACTGGACTACATAGTAATCGTAATAATTATTCTAGTTTTTTCTACCATTATAGATGAAATATTCTTGACTGGAATAATTGTTTGTATCATTAAATACAACATTGCCTTTTTATAAATATGTACTTTTCAAATTCCATACATGTTTTTAGGTATCCTGCAAATCTGTTGTTTGGACTTTTAATACAATATTGATAAAACGGAGGTCGCTTATTAGGTTAGGACAAGTAGGTAATCCATTTAATAATTCGGCTACTAATTGGAATATTTATTTTAACTAGAACAATTAATATAAATCTGCTTGAAAATTCAATTGTGAAATTAATATTGTAGTTCCAAAAACCTTATTGGTTTTAAATTCGCATTAAAAAACTAGGCTACAATATGATTTTCAATGTAAGCACTAAGAAAGTAAGGGGCATAGGTAGTTTGTAACAGTATTGTTCAGCATGTTTTATGATTGAGATATGTTCAAACAGATTGTCAGTTTTTAGGTTTTCAAATATATTTGGCTATAGGCCGCCTCTATAATACTTGACATTCTAACATTCTCTAAGGTATGCTCTTTAATATGATGTAAATTATTTTTCCTGAAAGTAGTTATTTTTTTTAGTACAACAGTAAAAAAAAAAAAAAAACTGATGGCATAGCGATATTTTGAATTGAATAAAGCACCATTTATCAAGAAAAATATAATTGTATAATTATTTTTATAAACACCCATTTAGTATAAGGTTACTGTTTAGAAAAGCCTACTTTTCAATACTAATTTAAAATGCCTATGATTGTATAATTGTCTATGTTGCGTATGTGGTCATGTCACTCCAAACAATTACCAAAAAATAACTGTTAACATTCAAGTTCATTTTATTTCAGATATGCTATTTAAATTATACACATTTTAATCGTAATGAGTTCCTTAATTGAACTAAAAGTAATAAGTAATTGTCATTAATCTTGAATTAAATTGAATTTCCTGGACGAATTGTCAATTTAAAAAAAATTACTGAAGAACAGTGATTTTACTCTGAAATATTAGTTATGAATTATTTATAATAATAGGCTTTATATGGACTGTGAATAAGGCTTGCTTTCTCTTAATGTCAAAAGTTATAATTTTTTAATCTGTTATACAGGTTTATGGTATCTGTTTTAAAACCTGGTCCCATATTGTACCCATGTTACAATGTTTAGTCAGATTACAATACTGTGACAAATTTTATATAAAAATATATTTGTGCACATATTGATTTGTCATTTAATTATACATTGTCCTTGTCTATCTTTGTAGATTATTTCATATCCTTAAAAATAACCGGTATTCAGGGTGTTCAGAAATTATCTTCCAAAACTTTGGGAAACAATTATAATAGTCAAAACAAGAAAAATAATTCCATTACACACATGATCTAGATTTGCTTAGCATCAGACTCTATCTAAATGAGTATTTTTAAAAATTTAATTTTCATTCCTCTCAATCAAGATAGAAATTTGAAATACAACACAAAGATATAAGTAATCAACTAGTATGTCTATAAAAATAATTGCCTCATTCAGCAAACAAAGTTCTAGATGATGACAAAACCACAAAATTACCATACCATTAGTTTCCTAAAAGAATTGTAATCAAATAAAGGCCTAATTTAAGAATCAAAAGATTCAAAAATTTTAAAATTGAAAGCACAAGTTATTTCAGTAAAAAATGGACACATTTTTTTGCATTCTCGAAAACTAGTCTTTGGAAGTTTACTATACTTAAGATTTAAAGATCCATGCTTAGGAAAGCATTATTTAAAATAAAGTTATTTTACTAACCAGTAACTTTTACACTGTAATATGTAAGCTACTCTGTAATACTTTTATTGCCATTTTTTTAATATACCATAGGCTACACTTTTATTTCTGATTTTTATACATCGGGGAATGTACTATTTTAATCTTGTTACTTGTTTTACAAATCGAGTAGCCTAATCCTAGGTATACATACGTAAACATAGTGTTTGTAAATAAAGCTCCATCCATCTCAAAATGTAATAAGATTAATAAAACATTTAGTTTAAAAAACAAAACAAAAATCGTTGTGCCATCAATGTTTTAAGAGAGCAAAAAATGTTCACCATGCTTTTACTTTTACTTAAGTCAAGTAGTAATTTCAAAATGTAAATACTTACAAAAATGTAAAAATATTATGTAAGTACCATTATTTGAAAATATTGCATGAAAACACTATGAGTATATTTTATTTATTGACAATTTTTTCTGTATCCTTTGTTTTTAAACAAACAAACTTCATAATATATAATTACACCTGCTATAGGCTATATCTTGCATAAAATGATTTGTTATTTTAAAATGTTTTGTGTCATAAAAGAAATATAGTGATTCAGTAATACTTTTCATAAGAATAGGTTTATGAAATTCATTCATAAGAATGAAATTATGCTTACATATTCACTTTAATTTTATGTTACAAATATTTACTTTTATAATATAACTTTCAAAAGTGTTAAAAAACATTATAAACCAATCTAAAACTTTAATAATTTTTTATGTTTGTTGAAGTCAGTTTCAGTTAAGAAGAGTGAGTGGAGGATATTTGGAAAGCTATATCACAATATCTACAAATAACGTCCAAGATTACTGCATATTAAATAGGCCTACTCTGGGTTTTTAATAGGATATTCAGATATGTACGTGTAATACTTGCTTCACAAATTACTTGACTAACACATACTATTACACTATATATTTAAAAAAATATATTTCATATTGCTATTGTATATTGAAATTATTCTTCTTTTTTTTAGCAGTTACTTTTAGGATTTGGTAAGTATTGAAGAAACTACATAACTAGTTATTTTCATTTAGTAAGTTACCTACAGTACTTCAAAGATTATTAGCAGCTAAATATTGACAAAAGAGTATTAAATATGTAACAAAATTAGTTATTAATGTGGCATGTATAACAAATCAATGTTTCAAGGTATTAAAGGTTAATTAAGGAATTGATTAGAAAAGGGAGAGTGAATATAGAACCATACTCTGGCTTTAAAATTGATTCTAATTTTTCTTACAAAATCAAAAACTTACTAATCAAATTCAAATATTTAGGATTTTAATACATAATTAATATTTCTATTTTTAAAACAAAAATCTTAACATCATAAATATAACAAAATTAGCTACACATTTTTTAAGAGTATAGTAAAACCACTACAAAAGTAATATTTTTTTTACAGGTACAAATTTGAAATGAAAGAAAAATGATAGGGTGTTTTTTAATTTTATTAATTATTACATAAAAATTTGGTATGTTGATGACTTCAATTATCATCTTCGTAGAGCATCAGTTTATGAGTTGGATCTGTTAAACGAAACTTGGGAGATAAGGTCTCTTAAATTTGTCCTGATAAATTATCAGAATTTGTGCTAGTAGCTCTTTAACTACAGTTTAAAAAACCCATATGTTTTGAATGAGTGCTTTATTTGAAATAAATTTAATCAAAATACTTACAGTCTTAAAAATGTAGTTATTTTTTTTTTTTTTGTAGTATGGAAAAAGTATGTGTTTTTTATTGGAAGGTTTTCCAAACTCTTATCCATGAATCATCGGGTGTAGAGTAAGTTATTTATGATTTTTAATCATCATCAAGTCTATTACATTATATCAGATTGTTATTCATCACAAAGTTTGTTTCATTGCAAAAAGTACATTCATCCAAAGGTAGGATCTTCAATTGATGCAAATGTACTGCCGTTGGGCTTTGTGTTCAGATGGCAAGTGACTGCATCCTATCTTTTTGATTATTCCTATTTTCTTAAAGTTTTTATATCATGCCATGTTTTACATTTTAAAATGGATTTTTCTGTTTGGTAGAATCACTGGTTATTTCTTTCTTAATTTTGTTTTTAGCTGACATTCACAGTGTATAGCCATGTATCAAAGTATCAAATGTAAGCAGATTGATACAACTTAATCTGCAAATACAGGCAGGCACTAAAAATAATAATAAGTACATTTTGGACACTTAAGATAATTGTAAACAGATATTTTCCCTTTCATGCCATCACTAAACTTATTATATATGACTTAGAATCAGGAAGGGCTTTTTATTTAGTATTTTCTTCTTCTTCTTTCGATGAGGTCTGCTAGGGACCACGTGACAATTTCGGTTCTTCACACTTAGCTGTTTTCTCTTCCGTTCCCTCCAATATTCCCTCATCCTTTCACTATGCAGCTTCTTTCTGTCTTAGGACCACTTCACACCAGGTTTCTTCTGCAATCTTGCTTGGAATCCCTCTATACTCAATATCCTCTTTCTAAAAATTTATTTAGTAATTTATAATGATCTATTTTACATGATTGATGAACAATGTTGCTGGCTTTCCGGTTGTTCATAAAATTTCTGGTTACAATTAACGAAGCCTGTCTGAATAGTTTGCTCTCTCTCTCTCTCTCTCTCTCTCTCTCTCTCTCTCTCTCTCTCTCTCTCTCTCTCTCTCTCTCTCTCTCTCTCTCTCTCTCTCTCTCTCTCTCTCTCTCTCTCTCTCTCTCTCTCTCTCTCTCTCTCTCTCTCTCTCTCTCTCTCTCTCTCTCTCTCTCTCTCTCTCTCTCTCTCTCTCTCTCTCTCTCTCTCTCTCTCTCTCTCTCTCTCTCTCTCTCTCTCTCTCTCTCTCTCTCTCTCTCTCTCTCTCTCTCTCTCTCTCTCTCTCTCTCTCTCTCTCTCTCTCTCTCTCTCTCTCTCTCTCTCTCTCTCTCTCTCTCTCTCTCTCTCTCTCTCTCTCTCTCTCTCTCTCTCTCTCTCTCTCTCTCTCTCTCTCTCTCTCTCTCTCTCTCTCTCTCTCTCTCTCTCTCTCTCTCTCTCTCTCTCTCTCTCTCTCTCTCTCTCTCTCTCTCTCTCTCTCTCTCTCTCTCTCTCTCTCTCTCTCTCTCTCTCTCTCTCTCTCTCTCTCTCTCTCTCTCTCTCTCTCTCTCTCTCTCTCTCTCTCTCTCTCTCTCTCTCTCTCTCTCTCTCTCTCTCTCTCTCTCTCTCTCTCTCTCTCTCTCTCTCTCTCTCTCTCTCTCTCTCTCTCTCTCTCTCTCTCTCTCTCTCTCTCTCTCTCTCTCTCTCTCTCTCTCTCTCTCTCTCTCTCTCTCTCTCTCTCTCTCTCTCTCTCTCTCTCTCTCTCTCTCTCTCTCTCTCTCTCTCTCTCTCTCTCTCTCTCTCTCTCTCTCTCTCTCTCTCTCTCTCTCTCTCTCTCTCTCTCTCTCTCTCTCTCTCTCTCTCTCTCTCTCTCTCTCTCTCTCTCTCTCTCTCTCTCTCTCTCTCTCTCTCTCTCTCTCTCTCTCTCTCTCTCTCTCTCTCTCTCTCTCTCTCTCTCTCTCTCTCTCTCTCTCTCTCTCTCTCTCTCTCTCTCTCTCTCTCTCTCTCTCTCTCTCTCTCTCTCTCTCTCTCTCTCTCTCTCTCTCTCTCTCTCTCTCTCTCTCTCTCTCTCTCTCTCTCTCTCTCTCTCTCTCTCTCTCTCTCTCTCTCTCTCTCTCTCTCTCTCTCTCTCTCTCTCTCTCTCTCTCTCTCTCTCACACACACACACACACACACACACACACACACACACACACACACACACACATACAAAACACACATAAAACATTAAATTTTGTTTAGTATTGTTGCCTTCTCTTACTATTGATGGTTTATTTTAACTGAGCATGAAATGCAAGAAAAGGAACCATCTTGTATTTTCGCTGTCAGAATTAGATTTTGCTATTGCTCATAATTTTGTTTCATGAAAATAATTATTTATGATATTTTTATTAATAATTTATTATATCTAACATAAAATAAAATGATTTTTTTTTAATATTGGGAGTCAAGCGTTTGATCTGGTTTGTTGTTAATGCTACCATCGGCAAAATGTTAAAACATTCAAAATAATTGATGAACTGTCAAATGTAATACTGTAAATTCTTATTTCTGCTTTGATACTATACTGGATTAAATTAAATTTTATCATATCAAAATATACAATAAAAGCCTACATTACAAAGTTCATTAAATAATTAATTGAGAAAGAAAGTGTTTACAATTATAAATGTTACTGTAAACAATGTTTGTGATTTTTTTTAAGGTGCTTATTATCCGAATTTGCATAAGACTGATAGTCTTACTACATCATGTGCTGATGTTAATCATGTGTTATCATTATTCATTGGGCTTAAATCAATATTTTTACTTTTTAGAAAGAGTTGATGTAACAATACGTAACTGAGAACGGGATAATTGAATAATCAAGTATTGTTGTGACCAAGAAGTATGCGAAAAATCATTGTTAGTAAATTTTTATTAATAAATGTTTGATTAAAAAAAAAATTTAACTCTAACGTTTATGCCAATTTGTATATCAGTAAAACATATAACATATTAAGTTGTGGCTAATAGCAGTAATTTATTTGTTCTTTTATATTTATATTTTGAGTATCGGCGATGATAACCACATCGGTTTTTCCCCGGAAAAAAAGCAGTAATTGCATTGAGCTTATGCCTGCAAAGTATTTGTAGGCTATATAATTTGACAATAGGGCAATTTAATCATCTTGTAACTTGCCAAAGGTATAGTTGTTACCTTAAGAGGTAGCATATCTGTTATATAAATTGATCAATATCTATGTTAACAATGACTGTTATGTGTCTACTATGTTTGAAATTATATGGCAAAACTAGAATATTGAAATCTTTTACCTTGTATTGTTTTATTAGTATTGTAAGTGAACTTACTGATCGGTATTTTAATGTTCTAGGATTAAAATAATGCCAGGTACAAATCTTATGGTAGCAGTCGTTTGCTCTAGTAACATGAACAGAAGTATGGAAGCCCATGCCTTTTTAAGGTTTGTAAGCTTTCATAGTACAGAGAGAACGAATAGTAATTAGTTGTTTCAGTTATGAACAGTGTATAGTAAACATTAGTTTATAGTTTAACAAATGTATAACTAAAAAATAAAAATTCCTTTTTCCCTATTTTGTCTTTATTTTACTTTTAAGTTGTTTCTTCTGGTCTAAAAATCATTACTAAAAATTCAGTTATTTTAAATGACCCATTTATTAAATGCTATTCATTTTTTTTTTAAATAAATGTTAATCTGTTTTTCATAGTTGACAATTTTATTTGTCACAAATGAAAATAAATACTTTTTATGAGAAAGACCAACTACATGGATAAAGTACTTCAAGCTTACATTAAACCTCTCTCTCTAGGTTGATCATATTAATTAATTTGGCCAATTCCAGAGGAGGATAATTTAATAACAAATCACTTGGTGAGTTAAAAAATGGAGTGGAAAACATTCATAATTTTATTTTTCAATACACTTCAAATAATTTTGGTGCCATATTTAACAAATTTGTTAGGGGGGGAGGTTAACTCTTTCATTAGCTAAATATGTTGAAATTTAAAGTTTTACAATTTTGAATTGATGCTGTAAACTCTTCTATTTTAATCTTCTGATAAATTTTAAGAATAAATTAACAAATCTTGTCAGTTGTTAACGGACTTGGTAATAAACATTGTTGCCACATTTAATTAGAATAAGATTTTTGCCATTTTGCTTTCCAACACATTAGAATTAAATAACTTGTTAATTTTACATTAATCACTTTTATTGATTAACCATTATAAATATGTGCAACAAATAATTTACGTAATGGTTGTGAAGCTTTTAGAAAATAGTTTGTGAATGTTAAAAGTGTTTGTTGCACCACTGTATTTTTCACAATTTGGTCATTTCCTTTTATGTTAAACTAAAAATGTAATTTAGTTTAACTTGGACAAATCTTTTATTTTTTAGGAAAATGTAAAATATATTTTCAAAAAGAAATTGTGAAATAAATAAATGGCATGAGCATTTTTATCTTAATTTTTTAAATTAAAAAAATCAGGTTTTATCTCAGCATTAAAAATCTATATAAATTAGCATTTTAAATTTTGGTATTTTTCTAGAACAGTGTGACCATAGAGGCCTTACACTATTTTTTCCTTTAGAAGTATTTGTTTTAAGGTTAGTAAAACAATTTTTGGATAGTAAAGCAATTTTTTATCCTTGTTGCATAATAAATGACGTAATTACATACATGGGTTTTTTTATTGCTATACTGTCTGTAGAGCCCAAACAAAAACTTTGAAATTGTTTCTTCAGTAAAACTAATATTTCAGGGGTAAAAATAATGTACTGTAATGTTTCTGTAGTTATGCCATTGGAGATAATTTTCTCAGGCACAATTTGATAGTGACTTAAAAAAAATCAAATTACACCATAACTATTAGCTTAAAAATTATGACATGTTTTTAGATATTGCTCTAAATTACTGTTGCTAAATACAGTATTATAGTTTAATATAATTTTGTAAAACGGTTTGGTGCTTTTAGTTCTTAGAAATTTGCTATGTTTAGGTATGTATTATAAAAGAATTTACCAAGCAATATATATGAGCGTCGTTCTAAAACTAAAGAACATTTTGATCGGATCAGCAACACAGTTCTTCCACCATCTTGATTTTTCTTCTTCATGTCAGTTACCTATTACTGTCTTTTAGTGATTATTTGTGCAACTTTAAAATTTGTAACAAAAATTAATGATCCTGCGAAGTATGAGAATCGTAGGGTGAAGTGAAGTCCATCCTATCGAATTTTTATAGACAAACAAAGGTTTGTGGTACTGTGATGAATGAAGCTTCAGTTCAAAAACTGTGCAGAATGCTCAGACCAACCTTCAGTTTTGACAAAGTCAGATCAGTTGTTTTGATTTGGGATCAATAGGGCCCTACTCATTGATTACATGCCAAGGAAATATTAATGCAGTGACATACTTTCAGACTCTTCTTGATTACATCGAGCTATTTTAAACGAGTGTATGGATTATTTATAGTGCATTGGTGCTTCTTTATGACAATGCACATCCACTTGTTTCTGTATTGATGAAGAACTTGCTTGAGCAGTTAAGTGGGAAGTTTATGAACTCAGCTTGGAGCCGAGCTATTACCATCTTTTTTTTCTAAATTTAAGATTTCTGATTTTAACCACCATGGAAGTGAAACTGAAAGAGAGTGTTAATAACTGGTTCAACAGTCTGGTAGCAAATGAGTATGCAGAAGACATAGAAAAGCTAATGAAATGTTATAACAAATATTTAAAATTGTATGGAGACTATGAAGAAAAATAGCTAAAATAAGCTCCAGATCAGATGTGTTTTAAAATAAATTTTGTTTCAGAGTTTTAAGTAAAATGTCTAGAGAAACAAACGTTCTTTACTTTTAGAATGACCCTTGTACATTTTAGAAATTCATCGCTAGACTTGCTAACTTTTTTTTTTTTTGGGTGTTAATGGATTATGCACCAAATATTGAGACGTGTAGACCAGTTTGCTTCAGTAATAATAATAATGCATGATAAATGTTAATGGTCATACAATTTTTATTTTAATATTCATTGCATACTAATCATCCATCATCAAGGACCACGAATTTTGAGTTAATCTCACTTAGGCCTACATACAGATTTCTTTTACCTTTACAAACTGATGTACTTTTTCTGAACAAGCAACATGGTGTGCTTCAAATTCTATTTGAGGTTTTGCATCTTTGACTACCTCAAAGGGGTGGATCCACATTTCATCATACATTAAAAGACTCAAAAAATGCTTCTTTTTCATTTAAATCTTGTGCTTTAACTATATACAAATTTGGAGCCGCTTTCTTTGTGAATGTCTGCAAGTTATCTTGGCACCCATCGTACACAAGTTTTATTGTAGGTTAGTTGGTTTTGTATAATGTTATGGATGGTTCTGTCATCTGCTGACATCTTTAGCTATCATTTTAACAGTAATATGCCTGTTGTGATATGATTAGTGTGTCAGTGCGGGAATTAATGAAGGAAATTGCAACTTTGGCCGATTGTTCACTTTGCTGCTCATCATTAACACTTGTGAGGCCATTGTTACACTTACGACTTTATCACTTTATACTCACACTTACATTTAGGGAGGCAATAATAGCTTCAATGTCCTTCTTGCCTAAAAAAAAAAAAACTGTTTCACCCATGTTTAACTAACTATTCCCATATACTTTTATCATCTTCGCCTGGATTTTACAGCTGCTGCTGAAAATTGAATGTTTTTCTGATATGCAATTGTGTAATGGACTCGCGATGTGTAACAGAGTGAATTGTAGATTATGTTTACACAATCATATCAAACGAGTGATCAGAAACCATCACAGAGCTACCAAACTTATATACTTGAAATTTATCCCATTGGTTAATCGAGTTCTTTTTTTTAGTTAGAACAATTAGTCTTGTTGCTTATGAATGTCCTGCATGTATAAAAAGGGCTTTGTGGCAGAGGTGGCTAAAACGCCACTCAGTCTGTGCTGCATCTCTAAATTGTGTACCTCAGAGTCGTAGATTCGGGACTGCAGTTACTGCTGTAAACTTTATTCTTTCCATTGGTATTGATCCCCTATCATCATTAATCTAACGCATACAATATTTTAATAAAAAAAAATCATATAGCAATATTTAAACACTGATTTTTTTGTTAACAGTAAAAAGGGCTTCCAAGTTAAATCTTTTGGAACTGGAGATAAAGTGAAACTGCCTGGAACAGCGCCTGACAAACCCAATGTTTATGACTTCAGCTGTACTTACGATGAAATCTATCAAGATCTTCATAATAAAGATAAAGCTTTGTATCCTTTTTTTAATAAGTTTCATAAAATTATCAATATTACAAAAAATGAACAACACTAATATTTTAAAAGTTTGTTTTACAGTGTTGTTTCAAAGTATAAAATATTAAATTCAAAAAAATTACAACTATTGTCACAAACTTCAAAAATATTAACTTTTATTAATTTTTTATAATGAAATTCTATTATTACATTTAGAATAGAAATGTGGCGGGTGGCCACTAAATACAGAGTGGAGCAGATTACATGTTCAAAACCTAACCTATTGTTTTTAATGAGTGAAACAGAACTATGCGGAGCAAGTAGCGTTGTATGGCTCTGCTTCAGTTTCAGTGGTAACAAACATTCTGTTCTGCTTCATTTACATTAAAAACAATACAATAGATTTTGAATATTTAGTCCTCTATGCTTAGCAAAACTCATCTTCGAATTTGATGGTCACCCAGCCTTGAGAACGTACGAATTTTACAAAAATTCTAAAATGTGAAGAATACTTAAAAATATGAATATTTAATTTCAGACATAATATTATATCTGACATGATATTATTATTATATCAAGCATATTATATATATATATATATATATATATATATATATATATATATATATATATATATATATATATATAATACATTAATGAACCATTTTGCTTATCCAAGAATTAATTAACTATCATCATAAATTTTCATACAGTTACAATGTTGCTAAAATAATTCTTTATAAATACAGAGTGAGCACTAAACTGTGAAATCGTGAAAAAGCAGTGAATTTCATATTGTGGAAAACAATTTGGAATAAAAATAAATTTTGGTGTTAAACCTTGAAAATTCCAATTTTTTTTAAATTGAAAATTCCAAACCTGAAAAATTCAATGTGATGAAAACCTTATCAAAAGAAAAATAAAAGTTTTGAGTGGCAGATGTAGCTTTAGAACTATTTCAAATCAAAAGACAATCCCATAATATTACAAGCAATAGTACTGATAATTGATGGATGACACTGACAAATTCATAACACAATGTGTGCTTGGTGGGAAGAGTTGGTTGTGCAAGTAAGTACAAAAACTTATTATTTCTTATTGCTCAATCTGCTCAAGGTTGATTAAAGTTTGGTGGTTGCATTACTCTGTTACTCTGCAGTGAGAGCATAAATTCTTATTACCTACAGTCATTTGTTTAACTTTTCAGAAGAATACTCTCATCAGCATCATAAACTATAGCCATTGTAAGTATGTTGCTCACATTTTACAAAACTACCAGATTACCTAGCATACTAAATAACAGGTTTACAAGCAGGAAAGTTTACAAATCGGTTTTACAAAAATTGCTGTTCATATTCAGTGAACTTTAATAAATGGGACTATATTAAATTCATTTTTTTTTCATTGCTTTCAAAGTGTTATTGTTGTTTTTTAATTTTATATGTTTGTAGGTAAAATAAAGAATGTATGTTTGTAAAATACAAGACATCTATTGTCAATTTCTTTCCTAAATTTCAATATCACAAAACAGCAATGATAAACTTAATGGTTACTCACTGGGAAAAAAACCTATCAAGTAAAAAATTTCATTTTCTAATACTAAAATAACATTGCTTTTTTTCAAAAGGTAGTTTCAAAAATTAATTGTGTATTTTAAAAAAATGCATTGAAGTATATATTATTATTGTGCATAGAACATTTATTAGAAAAAAAGTTGTACTAACCTAAATTAGGCCTAGTGAACTGAGAAAAGCGAGGTCTTTTTCAACTTGATTGTTCGACATTTGGTTTGTTTGTTACACAGTTTTGGCCAAATTCATTGACCAACTGTTTTGAAATTTGGTATGGAGGTACCTTGTATAAAGCCTGAATTTAATATTTTTTTTCTTATTCCTTCTGTTTCAAGATGATGGCTTCTGAAGTACGGTAACAAGTGTAAACAGTTTTAGCCAAACTTATTGATCAATTGTTCTGAAATTTGATGCGAAGGTACCTTGTATAAACTCTAATGATTTATGTATAAGATTTTTCCCCATTTACTTCTGCCTCAAGATGGTGGCCTCTAATTCAGTCATGATGAATGTACACAGTTTTGGCCAGATACACTGACCAATTGTTTTGAAATTTGGTACAAAGATATCTTGTATAAAGCCCAAGTGATATATGTGTAACATTTTTTCCTATTTACTACTGTTGCTTAAAGATGGCGGCCTATGATTTAACAGTAACAAGGGTACGCAATTTTAATCAACCACACTAACTGATTGTTTTGAAATTTGGTATAAAGATACCTAGTAGTAGTAGTAAAGCCTGAAAGACATATATGTAATGTTTCTCATTCATCTCCATTTCAAGATGGGCTCTGACTTAATGTTAAGAATATAGTTGCAGAATATATGTTCCCCCCCTCTGTAGGTACCTGTGGTAATATTGGCTGAATGGCAAAACCTATCATAATTTTGACCACTTCATGAAAAAAGAGCATACAATTGTTAATAAAGGTAGTTTGGTATCATTTTTTGTAAATATTATGGTTATGGATTAAAATGGCGGAAAAAGGTACAAGCGGTGTCATGGGGTGCTCTGTATATGAATTAAAAGTATACTGTGAGGTCTTTGAAAGTATAAAGTTCTTTGAACTATATAATTATATATATTTTGTTATGATTATGCAACAACTTGTAATTTGAAAGCCATGAGTAGGTTATGGTAAGCAGGTTATAAACACAATTTATAAGCCAAGACAATGGTTTAGTATTCCAGAGTACTGATGTCATGGCATATAGCCTAACGAAAATATGTATTTATTGAAATAATAATAATCTAAACAGTAGGGAATAGTAAAAATCGTATGAAACAAATATTTCAAGAACAAAAACAATATAGATGAAAAATAAAACATTGAGTATCAAAAATAAAAAAATAATAAAGGGATATGTTAAACTAAATACGTAGGAGTTGGCCATTTTGAATTTTAGTGCAACACATAAATAGATGAGCGGAGCCTGCATGTACATTATCCACATCGACATCACTGTGCAGCAGATTTGGTGTGGTGCGAGAAAGAGAAAATACTAGTCAGTGGCCTAGTAACAAACCAAGGAAGGAAAAAAAGAAAATTATTTCAACAAAAACCAAAATTTAATTTACTAACAAATTCATTTATAACTTTGTTATAAATTCAAGTCCATAAAATTAAAGATCATGACATTGAGCTATATCTGTTGGAGCTATCTTGTGAAAATTCTAAAATTTTATGAAGAAAGTGTCATTTTGGAAGGACGCTAAAGGAGTTGCTCGCAGGTTACTGGTGAGTACACACATATGTTTGGCTACTGCATATAAAAAGTTCTAAGGTTGTGAAAATGAATATTAGTAAAATATGTAGTGAAGTAAAAAAGATTCACTAATCATAACCAATATTTTAGTGAACGGCCATTAATTTCATCGAATAATTTGGATAATTATGGTGAGATCAAACCATACTAAAATTAATTAAAGTAAATTTCAAAAATTTCAAATCTTGGAAATTCTACTAAAATAAACACAAACAAATTATTAAATTTAGACAACAAAATAATAAACTGCAAAATTTTAAATTGATCAAACCTACCATTAAATTAAAACAATTTTAGAAAATAGAAAAAATAAATGAAGTAGAACTTTCTTCAGCGAATTTCAAAGAACATTGATTTGCATTTCTTTAATAATCAGATTAAATTTTTTTTTTTAAAAATCTTGAATGAGGTTCACTGACCTCCCCCCTCCCCAGAGAATAGACTACAGAATATTAGTTACATAGATTTGTGATTATCACAAACTAATGTATGTGAATGTGATGCTCATGAACTTTTTTAATTAGTGATAAGGCTGTAAATAATTATAAGGCTAGGTATATAATATTTACTGTTATGATAAGGATAATTGATTTTGTTTGTTTTTAAAAAAATTGCTTAGCAATATATTAGAGATAATATGTGAAAGTATAATTTCCTAATTTTCAAATTGCAAATACAGTTCACTTGTAGGTTGATCAACCATAAATAATTAAAAATCATTGTATTAATTTAAGGATAAAGGTTGAGTAATTGAGAAAGTTATCTGATATCTGAAGTAGATTTCCAACTTAATATAAGAATTGATTTAATCATAATCATTTGAATTTGCATAATTTTGTTTCTTGAGAAATTTAATTGTTGTGTATATTTATGTTTTAAGGTTATAATTTATTGCTGTATATAACCAGTTTTAATTAATAGTAAAATAAAATGCCATTTTGTTTTATTGTTTATGTTTATATTATTATGTTGTTTTTGTGATTGTGTGTTTTTAATGGTTTGTATTTTTTATGTCTTTCAGTTATTTAAATATTTTATTTAGAGATTATTGTGAAGGTATTGAAAACACAAGGCACTTTCCTAATTGTTGTAAATTTTCAAAAAATGACTGGCATTGTTAGTAGTGGCTTTATTTACACAGTCAACTGTTTATTCATATCGACTTTCCTTATGTTGTTGATTAGATAAGGCTTTCTGCCTCTGGTAATATATTTTTTTGATGACTACAATTTACGTTATACAAATTTTATTTTATTACAATAAGAGAGTTACAAATTTTTGCTCCACAGTTGCATGTTTATTTGTTTATAAGTGTCTGAGAAATTATTAACTTTTTGTAAACTTGCTTGTAAACATTAGACCAGTGTCATAGTTATTCTTTTGTTTACGGTCCTGAGATGAGCACTGATCCTGACCTTTAGATCATTTTTTGAAGTTTCATTAACATATCTTTATTTTGCTGTAAGTTTAATTATGTTGTCCTAGACAGTTAGAGAACTCAAGTTCCGTTACCCATCTAATAAATACAGTAATACAGTAATTTTACATTATTGCAAAATTTTATCAGCTCAATTGTAAGCTCTAACCGTGTTTGTATTTTCACTAAATAAGTAGGACCTAACTTGCTGTTTCAGTTACCAAACACACATTTTTATTGTCTATAAATAAATAAAAGTAAACCAAGTTGTAGTAATAAACTGTTTCCAGGAAAATGTAAATATTAATTTAAAAAAAGAAAAGATGGGGTCCTGTTTACGCATCTCAATCATGTCGTCTGACAATAGCCTATCCCTGAACATGTCGTATAGCAAGCAGTGAAGCTGTTTTTATACAGACATGTCAGGAAATTTTACTGCTGCATTTTGTATATTCTATAGAAAGCTGTTCTAGAATTAGAATTATAAAGTTAGTTCTGTTGATAGTTTCTCAGATATTCTGAAGTAATTAAGAAATTTATCGGAATGGTTCTTTAATTTACTGCTCAAATAGTGCCTAGTTGATAGCGTACTGGGCTTTCACCCCGAGGACCCAAGTTCGATTCCCAGCCAGGGCTTGGCATTTTCATACGCTATAAATCATCCCATCATCTGCATTAGCCCATGTGTGCACAATAGTCAGACGTTAAACACCAAAAACAAAAAACAAAAAACAAAATAGTGCCTGTTTGTAAATACTGCTATGAAATTTGAAAATGTTTCAACCATGAAACTATGAAAAAAACATGAATTTGGAAAATTCGTTTGATTAGTCACACTGAATTAGTCCTTTATTAAAGTACATGTTCTTAGCTATTTCTAAAAATAATTTAAGTTGCCGTTATGAAAATATACTTCAGTTCCTCAGGTTTAAAATAGAAAAAACCCTGAGTAGTCAGGCAGTAAGTCTTTGTAACCAACAAGTTAATACAAAGAACTTTACAAAGAGATTTTCATTGTGTATTGATTAATTATGAATGAATTAGAACCAATCGGTTAAACATAAAATATAATTATGTACATTTTTATATTAGGCTTATTATTTTTCATTTTTTAAATGGTCTAACATCTTAATGTTTTAGTGGTTAGACAAGGGGTTTCCAAACTTTTTAGACCTAATAAAAGCATCATAGTTTGGCAAAATAAAAAAAATGTAATACTGCTTTGGATGCTACTTAGCTTGCATTATTTAATTGTCCTAACAAATTTGAGTTGTAACAAAATTGGTGCTACCAATTGAAACTTGACTGAACTAAATTGTTTCTGTATTGTCGAATGTATTTGACCCTATATTATTTATTTTTTCAATAATTTGCAGGAACTTATGAAAGTAAAACAGCTCGTATTTCTAGTTTGTTATTTGTCTGCGGAGGTTTTGACAAAAAAATGGCATTAGAAAATCTAACTGATCTAGTTTCTTAAAATGGACTGTACATATTTTATTCATAAATGATTATGCAAAAGTGTGTGATGCTAACAGCAGTTTGTGTTTTTTATATTGTTCCCCCTACATTTTATTTTCTAGACCTAAGCTAATTGAGTAAAGAAACTCATAATTGTGTTAAAAGTATTAATTTAAAGTTAAAAGAAGTGTACAGTAAAGTACGAGGTGTAGCTATTAAATAACGAGACTGACGCTGTAAAACATTTTGTTTTGATTTTATACATATTTACTTACTGTCATTCAAGATACACCCCTCCTCTTTCCCTATAGTGCTCCAAGCAAATCTTCCATTATTCAAAACAGTGCTTCTTCTGTTAGCTCCTTCAGGATGTGTGCCACTTTCTTTTTCACATCTTCAACAGACTCAAATCTTGTTTCTTTTAATGCAGATTTCACTTTAGGAAACAGATAGAAGTCGCATGGTGCAAGATCCAACGAATAAGGTGGATGATCTAACACTGGTTTGCTGTACTTGGCGAGAAACCTCTTTACAGACAGTGTGGAATTAGGAGGTGCAATGTCTTGATGGAGAATTCATGAGTTGTCCTTCCAAAATTGTGGTCATTCTTTCCTTATTCTTTCATGGACTTCAGCAAGTATGTAATGTTGATTACCAGATCGGATCAGATTATCGATTTTTTCAATATAGTCATCCATTTTTATGTGGTAGGGCGTCCCGAGCGTGAATCATCTTGAATGTCTTCTTGGCTATCTTGAAAACATTAAAATTTATTAAAGATTTTGAATAACTGCCATTTTGGAACAGATTTTACTGAGTAACTTGTTACTGGATATTACTCAAGTTTTTGTGCTGAAATTATCCTACATGTATCAAAATGTTCATTTATTTAATTTCATAAGTTTTGAAAATTCACTTCCATCATGTCAGTGAGGCTTGCTGCAGTTATTATAAATGTAAAATAGTTTAAAAAAATATATGTGATGTTTGTATTACCTTAACTTAGAGCTACTCAGTTATACACAAAATGGTTTACTCCATATGTTGGATAGAAATAAACGGATCAAAATCAGGCCAGAGAGGTTTCAACAAAGCAAAGAAAAATTTGACATTATAGTCACTTGTGAAGAAAGAGTATATGACCAGGTCGTAGAGTGTAAGTAAAAATATACTCCATTTTAAAGTACTATAGTTATAAACCAAGAGCCATTTAATAAAAGAAACCGAAGACATTATTCTCTACAGTTAATTAACATACAGGTTTAATATTGCTGTTTGTAACCATTTTACTTTTTTCTTTTCAGATATGGGATTAAGGCCACCAGTAGATAACACATCTGTACATGTAATAAATTTAGATATTCAAGATAATCACGAAGAAGCTACAATTGGAGCTTTCTTAATTTGTGAACTTGTTACAGTAGTATGTACCTTATGTATTTATTATATATTTATATTATGTTTAAGTATTTTAATACATATTTACATCATAATAATCATTCTTTGATATTTACGCTATATAATTTGTCTGGCATTCTTATTTTCTTAACTGTTTTCTTCTATTTTCCATGTCCTTTCCTCTACAGCTAGTTTCTTTTCAACTTCCTATCCATTTTTATTTGATTTTTCCACTATACTCTTAACCTACATAATGAACTTCCAAAGGGAATGGTGCCAATTCTTATTACATGCAGGAACCACTGCTTTTTTCTTAATAATCTCTTCAAGGTTTTAAATATTTAATCTTCCTCATTCCTTATGCTATCTCTTTTTGTTATCGTCATAATTCTTTTAAGATAATTCATTCTTGATTTGTTATTAGAATGAACAACATATTCATGTGTTGGGGCTTGTGTCAATACCACTTTTTTTCAGTTCTCATTGCTTGTTTTAAAAATCACAACATTCAGCATTATTTCCACTGCTTCATGTTTATTTTTGTGGTTGGGCAATAAAGTTGTGCCATCTGCATTTAACTGACAGATTGTTTTTTACTGGTAAGCTTATTTCCAAATTATGCTAAAGATAACGAGTTTGGGCTCTGAGGTATGCTATTGTTAATAGTGCAGCTTTGTATTGTCTACTGGTTTATATTTATTTTAAAGGATTTATTTTCATAAAATATTGCAGGCATTGCAAAGATTTACCTCATTATCAATCTGTGCATTTTAGTTTCAGTGCAGTAGTAAGCGCTTAGGGAAACAGTCATTATGCCTTTATCAGTTTGAATCAGGGGAAACTTCAGAATTGATCTTTGTAGTAATTAATTATCAATTTTTGTTCAGAAAAACCTGCATAAATACCTGCTGTCATTGAGGTAAAGATACTATGTTAATATTATCACATTGAGTTTGAAAACTACGTTGTTTAAGGCTGAGTGTATTTCTACTCGCTAATTCAATTTGTTGTTGGACAGTCTTTTGTTTTTTATTAAGACAGGAAGTTGGACAAATGGTCTTATGCACATTAATAGTTTCTTTATTTTTACCAGCTTTCAGGGATGAAATGGTTATGTTTTCCAGTTTTCTGGGTAGTTTCCAGGGCATCAGATTTATACACATGGCTAGTTATGGCCAACAATAATTAATTCTTCTGGTATTGTATTTGAACATGTTGTAACCTATGGCTGTATATCTGAGTTGTGTGATAGCTTGCTGAGATCTCCATTATGTTACATTCATACCTGTCGGGAGAGATAGTGGATGTAGACAGATATTCTTTATTTAATGTATACAATATGAAGTTTTAAGTTAAGATTTTTCTTTGCAGTATTTAGTAAAAGCATTTGGCAATCTTTAATTTCTGTGCAACAAATTCTTTGCATACATCTCTATATTAAAGAAAGATGTATGAAATAAAAATTTGTGAAAAACTCTTTTTGAGTTACATTTTTAAAATGTTTTTTTAATACTTTCATCATTGATTGAAGTTGAAATAATGATTTTTTCAGATGTCGAGGAGTGAAGATTTGGACAATGATATTGATAAAGTTCTTCTCCAGTATGAAACTAAATGTCAGCGCCAGATATTACATTGTGTGTTATTTTATTAGAACTGTTTCTAAAAGTATGCCTGATTTTGTACGAAATTTAAGATAAATTTATATATTTATATATGTACACGTATTTTGATGTAGTTATATTAGGTTTTGGGTTATGCTTTGCATATTTGTATGCAAATTATATATATATATATATATATATATATATACACACACACACACACACACAGTTAGAATTCTAACTAATTTTCAAACAATTTTACTATGTTACTGATAACATAATCTTTATCTATTGAACTGATAAGTATTAGTGTTTTTTCAAAGTACCATTTAATATTTAAATAAATCGTTATTTAATATTTAAAAAAATCATTAATGGAAAATAATGAACCTTAAATTTAAAACTTAAATTCTAATTTTAAAGAGTATTTATAATTTTTATACTCTTGTGACATGTTCTTGTGATTTTTATCATAAATGGTAAAATGGAATTTTATTTTTATGCAAAATTTTGTGTTAATATATTTCTTAAATGCCACTTAAATAAATAAATATAGGAGAAAATAACAGTTACAATTATTTTCAAAATTAAGGAGTAAAAAAACACATGAGAAATATTTAAAAATTACAAAGAATATGACAAAATACAACATAAATGTGTTTATAGTTAGATAAGTATTATTATTATTACCTATACCGTATAAATATGGCTAATTTAAGAATCATACTGATGTTTTTAATAGTTATTAATCTGTTAATTTAATCATCAGATTTGTTTTCAAATGATATAGACTAGTTAAAAAAATTTATAACATTATAACAAAAATTTATAGACTTTATAACATTTTTTAACATAATTCTGAATTTTTTAATTTTGTATGTTTCTCTTATAGACAGAAATTTTTAGTATTTTACTGTATCTCAGAGTTTGAAAAAAACAATTTATGTAACATATATCTAAAACATTACAATATTATACAGAGTATTGAATGGTGAACAATATGTTGATAAAATTTGATGCTAATAGATTTGTAGCAAAACTGTCTATGGTAACCATTATAATTCTTGTTTACTATAGCCTTCCTTGTTTGTTTATTATTTTTTTCTGTTTTTTAAAAACAGACTTTTCTATTTATATCTCAATTTTTGTTTCAAAATTTAGGCTGGACATTTATTATAAGCACCGAAACTGAAGTTTTAAATGCATTATAACCAGATGTTTTTATCTTTCAGCATATAGGTTTCCAGTCATTAGCTCAGCTGATGCTCATGACTACTTTAATGCGTAGTATCACAGATGAAAGGTACAACAATACAATACCCTCCCAGACTATGGAGGGGTATTTGATGCCTGGCAACTTGGCATCCTTTGATAGAAAATTTTATGTGGGTCTTTCTAAACTGGTGTGAAATAATATAACTTAATTTCAAAAAATAAATTAACATTTTCCCTTTGTAAAGAATTATCAACATATTTCAATTTTTTCATGCAGCTAAAAAATGGCTAAACAGAGCAAATAGAACTAATTATCCTCATACAAGAAAGGGATACACACACACACGCATATATAAGTTATATATTTTTGCTAGACACAAAGCAAACCATACTAGGTCTGCTAAGTATAACTTGCCAAAAACAAGTGTTTTGCTCATGTCATTTACCGATTTTATTAAGATTGTTAAAAATACTTTTGTCCGATTTATCTTTATTCATACTTTGTAATGCTTTCTAATTTTTGTTTCATAGTCATGAATGTGTGTTTTCCGAGTAGGACTTCTTCTAAAACAGGACAAGGTGTTTTACACAGTACAGTACAGGAGGAAATTCAAACAAACGCTATTACAAACATCCACACAATAGCAGTATTAGTTTGTCAGAGAACATAGAATATAAGATTTAGAAAATAAAAAAACAAAAGGATAATTGCCACTGATATAGCAGTACAACTCAGCATTAGATAAACAAATAGATTGTCATGAGTAATGCAGAATATAGATTTACAATGTTCTGAGCTTGATATCTTAATTTTAAAGAAAGATGGTAGTACTTTTGATTATTTTACTTGCCAAGCATAGAACAGCTGAAACATTTAAAGTTTTTAACAGAATTTTTTGTAAAAAAAAGGCGTTAATTTAAACAAATGAAGGTCACCATAACCAATTTTGTTTCAAAATTACTTAGATTTTGGTATATTGTTCACTGTTTGCCCAGTACTAATATTGCATGAGTAATACATTTGTATTTTAATTGTTTTTGTTGTACAATTCATGTAGTACAGTGAAAGGTACTATATTGTGTATCTTAGCATCTTGGGAATATGTGACATAAGATTTGTATAAAAGTTCTGATGTCTTTTAAAATGTGTTTAATTAGGTAAGTTACAATTTCCTACTCAAATACTGTATTACTTAATTATTTTTATTACACAGTATTTATAATCTGTCAATTAGTTACTTCCATATTCATAAAACTGTGATGGATACCATTAAATAATTTATGTTTTGAATTTCTCAATAACAATTTTAAATACTGAATTTTACATATCTTTATTTAAATATATTTTAACCCATTTTCGTTATATAGCTATCGGTTATTTAAGTGCTTGTTTGAACATCACATATGTTTGTCAATCATATTTTAGTTAAAACAAACAAAATGTTTTACAATATTTTTAGCTCCATTACTTCATTTTATAGTCTCCATTCAAAATCAAGTACTTATTACAATGTTTTACTTATTTTTCTATTCTGTCTCGATAATTCAATGCTGACATTTTGTCAAGAGATAACTGCATTAATGATGTGGGTGGGTTCTATGGTGGATGTTCAAATTAAACTGTTAAAGCAAGTATTGTATTAACAGCTAAATATGAATATGTGTAAACATAAAATAACACAACACCGCTAGACAATAACCCATGCTATTTATTCCTAATGGTATTGTGAAGCCAGTAATGTATCTGACAGTAGGCCTTCTGGTCCTTTATGGAAGGCATTATTTTCCCTCTTGGCACAAAATCAAACAGTTGTTAAAAAACTTTCTAACCTTAAAAAAGAAATTGTTTTTAATTTGCTTAGAGCTTGAATTTAAAAAAAAATTATGTTGAATATTAGAAGCAATGACATTGAACCTTTTGTTTAGTAAGTTATGTTATTCACAGTACAGATAACATCTTACTGAAAGAGCGTTACAAGTAAAACGTTTGCAAGTGGCTCACTGTCTTGACCAGAAGTAAGTAGTTGAAGGAATATTGGTAGTCTGGACAGCAGCAGTGGTAAAAAGCCCATTAACTATGTAAATTTGAAACACTTACACACACACACACACATATATATTTTTTTAAATCTTCTAATTTCACCATTATAATTGAAAAAATCTGCGTTATATTGGCATTTTTTATAACCACTTTTTTTTGTTACTCTGAAAATAAATAGAGTAACAGATTCAATCATCAATTTTTCCCCAATCAATTGATACCTATTTCATAGTAAGTACTGGGCGATTCAGGGAAACAAGAAATTTTGTGTTATCGTGGATGAATGATAACACTGAGTATCTGCTGCAAGTTAGTCCACACCTTCTAGTTTGTCATTTTTAGGTCAGCTGCTTAGAAAACAGCCTGCTAAGAACACCAGTAGGACAGAAAAAAATTTGTGAGAGAGATCAAGTCCTCACACTCTCATTACAGCTCCCTCCTTTTCCTTCACTATTGCTGATTAGTAACAGTTTGTAGATTCAGATTGACAGACTCTGTGTCACTGAACTGTTGGAGGGAACTTGAGGGGAATTTTACATACATGAGAAATTCTTGTCCAGGCCGTTTACTAAGTGTCTGGACTAAGGTTGCTTGGTGTGATGCGCAACTGCTTTTGCCATTAATGTTATTTATAAAAATAATGACCTTTGAGAGTGTGCATAGCAAATTTTGATTTAAAACGCCACAATCATGTGTACCATCAACACATGGATACTTAATAAGAAAACAGGTTCAGTAGACGGTGACTCTAAGATTAAAGGCAACATACTGACAATATTGACAATGTTCGAGTTGATCATAAGAAGAACACAACGTTCAATATGTTGGCTTGCTGTGTTGTTACAATTCTACAGTTTAAGAGTTCAAGAACACTAAAGACAGACTTACATTACCATCAATACAAGTTGCAGATTGAGAGAACAAAAACCTTGTGATTACATAATGACAAATCTCTTGTATGAACTAATAGTTGACAATGCCTTAATTAACAAACTACTGTATTGATACCAGAGGAAGTCCATTTCAATATTAAAAGATTTGTTAATAATCAAGATTTTCATTATTGGACACAAGGAATTCCTATATCAACGTTTATTTTTTAACAATAGATCTCCGTATGGTGTACTGGCGTCATTGTAAACTTTAATTGGTCCTTTTTTTGAAAATGAGAATGGTCTCATAGCTCCTGTCACATAAAAACAATATTGCCATGTCTATAAACTTTGTTGCATTGAAATTACAAACATTTCTGAAAATTATTGACAACTCTTGTTTTCAAATAAAAGGAATCAAAACCTCATACAGCACGAATAGCGACACTTAGATTCTGTACATCAATTGTTTTGAAACCTGTACATCAATGTTACCAAGAGAAAAGATGACATCTTATGTCATCCCAGGATTTCTCAGATATTAGTGTGTGTTTTTTTTTTAAATCACCTTAAAAATAAAGTATACAGTAAATCTATAGTTCACTTTTACTTTTGAAAACTACTCTTATGGTTATGATTATGTTACAACCCGATGTTTTCTATGTTATTAATATAACTTCAGCCAGATCAAGGTCGTGCGCGCAATTAAACTTATTTAATTTTATATGTGACAATAGAGGAATTAATAATTACAAGCAAATTTCAGATGCAAATTTCAGAATATGTTAAAATTCTAGTTTCAATGTTGCATAAAACCGAGCTGAATTTCACTACAAGGAAGTTCCTTGAAGGAACGGGAATTTTACAATAGGAACGAGACTGAATGAATGGCTATGCTGAAACAATTAACGAAGTGACTTTCAAAAACTAGATTTTGCCATTTTTGCATAGGTAGCGTATATTTTCATAATTCGCATTTTTTCTGATTTTAAATGTCATATGTAAGTTAATGAAATAGTATAATCTTTTAAATAGAATATTTATAATAAAAATTCCCCGTTTCTTTGAATCCTGAACTATAGACTACAATTCCAACAAGTTTCTTATAATCGAGGGAATGTTGTTTAAAAAAGGGAATTTTCAGAATAGGCTGGGACTTTTAGTACTTGTACTATCCAGTGTGTTATATTTCTTTTATCATCTGTGACTGATACTAACCTAACAACTAACAACTGAACCCGTTTAAGTTCATTTTCCTCGTGCTTTAGCGCAGAGAACATCAGTGAATTGAAGTCGAAGAAATGGTTAGGTTTTTTTGAAACTTAATAGTACATATTACTTTTCTTATGCAACTCAACAATTTAGTATTGTAATTAGTTGTATCAGTCTATAAATACTATGTCTTGGTTATTTGGAAGTCGTAAACCTCAAGAACCTCAATTTCCAATTCCACCGGCTTCAGTATTAGGTGGAGGAGATGATGGTGGAGGTTCTGCAGATGATAAAAAACGTGCAATGGAAGCGTATCGTTTTGATTCGGCAGCTTTAGAAAGAGCAGCGCAAGCAGCTAGAGACCTTGAAAAATCCAGTAAGTTTTCACCTAAATTAATTTTTTTGAGTACTGAATTAGTCTTAATTTTTTTTTATAATTACATAATTTTTAGGTTAAGTAGGCTTAATAATAATAATGTTCACCACAAGAGACTATTTAGTATCATTGGTCAATTTGTTTTTATTTCTTTGCATAAATCTGAAAAAAATGTTTGTGAAGTCTGATGAAGTAAATGTTTTTTAAAATTGAGGAAAACGTAATTTAAATGTTTGTTACATCATTTCACATTAGCCTACTGAAATGAGTACTGTCCACTGCTGGTAAGTTCCTCTGTAAGGAATTTGATGATGACACGCTGACCTTTAAATTTGTAAGAACTACCACTACTAATGTAATTAAAAACATTAGTTTTTATCCGAATGCGGGTACAACAATGAATATTGGAAAGTGAAATTTTGTAAAGCAGACTATTTAATTTTTACCTCATGGAAGTTCTGTGGCTAGAAAGGAATCGGTGGAAGATTTATCGGATTTGCCAAGAGAAATAATCAGATCATCTACTACATTTGATACAATTCCATCTTTTACGCAATATTCATCTTCTATTTTGTTGACATGGTTACAATAACTTTTCCAACAGTTCACTTTGTGTTACTGTAGCAATTCTGCATTCACTAAGTTGAAATAGACTATTAAGGCTTAGATTACCACAATTATTATCTTTGACTTTGGCCCAAGCTAACTCATTAGGATTTAGATCACATAAGTACCGAGGGATCCTAACAAGTTTTTGGCCTAAGCTAGATAGGTACTAATTGAATTTATAATTCTTTACCCTAGGTTTATGAATATTTAACAAAGGAATAAGTTGTTCCTATCTCATTGTCATATCATATTGAACACCTTTTTTACCAACCAGTTTACTATATCAGCCTTGACAGAGGTTGTCGTTGATACTTTATCTGCTAAAACAGAGTGATACAGAGCATTATCCATAACGATTACAGAAGACGGTAGAATATTTTTTAGTAATTTTTCAAAATTTCTTTGATTTATTTGTTCATGATAATCCCCACTACTGGTCCCCGATTTATGGAGAAGCATTGCACCTTTAAGAAATCCTTTCGGACTTCCTGCATGTAATACAATTAAATCGTGGGCTGCACTCCAGTCATCTGGTATCCCAAATACGTCATCTGATTACCACCATTTCTTAAAAGTCAAATTACTGTCAACCCATATTTGTCAAGATAAAATATTTTTTCCTCGGAATTTCTCAAGGCTTTTATTTTAACTAAATATTTATAACAAATAAATATTACCTTTCAACTAACAACTTTCTTTTACATTTACGCCACACAAAACCCACTCTAGTTCTAATCTTAACAGGGAATCTCACCCCACGGGAAATGTATACTTTGTTTTACAACGGGTAACTATTTTGAGATGGATGGCACAGTTTTCTTGTTGATAAGTCTTGAATTATATGTAGTGTTGCATTTTTGTCAAAATCATCAATTGAAACTACACTTCTTTCTGCATTTCTTGCTTTATGTCCTTCCCTGGAGTAGACAATTTTTTATCTAAATTTTTTGCAATGTTTTTTATTTCATGGTGAACTGTAGTTCAACAATAAATCTCTCAGACTTTCCGCAATAATTTGCAGCTAGTTTCGTTGCCTGTTTTAAAGGTAACGATAATGTGTTTGATTTACTATCACATTTTTTAATAATATTAATGATTAATTATTTGGCTTCACTATGTACGACTTTATTTTTCTGATGCATATTTTGAACCATTATTTAAACATATGAATAATTTAATTATGAAATATATGTATAAGAAAAATTAAACACACCTAAATCTCACTAGTAAAAATAAAATAAAAAGTTAAAAATAGCACACTATTTAAAAAAGAAAAAGAAACACTTCACAATCACTTGCGAGTAACTTCAGGTTGAATCTCAGAACACTACTGTATTAACTCTTGAATTCTACATGACAGTGTAACTTTTTCAGGGTGAGTAATATATCACACATTAAACTTTGTTATGGTGATTCAGTAAACACAGCAGTAATATCCCTCCAGTCTCAGAGGCAGTTACCAGCAATGGACAGTATATATAATGAACATGGTATGTTCACATAACATGAATCAGTATATATGTTACTACATGCATATACCAACAAAAGACATTCTAATGCCAAATATTTCGCTAAAAACTTGAGAATCTGCTGTTTGGACTACTTAAATATCATTTGTATATATTTTTGTTAAAAAAATTAGTGTGCTAGGTCCTAGTAAACTGCATGAAAGTGATTGTTTTCTCTTTGAAAGTATGGGTTTTACAAAAAAGAGTATGTACTGTAGATAGTGTACTAAACTTTTTGTGCTGAGATAAAAATTGATAGTATAACAAATTGTTACAATTTGAAGAATAATGTCAAGATTACGTTGGGGCTTATATAGTCATTTCTTGTACTGTAATTTTGACTTTCAAAATTATGTACTTATTTATTTTTTTATTTGTAACAGACTTAATTATATCATTTTTTAAATTTCATTTGAGTTGTCTTATTGTGTTGAATATTAAATTAAAAAATAACCATTGCAAAAAAATGAATGTTAAAACTCTCATGTTCAAAATTTCATGTTAAAAATCTCATGTTAAATGAGATGCACTAAACTGTGGGAAAAGGATAACATAAGTATACCCTCCTACTTCTAAAGTTATAAATTAAAAAAACAACAAATATTTAAACAAAATACACTAAACCGAGGGATTCCCTCTGAAGTTTTCAACTCTAACAAAAATAATTTATAGGTATAATTATTACTTTTAATTGTTTTAAAGAGTAATGTAAATCAAATACACCCTACAAATCTTCTAGAAAGATATGTATTTTAAATCTTCTCATGTCAAACTTTAAGAATACATTTTGATGTAATAGATTTGTTCAACAGACATTGTTATCTTCCAATTAATATACCATATTATAGCAAAAATCAACTATATCTCATTATATTAATGGTGGATTCTGCCATTAATTGAATTTAGATACATTTATGGAGTTAAATTCTACTGTTTTCAAATAATTTCTGTCCTCTTTAAAACAAACTGTATTATTGTCTAACCTGTTACTATGTACTGTAACTGTTACTATGTTACTGTATCTGTTATTATGTAACAGGTTATTATTATTATTATAAGGACACAGTTGGTTTTTTTTGCTTATCTAAGATTACTTGCTTTGATAATTTACTGGACTGTATGACCTTTAAGTCCTTTGTAGACAATACTGCTTCAAGCTTTTTACAGTCACTCAAGCCGGTGTTTTCCCTTAGGAAGTGGCTAGAAATCTCTTTGTATCACAGTACTTCATCTCTCTTCTCTTTTATGGATAGATGTTTTCTCAGGACAATAACTTTAACTTGCCAGTTACCAACCTGAATTCACTTTTGTTTTACCGGATAAATGAATTTCACTTTCCATCTTGTGGCTTACCTGTATTTTCTTAGTGCTCTTTGTAAGAATCCTTTTATAAGAGTATTACTATTTGGAGGATTACAGGCCGGCTGTTTACTCTAGTTCGTCTGACCTAGTTCACAGCAAAGTTAACTGGAATCTGTACTAAGCCTTGGTGAACCTGAGGTAATTATAGAGTATCATATTGAAATATTTTAAAATTGAAGTATAGTAGAAAGTAGGTTGAGGTACAAACTGAATAAAATTAGTGGTCCTGTGTATAAGAATAGACTTAAAATATATTATCAGCTCTATTAATGTAAGTGTAGCCAAGTAGACAGTCTTGGGTGTTGTGAACTCCTCATCCAAACAGGATTCAAAAGCTCAGCTTGCAGAGTGATATGGGCTCAACACACTAATGCAACCTAAAAGTGGAGGGTTCTTTTAAGCCTTTGGACCCAGCATGCCATGCTGTTTGTTGCACGTTCAATATGCATATGCTACTGGGTATTATGAGCTTTATATGACCATGGTATCTTTGGTGTTTCAACACATCCATTCAAGGCATTCAATCAGTAGTTTAGATTCAATATGATCAAGTAATCTTCAGAGGTTTAACACATTCATCCATGTTTTTATAAGTTCAAGATACTAATTGATTTTTTGGGCTCAATGCACCCGTTTCTTTTGTTGCAAGTTTTGTGTGCAGATTTAATTATGTAGTCTTTGGGGCTTAGAATGCCCATCTAAGGTAAGCTGAACATACTATTGTGGTTTTGGAGGCTTACCATGCCTGTCTGGGATGTGCAAATTTAACACACATATGTGGTCTCCAAGTGATCACAGATAGAATTGTTTTAAACACCCACCCTATAAGTTGCTTGGATCCAACTGCCTCCGAAGCACTTTGCATTTTATACTTTGGTAGTTGAAGCAGTAACATTTTCTGCATACAGTATAGGAATGTGATCAACATTGCATCTAATGCAACTTTTTAAAATATTTACTGTTATTTATTAATTTTATTTTGGTTTTTCCTAAAGTACTTACAACCGATTTTGGTTTTTCTAAGTTACAACCGATGTAAAGCACTAGTGCCAGTAATTTAAGCATTAGTGATACTAATTCTGACCAACTGTTATATAAGAGTTGATAAAAAGTCTGAACTACAGTTATATAAACTTTGATTTTCTCTGTTAAAGTAAGTTTACATACCTTTAATTATATTTTTGTTAATTTATTCATGTTCTCATCTTCTCATTATATGTACTGGGCTTTCATCCCAAGGACCCGGGTTTGATTCCGGCCAGGGCTAGGCATTTTCATACGCTATAAATCATCCCATTGTCTGCATTAGCCCAAGTGTGCAAAAAAAAAAAAATTGTATAAATTATTATACTTTTAATTCATAACATTATATATTTTTTTACATTACTACATTAAAGTAGTAATATAATAGATATCATAATGAAATAAATTGGCATTTGAAAATTGACTTTAGTATCTAATTTATACACAAGGGTAGTTTGGAAAGTAAAGAATATTTTTTTTCATAGACACTTTTTATTAGGATAGGGGAACAAAACTTATTTTAAAACACATTTTGATACCTTAGCTATTTTTCTACACCTTTGCCATTCAAATTTAAACATTTGTTGAAGCGTTCCTCAGCTTTTCTGTGTATTCACTACCTTAGGATACATAGTTGTATATTTAGTTGTAGCCAAATTATTTAACCAATAACTAATATTATCTTTCAGTTCTTTGTTACTTCCGTAGTGTTTTCTACCAAAAAATCCTTCAATTTAGGAAAAAGATGGGGCTAAGTCTGGGTTATAAGGTTATAAGATGGATGTTTAAAAATTCCCCACTTAAATTGCTGAAGCAAGTTTGTTGTCAACAGAGCAACATGCAAATGTGTGTTCTTGTGAAGAAACACAGTGTCACTTGATCCATGCCATTTGTTTTGAATAGCACAGCATAGTCAGGCAATTGTCTGACAATAGGCTGCTGCATTTACGGTCTCTCTAGGCATGTAGTGGATGACTAGGATACCCTTTTGATCTCAAAATACTGCAGCCATAACCTTCTTTGCACTCAGAAATTTTTTGATTTTTTTTGGTTTTGATGGGGATCTGAAATGTTGACATTAGATTGATTGACATTCACATTACAGTATAAACTTTGGTTATCTGTCTATAAACTTTGATAGGGCTGATTTTTTTTTGCATTCAAAGCGTATTACACTATGATGAGCAGTAAATGACTAGTGGTTCACACTGTTAATGTTAGACTGGCATAAAAGAGTAGGAAGATCAGTGACATGGTGACAGCAGCGTTGGGGGAACTAGTGACTACGTAGATCAAAACATTCTTTACTTTTTGAACGACCCTCATATGTAAAAAAATGAATTGAAATTGTTGTTTCAGTTATTTATTTTCAATAAAGAACAAAAGTGTTCTAGAATTACAAGTTTTGTACCTCATTATACTAATAATTAATTATTTCTTCTGTATAGGATTTGCAAAGGAAGCATTAGATTTATCTAAATCACAAGAAGTTACTCGCCAAACAGAATTTACAGCGAAAGTTAAAGAATATGAAGCTCACATTGAACAATCAAAAATTGATCAAAAAAAAATTGAAGGTGAAGAAAGGAGGAAAACACTTCAAGAAGAGACAAAACAACATCAGGCTAGAGCACAGTATCAAGATCAGTTAGCAAGGAAAAGGTAAGAAAATGTTTTAGACACACTAATTCATATTTTTACTTTTTAGAGTCTTCTTCTTTCTAAACAAGGTGTATTATGAATCTGGATTGCTATATTAATTTTATAATATTGAATCGAAGAAAAATGTAATTGAAGAATCACTTTCAGTTTTGACCTTTTAACCTGTATTAAAAAGTTGTTATGAAGTGAATATTAAGAAAAGTTGTATTTATTGAACTTTATAACCCATTACACTTGGAAAGTGTTTTTGCAGCAGGTTAGGTTAAGAGAGAGAGAGAAGTGGAAGTTTGTCTATTTATTTTTTATCCCAGGCCTACTTCTCCCCTCCTCCATTTATCCCCGGTTTTTTCTAGTGCTTATTTCTCTTTTACTCCATTTTATCTGTGGAGGGAGTTGCTTTTTTGTTTCTTGCTGTCTATACATTTTTACAGTTGTTTAAATTGTGATCACATTGGGAATTGAGTATTTTAAACATAATAAGCGGCAATGAGGAAAATGCTGAGGTCCTTGGCATTATGTTCTGTGACCTTCATCTGTTAAATATAAATATGATGTATTTTATATGCTTTATTTATAAAATATATTAGACTGTTTTCAAGATTTTTTATACATTTTTGCATTCTGTATTACTGCAGTTGTAATTAGAAACAGTACAATAGTGTGTGCAGTACAAAAATTAGTGATACCCCGTTTTATTTCTGGTGTTACAAATATGGAAAACTATTTTTTTTTCTATCCATGGTTTGTAATTGTGGTCAACAAGCTCTGCTTCAGATTTAGTAATCCATAAAATGAGGCTTTTTTAAGGCATTGCTATTTGTACACAGAAGTGCAAGCTCTGTTCACCAACTAGCACATACACTTTTGATTAAACTAGCAAAGTTTACCTCTAGGTGACCATCATCATTAAAATTAAAATTAAAATCAAAAAAACCTCATACTTCTGACTCTTCGTCCAACACCAATATTACGACTTACCAATATTACAAACAGAAATATTTTAAAGTTTTAAAATCAAATTTGTTTATCTTGGTTGTTAAAGTTGCAACATTTTATAAACTATGTTTTTCATTTCTTTATAAAGTAAATGCTGTATACATTTTGAAGGTATGATGACCAGTTAGCCCAACAACAGAGAGCAAACGATGAAAACCTTAGAAGACAGGAAGAATCTGTGGCAAAGCAAGAGGCGTTAAGAAGAGGTAATTTTTTTTTCTTCAAAATTTTTGTAAAAAATTCGCTGCCCAATATTGGAAAAAGTGTTAAATATTGTACCACCAAGAAACAACTTACAAAACTTATCTGTTGTACATTAAAATGTTCTTATGTATAAGTTTTTTTAAAAATGTATGTGTAAGTTAATTATGTTAATTCAATATTATAATTATTATTTGAAATTAAGTCTCTATAAATAGTATATTTTTGTATTTTGAAGGTAGGTATCATGCTTTCGATACTTGCATGAAATAATTAACATTTTACTAAGAAGTGATTTTTGTTCATATTTTTTTATATGTAAATACATTGAGAGGCCCCATGTAGCTGTGCTTTTGTATTTGTGGTCATAAACATGCACATTACAGCTTAATGACAAGTGTATAACATAAAGCGATGGCATTAAATTTGTTGTTTTCAAAGTTAGATGTTATGTTATTGTAATAGTGCAAATAGATAGGTTACTTGTATTACTGATTACTTGAGTAACGTAAGTTATGTAAGTATAAAAGGTAGAACACATTTCCATGAAATTAACTGGTTGCTAGTGGAATTCAAATTTTTAACAACATTGTTGATTATAAAACTTGCTGAGACACTTTTACTACATGTGTTATATGTATGCATACATAAGGTTACTTTTGTATGGGTTGTCTTCTATATACATAAAAACTACGGAACATTTCACTAACATTTTTTATTAGTGCCAGGAGTGTTTAGAGAATGATCTCACTACAGTTGATCTCCCCACATTCGTTTCTTTTTTCAGCAGCATACCCACTTAATATGTTTGTGTTCTAATGACTGAGGGAACAATCCCATATATATTTGTTTTTGATTTTATTTCAACTATATATATATATATATATATATATATATATATATATATATATATATATATATATGTATGTATGTATGTATGTATGTATGTATGTATGTATATGTATGTGTGTATGTGTGTATGTGTGTATGTGTGTATGTGTGTGTGTGTGTGTGTGTGTGTGTGTGTGTGTGTGTGTGTGTGTGTGTGTGTGTGTGTGTGTGTGTGTGTGTGTGTGTGTGTGTGTGTGTGTGTGTGTGTGTGTGTGTGTGTGTGTGTGTGTGTGTGTGTGTGTGTGTGTGTGTGTGTGTGTGTGTGTGTGTGTGTGTGTGTGTGTGTGTGTGTGTGTGTGTGTGTGTGTGTGTGTGTGTGTGTGTGTGTGTGTGTGTGTGTGTGTGTGTGTGTGTGTGTGTGTGTGTATGTATGTATGTATGTATGTATGTATGTATGCATTGCTTAATGTTCATGCTTTATGCCAGTTAGACCAATGAGGATGAGGGATCATTGTTAATGGAAAGGGAAAAACAACTGGAGGAGCAGTGATGCAGTAAATTGACCAGTGCTTTAACCACATCGACCACTTATCCCCATATATAATTTATATTTATAATTAATAATACATTTATAATTTTTATAATCTCAGTAGAATTAAGAAAAGATAAGAATACATTTATATACTTTAATTTGTTTTTAACAGCAACAATTGAGCACGAAATGGAGTTAAGATCAAAATTAGAAATGAAAAAATTAGAAGCAGAATTAGCAGCAAAAGCCAAAATAGACAGAGAGAATCAGGATCTCACTCTGGAGCAGATTCGTGTGAAAGCTGCAGAAAACAGAACAACTATTTTAGAATCAATTAAGTGAGTCTGAGTTTACATATAAGCTTAATTTATTTTCTGTGAAAAAATTGTTACATAACTGAAAAACAGGGAAAAGCTTGCAAATTAAAGCAAATTTGGTATATCAAAAAAATCGTTTAAAACTAGTGGGGGCATCAATTAGTTGAAAATCAATAACAGTCGTGGAATCCTATGATTCATAATCTTTATTAAATTAAGAATTTATTTGTACACAATCATTGGTAACACATTTAGGGCTTGTTCTTAAGAACTGGGTAAAAGACTCAGATTTGCTGCACTGTGTAATATAAATAATTTTGCTTTCTGTATTGTGATATTCCCATGACACATGTTAACTATCACACTTCTGAGTCAATCTCAGTTATTGCACTCGCACCACAATCATACATCATCCTTATGATGATTTTTTCCTTGTTATCTCTTCTAAATATCACTAACAGCATCCTAATTCTTAATGATAAAGATAAATCTTATTTAAATAATGTGTAAACTACCTACGTATGTATTAAGTAACTAACTATTAAATGTAAATAAGTTACCCTTTGTTATCGTTGTTTCAGTCCTTAAAGTTACTTTGACTTAAAAAAAAACAAAAAATGTTAAAAAGTTCCTTACCCACATAATCAGATCTTTTTTAAAAGCTGTATATGTTGCAGCTTCAGGATTATAGAAATATTTATTCTTTGCATGCTGTTAATCATGCTCCTAAATGCTTAGATTCAAAACACTACTAAGCTCACATCTGTGTATTGTGCAATATATAGTTCAAGCGTCATAACATTATTACAGTATTATTATTTTTTTATAATTTGTATTCACAGTAATGTTTTCTATAAATCAATAAATTAGAAACATATAAGGTGTTACCCAAAATTTTGGAGACAATATAATTGCTTACCATAACTCTTACTTTCCATATTCTCCTTCAAAATAGTCCCCTTAAGCATGGAGACAGCGGTCACAGCATTTTTTCCATGATTCCTTGCATCTCTGGAAGTCTGCAAATGTAAGTGTTCGAAGCATGTTTTGCGATTATGCCTGGATCTCCTCAATTGTGTCAAAACGATTGACAATTTCATCCTTATTCAATTTCATCCATATTTTGAGAAACAAAAGAAATTGCACAGTGCAAAGTCCAGAAAATAGGGTGGGTTCAAAAAACTATCGTGTTTTTGGAAAAAAAATCCAAATTACAGGTGCTTTGTGTTGGTGGAGAACCCAGCTCCTGTTCTGGACATTTGCCCTTAATGCTGTCATGTAGCCACTTCAAAACTTCACAGTAAATCTTTCTATTGACAGTTTGACCAGGGGGATGAATTCCTTGTAGATAATACTTTTGATGAAAAAAAACATGAATTTCACATTGGTGTGAAATTGATGTTCTTTTTTTGCCACAGTGTAAATGGTGACTTCCACTATGACAACTGCTGTTTGCTTAGTTGATCATAATTGTAAACCCATGTCTCTTCACCAGTTACAATATTGGAGATGAAATTGGGGGGGTGGTCATCTCTTGCTACAATTTTCAATTCAGTGTGGCCAACTATGCAATGCTCTTTTTGGTCGCTGCTCAGCAGCCTCAGTGCAAATTGTGCAGCGATGTGTCTCATGCCCGAATTGTCTGACACAATGCATTGCACAGATCCATATGACATCCTACAATCAACAAACATCATGAATTGTTCATCTATGAACTGTAACAATAGCCTTTCACACTTTTGCAATGTTTTTCAGTGTTGTGCTTTTTGATGGCTGTTCTGAACGCTCATCGTTGTCAGCAGATGTTTGCCCATCCTTGAAGCATTTGTACCACAAAAAAGTTTTACTTTGGCTCATAGCATTGTCACCAAATGCTTTCCCAAGCATTTGATGGGTTTCTGCAGTGGTTTTTTTTTTAAGTTCGAAGCAAAATCTGATGCATATCCTTAAAATCTGCCATTTGCACAAGTTTAAAAAATTGTCACAATGCTAAAACAGTGTTATACATACAGCCAGAACTGAAGAACATAGCCTGTCACCATCACATCTATTGGCATACTAATTCGCAAGGAGTATTATTCACTTAAGTATGGTATGGTTCACTCAGTCTTACCAGCAGCAGGTTATACCACAAAAGGTTCATACGCGGAATTAAAATTCGCTGAATTTTTGGATAGCACCTTGTATCGATTATGAAAAATATAACTGGTTACTATTTTTGCATTTCCTTTTTTTCAAACTAAATCAAAAAAATATTTTTTTAAAAGCTTTTTTGTCATAATTACTTACATTTATAATTTTGTATAACTGTTGCTAAATAAGTAAACCTTGTCATTCCTTTCACAAATGAGGTTATTTATGTTTTTATTTTTTTCATCTTAAAGAAAAATGTTAGTTAAGTACGAAGTTTTATATAAATAAACATATTTGACAAAAACTAATTTTATATTTTTGTAACAACCTATAGCCTTATAAATAAAAGAGAAAATTAATAACATGTTCAAAAGGAAAAAAGATAATAAAATGTTTTAGATTTCTTAGTGGTGAATGTTTAGTTAGTGTAAGCATACTGAGATTAAAAAGTGTTTTGAAATTTAAGCTTGTGTGAAATCTAAGCTACAGCCTTTTTGGCTGATTTTACAATTTTACATGTTATTTCTGTGTACTACTGTACTTGGTTCATTGTTTGTGAACCAAGTATTACAAATTATTTTGTAACTACTACTTAAATTTATACTATGCTAATCCATTGAGATTAATTAAAATTTTTATTAAATTAAATTTGATATAGTTTACTTATTATTGTTAAATTCAATAAATTATTTTTGCTTTAGGAGTGCAGGATCACTGATAGGTTCTGGAGCAACAGCTTTGTTAACTGATTGGGATAAAGTTCTTGCGGCTGCGGGCGGTATCTCTTTAATTGCTCTCGGTGTGTATTCAGCAAAAGGAGCAACTTCAGTTACTGCTCGTTATATAGAGGCAAGGTTAGGTAAGTTTTAATTGTAAAATAATTTTGGTACTATTTGTAACCTTTTTTAGTGGATTTCTATTAGAATATGAGCTATTGAGCTGTTTGAGCATCATGGAAACATTAAGACTTGGGGCTTAATTGAGTGCTGATCCCAATATCTGCAGATCACTATTTGTGGAGTGATTAAGAATTTTATATTTATGTCTCACACACACACACACACACACACACACACACACACACACACACACACACACACACACACACACACACACACACACACACACACATAGTATGGATCTGTGGGCTGAATTTTTAGAGTTTGAGTTGGGCTGGGTTGGGTTTTTTCGGTGCTCGGGATTTTCAGGTTGGATCGGGCCAAACGGTTAAATGGGAAATTGTTTTTTCTATTTCACTTTTTTTACTAGGCCTGAGTTAAAAAAAATTACAATTAAAATTTTCTTCATTTCATCTTTAACCATTTGACCACCACCAGTCGACATAATCTGCTTTTAAAGGCTGTTTGAATATCGCCATGGGCCGATGTAATACGGGTTCTGTTGTCTGAGTGAATACTGCTACAGGCTGATAACATTAGCACATGGCGATATTCAGAGAACTTTTGATACAAGTCTTTAATAACTTTTGTTATCTTACTTGGTCTGTCATGACTTTTTAATCAAGATTCGGTATGTTTTGGAGACATAACTCTATAATCAGGAATTAAAAATCACTTCGAAGATATAATCAAACATTGAAACTAAGTACACTTGTTACACTTATTAATCAATCACCATTAAGTCCAAATGTGGGAAATGTTCATTACTGTTGTTTTAATATTTCAAACGGGTCATTAAAAATTTACAATTTTACCCATGGAATTTTAAATTACAACAATATTTGCAGCTTTTCAAAGGAGAGTGAAACATTTAGCAATCTCATTTTGTAATTAACAATGCACATTTTGTAGAAAGTTTTCCTTAATAGACGATATTCTTCCAAAATAATTTTGAATTTAATAATAATTATTACTAAACAATTTCTGGAAATTTCCCTGCAGGCTAGTGACAACCGGCAAAACTGTGCTGTAATAGTTTTCAGAAACAGGTTTAACCATCCAGACGTGCACAGCCAAAATAGGATAATACTGCGTAACTGAAACACAAAATAATATTTTGCTTTTGATGCAAATTTGAACGATTTGTGGCGTAGACTGAAGTTAACAGAATTTTAATATTTAATGAAATACTTAGTTTTACTTGTCCAGGCATTCACAGAGTTCTATGTTTTAAGTTAAAATTAAGAGTGTAAGGCTTTCTGGAGGGAGTAGAGTCTTGGTTAAACTTATTTTGTGAGACACAAAGATGTCTGTATGTTATTTGTTACTAGTCAGTAAAAATCACGCTTGTAAATATGGATATATAAATAAATTGAGGACTCCAGTGCGTCAAAGTAATATTGAAATAAAATAATGGTGGTATAATCGAATTTCTCATTTGCAATATTAGTGTTGAGTATTTTCTTTTGAATTTTGTTTTTTAAAAAGTTACTTCTTTTAATTTAGTGACAATCATGAATCATATCATTATGAAAAAAAAGTATGTTTGCAAAATGCTGCAGGTTCTTTTAACAGAGTGCGTAATGTTGTCACATTTACATATTTATTTGACAAGACAATGTATTGACCCAGCCAGACAAGGAACAAAAATCTATATTTTGTAAATATCCACAGTCCACTTGAGGTATAGTCATGTTCGTTACGTTTGTAATAGATCTACTCAAAAGGTGTGCAATCTGTTAGAAGTGCAATCTATTGTAGGTGTTGCCAATCTGATATGGTGTTGACTGTACTTTTTACTCCTTTCTCACTGTAGCATCACAATAAATAAACTAACTAACTGATAGTGTTGCACTCACTGAAAGGTCAACAACAATTGCCTTTGTCGAGTAACACTAATAGAATATGTTTATTAGTGGGTAGACATTTGACCTTCGTTGATAATTAATTTGTTTTTCTTTGTATTATTTGTCTGTTTCTTATTTTGGTCTAAAAATAAAAGTAAATGTTTACTTAGCCTGACCTGCATTTGACCCAAATTGTACGCCTGATCTGAACCGAAGTCGTGCTTTTCAAAATTCAGGATCCCATAGACTACTCAATGTATGTATGTTAACACTGCCACATTCACATTTTCAGCACAAAAAACAATTTTGTTGTTAATAGTTTCAACAAATTATGTGTATTAAATTCATTATGTAGCAAAATCCATTCAACCATTTCAAATCTTAAAAAATCATAACATTTTTATTATACACCTTTTTAAAAATCTGGTTTCACCATCGTAGTTAGCATTAACATTTTTATGAATACCATTTTAAATTTTCAATGGAATTTGTGACTTGAACTCTTCCAACATAAAACTTTATGTTTTCCGACTGAATCTCTATGTTTTTTCAGAAATACTGCAATCTGTCATGGTTTGAAAGTCTTTACATCCAAAAAGTTTTCTCTCAAACAAACTAAAATCATTTGCACCTAGAAGCAGATGACTAGACACAAGCATTGTGATAGATCCTGATCCCCCATTACTACATTGCTCATGCCAAAGAAAAACGATACTTGTAAAGCGGTTAACAGTGACTAATCAGGGTAAACAGGAATGAAAAGGCAGTGACCTAGGGAAAGTATAGTGTGTTATCAGCTGAGAGGACAAATTATTCTAATTAACAAATTTTAAAGTTATATGTTATTGTAATTTCATCTTAATTACCACATGGTAGTTTCATGTTAAATACTGTTTTTTTTTTAATTTGTGCAAAATTAGAGAAAGTAGATGTGTACAAAAAATTTTGATTCAATTTACTTTGGCCTGTTTTTATACATTCAGATTTTAGAATGCAGTATTATAGATTCGGTTGCATTGGGAAGTAATTAAATTATGACACAAACAGTGAAGTAAATATACATGGTTATACATTTCTACGATAAGTTAAAATTTGTTATAATTTATTCTGTTAGTAATGTTAAAATTTTAATAATTTTTTAGGTAAACCATCTTTAGTTCGAGAAACTTCTAGATTTTCGTTAATGGATACATTCCGTCACCCTATACAAACTTTAAAAAAACTTAAACCTGGATCTAGTGATGCATTATCAGGCGTTGTATTAGCTCCATCATTGGAGGAAAGATTAAGGTGAGTGTTTAGAATACAGTCCCAAGTTTAGACTGTCCTTGGTGCTGTGTACTTCATTATACAAAAAATTTACTATAGGTTGAACATAATGTTAACAGTAACCCTACTTGAGGGTGCCATATAACTTATAGTTTTATATATATGACATAATATATTTGTTAAAGAAAAACATATGTATGAAAATTGGTAAAGTAAACTTTCATGAAGTATTATACAATTTTTCATTTCATTTTCATAAATTTCGTATATTTTATTTTCTTGGTTCTCTGTAGAGAAAAAATTGTAGAGAAAGTAGATCATCTCAAAACATTTGATATCAGTTTTATCACATCTTCTTGTTCATCATGTTGATAAAAATTTTAGGTTTTTACATAGGTGTGATTATAAATTATTTGTCCTAGAGAAAAGCGTCTTGCTCTAAAACTTCAAATTTCAGAACTTGGTGATTATACACCTACCCTTTTGAGTTATTTTTTTACAGTTAGCTGTATAGTTAAAAAAATTAAAAGTAGTTACCATAAGTAACAAAACAAAAACTATTAATTTACTCAAAAATACCTTAAACAATTTTTATAAAAATTAGATCAACAGTTAGAGAGCTGAAAAGTGAAACAGCCAGCACGTGTACAGGGAAGTGTTTAGAGGACCGTGTTGTGGCCTGTGTGCTGCTAGTATTATTGCCAGCATTAAATGAGCAAATGTGATTCAGTAACAACTATTTAATAACCTATACTGTATTTTACGGACTATAAAACGTACTTTTTTCTTCAAAAAATTTCCTCCAAAATTCAGGTGTGTTTTATACTTAGAATTAATATAAAAATGTCCAGTGTTTATTTAAATTTCCCACAAGTCTTAAAAATGGACATATATTTGATGCTGCGGGAAACCTATCTATCTGGCAACATAGGATTCAACTGGCAGCAACAATGCAACGATGCAACAAACATGAAATGAGGGGATTCACAAGCTTGCGAACACTGTCTCCCTCCTGCCCCACCATCACAAACCCAGAACACTGTCTAGCCAATGATGCATCATTGCAGTGCCAGTGAATTTGAATTGAAAGTGATTTGTGTTATAGGTAACAGTACAATATTTTTGTTAGTAGCTAGTTTTGTGAAAGGGAAAAAAATTAACTAAGAATCTTTTTAGTCTTGGTTAACAATCTAATAATAAAAATAGTAAAAAAGTCATGTTTTTAAAAAAATGCTTATACATTAAGGTGTGTCTATAGTCTGTAAAATATGGTAAGTGTTTAAGTTATGTAATGTAGTTATATAATTATAACTACATATCAGTTTGAATATATGCATACTATTATATAATAGAAGTAATTTTGTTTCGTTGTGCTTTTGTTATAACTGTGAAATAAATTTCTACAAACCCTGAAGTGTATTAATTGAACTGTAAGTATGGAAAGGAATTGTGTTTCCCATTGCTGATCTAAAATTATTAGAAAATTGGCATGCCTGCATATCGAGCAACAGCTGATAAGTGGCACAATAAAAATGAGCGATTACAGTGGGCAACACTTAGGTACTGACAATTGTGCACATTGTACTTATGAGTCATCATTTCAGATTTCAGCTTTCCATCTGTATATTCCTACTTTTGATGTCGTTGATGTCCCAGATCATATATATTGATTATTATTTCTTTGAAAATTCTGGTTTGAAAATATAGAAAGAATAAACTAGATTGTGCTCAGGTTGATTTGTTTAATTCATTTTGTAAACTTTAATAAGTTTTTATTTAAAAAAAAATAATCTGATTTGAATCATGACTCTATATATAAATTTAAATTTTGACAAATGCCAAGTCAATTTTGAGAATTTGGCCAAATCAAGTTGAGCCAAATTGAGTGTAGTGTATTGTCTTTACCTGTGATTATCTTTGGTTTTCTTGTACTGATAGCTCATAAATTTAAATTTTATGAATCTGTGATATTTTATATTTGAAGGAATGAATAAACAATTTGCTATACAATTTATTTATAAAATACTTTAATTTGTATCATTTGGGCATTAAAAGTCAGACATTTTGAGGAAAATAAGGGTCCTGGTGTATATACAGTGAACTCTAAATATCAATTAAAAAAAAAAAAAAAAATATTGTAAATAAAGCATTTCAGATTTAGGAAAAAATATACCAAATAAGTGCATAATTCTTCTTTTCCAGAGATGTTGCCATAGCTACTAAGAACACAAAGAAAAATCGAGGCATGTATAGAAATATTTTGATGCATGGGCCTCCTGGCACTGGGAAAACTATGTTTGCTAAGGTAAAAATTAGTGTCTATCATCCTCCTTCTATAATGTTATTTTTTAAAATAATTATTATAATCATATTACTTGTTAGCTTTTGTTTTGATGAAACATTTTGACTTAGTTTGTAATGAGCTATATTTATTAACTAGTGCGACTACAGATCTCAGTTTATTATTTGCCTACGAGATGAGCCTCTCCCAGGACCTATTCTCTGTGAATATCAAATCAGTTAATCCTCCAGCACATGGGTTTTTAATTTTGGCCTATCAAACCAGAGCTGTTCTTCCAGTGGCACTCGATACTTTATTAATCTTGTCCCTTCTTTTAATAATTTATGACTAAACCAACCTATCCATCTGGCTTATTGTGGACACAATATCCAAATCCTGATTTGCTTAATGTAATTAATTGTTTTTATATATTCCCTCTTCCACTGACCTCTTCAATCTTCCTTAAAAAATGTTATACAACACCAGCTGTTTTTCTTTAGTACTGGATAAAGACCGTACCTCATATGTATGTATGTATATATATATATATATATATATATATATATATATATATATATATATATGTGTGTGTGTGTGTGTGTGTGTGTAAAGATAAATAATAAACTTATGTAAACACAGTTTCAAACTGTTAGAAAATAACATCAACAAAATAACTATTTTACATGAACAAAACCATCTACTGATATTTGATAATTTATTTTTTCATCTTTTGAATTTCAAGTTGTTATCTACAACCTCAAAATATTTAAAGCTTCTTACATAATTTGTTGAAAAACTAGCAATAAATGGTTCATATTTTCATCATCCATCTGTTTCTCTTCTTTCTGAATAAATACAAGTAAAAATACATAAATATTCTTCACTGTATACAAGTAAAAATATAAATACTAAACAGTGGAAATGAGTAGTTGTCATTTTCAAAATATAATTGATAATTTGTATATATATATATCAACACATTTATTTCAGTATTTGTAAGTGGTTTTAATTAACACTAAATATTTGTACTCCGCTATGTGGACAAACTTTCCAAGATAGAATCATTATAAAATTGTTAGCCTAAGCAACAAAGTACAGTGTATTTCATTGCAGTAGTGTATTTCATGCAGTATTTTAATTTCTGAAAATATTTTTCTTTAAAGAAACCATAAAACTTCAAAATTTTTAAATAAATATTCATAAGGTTGGCAATTATTGGAATGGACCAGCTTTGTTAGTGTTTAAACAAAATTAAGTGCAGTGGAATATATTGTAACAATTGCTTTCAAATTCAAGCTTGTGCATTACCAGTACATGCTAAATCTAAACATAATAACCTTTAAAAGATTGAATCAAATTTCGTCTTGTGATATAATAATTTACAATAAAATAGCTGTATCTTAAGTGGAAATTGTTTATCAGTAAAAATGTTAACATTCAATAATTACTAATCAGTGTAGTTTTTATCTGTAGTACTTGAGCTCATTAGTTAAAAACAATTTTTAACTTTTGATTGGTAATATGAATTGTACACACTGGTCATTGGTAACACGAGGTGATTAGTATTAATCTAAGTGGTGGTCAGCATTTTTTAAATACATATTTTTTATTATACAGTAGACTGTGTGTTATCGGACCTATATGGGGAAGGCTCCTTTTCAGATAAGAAGAATGCAGAAGAAATAAGACGAACTTGTTTAACACAAGAGCACAACAGAACCAGTAAATAGTAGAACTGGTTGTTAAAGAAAAACATATATATGAAAATTGGTAAAGTAAACTTTCATGAAGTATTATAAAATTTTTCATTTCATTTTCATAAATTTTGTATATCTTATTTTCTTGATTCTCCGTAGAGAAAAAGTAGTAGAGAAAGTAGATCATCTCAAAACATTATGCAAAATTTCTTCATAGGAAATTATCGAACCTTCATCACTGTTCTCAAATTCATCTTCTAATATATCTCTTAACAAAACCTCAAATGAATCTCAAACCCAGATTGTGATGAAGAGAATGTATTCAATACATATAATGTGCAGAGAGGCTCAATACCTTGAAAGTCATCTGCAGTAATACTTTGGGAGCAGATACTCTTTGGCAATTCTTTCTAGCCTACATAAGGTTGAAAATAGCATACTGTTGTGAGTTATGAGTGATGCTGCAACCTGGTAATAAGATACTCCTCTTTGTCAATTCTATATAGCTTACATAAGGTTAAAAATGACATACTGTTGTGGGGTCTAGAGTGATGCTGCCGCCTGGTAATAAGATACTCATACTCTTTGTCAATTCTATCTGCCTTGCATAAAGTTGAAAATGACATACTGTTGTGAGGTCTGGAGTGATGCTGCCATCTGCCACATTAAAAAACTACTTAGAACCACCCAGCCCAAAATCTCGAGAAAACCACAGTAACTCGAAACTCCTTCTATGGTAACATTAACTCCTTCCACAGTAGTTGGAAGGATAAAGCAATCTTTCCATACTAACAAGTATTCCTCCATTGTTTTGTACTAATATCAGTATTGTACTAGATGTACAAGGAGTTAATAAAAACTGGCACTGCAGTGAACAATCTGGCAACAACTACGGGATATATTTTTAAGTATGGGGGTCACACTTTAATTTTTACAATGGTTTTGTGAAGGAAGACATTCGAAAAGCTGGTGCTTCTATTATGAACACAATTCGAGAGTCTGGTATCAGTTCCCACGTTTCCCCATCTCTAGTACAGATGCAGGACACATGTCGTTCCCTGCAAATAATTCATAAAGTATACATCAGTATTGACTTAAGAGCTGCATTACAACTAATGAAAGATTACAATACATACAGCTATATCCATCTTACATTGGAAATCCATGAAATCCTGCGACTACTTTCTGAGAGGGACATCAGATTTTAGTGGTCACTGCGGTATTCATAGAAACAAAGAAATAGATAAGCTGGCTAATTTGGCTTGTGAATTGCAGCCTGTTTTGCCAGACAACCCATAACTGCACGTATTGTGCGTAGAAGGAGAGAGTTCAGCAATGTATGGATCAAGCACTGATAGACTAGTACTAATGGTCACCATCTGTTTGAAATTCCGCTTACACTAGTAGTTAAATCGCTGTACAATGGAACCCCTCGATCTGTGGCTACCTTTGCATCCTGAGTAAGAATGGAACACCTGGTAACTCGGTCCTACATGAATGATTTGGCATTGCGTTTTGCGTATGAGGAGGAAGCATATCTGCCGAGCATATCTTTACCGTTGTTCTCCAAACACTTAAAGAGACATATTCAATAAAGAATTGGAGCCTGATGTAATGCTGCCACACATCCTAAATGATTGGAAATATTGAGCCCTAGGAAAGGCAACTGATGTGAGACATCAAGCCATTGGAGACACTCTGGATGCTCGTATATAATAATAATAACATATCTCTAACAGTGTTACTGAAGTTCAGCTCACCAATACCATCCATTATGTAGTAAAAAAAGTAAAATAAAAATACACAATAGACGATAAAGGTTACAACTTGTTAGAGACATTGTTATTGATTAACTAAAAATATTAAGTCTTATCATCTTTGGGGTGGACTTTTTCTTGTAATACATTGTTTATTGTTTGTTTTTTATTTTTTGTATAATTGAAAACTGTTGAATTGAAATGAAAAATCATTAATTTTTTTATATTAGTATCATTTGTATTTGTATTAAGTATAAATATCAATTTGAAGACCAACTTATGTATGGGCATTTATGCCTCCTATAGAAGTCCTTTATATGTATAATTATTATTGCATGTAAAAGAAATGATGGTAATAAATAAATAAAGTTAACAGAAAAAAGCAAAATAGTGTTAGTAACAAGGGCCACACAGCAACAAACACTTAAAAAACAAACCACTTCAAAAAAAGTGTTACAATTACATGACAAAATATACTTTTAAAAAATGTTACTATTATAAGACAAAATATACTTTTGTCACTTTTGTTACCAACTGAACATTAAGTAAAAAAAAAATGTACTAATTATTAAGTTAAACAATATTACTTTTAAAAATACTTAGGGTTTTACAAATTTTATATACTCTGTACATTAAATGACTTACTTTTTTCAGAAATTAGCCTTGAACTCGGGAATGGATTTTGCTATAATGACTGGTGGCGATGTTGCGCCTATGGGCAGAGACGGAGTGACAGCGATACATAAAGTATTTGATTGGGCGACAAGTTCAAGGAAAGGTTTATTATTATTTGTAGACGAAGCTGATGCATTTCTTAGAAAAAGAAGTTCTGAGACTATCAGTGAAGATTTGAGGGCTACATTGAATGCTTTCTTGTATAGAACAGGCGAACAGAGTCAGAAGTTAGTATTTTGTTTTTATTTTTGGCACAGCACCACTTTTTAAGATAGAAAAAGTAATTTTTATTAATTTATTTATTTATTAATTTATTTATGCAAAAGTTTAGGGATATTTAACCTTTTTTTTCCGGCGAAAAACCGTTAAGGTTATCATCGCCGACGGGATATTTAACCTCTTTAAACATAACAGATTTTATTAAATATTGAAGTCATGTTAAGTAACCATTTAATTAATTAATTTTGTTTGTGTTAGTTTGAAGTGAATTTTCAAAAATTAACAACATTGAATAACAGTTTTTTACTTAAATTAAAATCAGGGTACACACATATTTTAAAATTTTTTTTTTTTTTTTTTTGGTGTTTAACGTCCGACTATTGTGCACACGGGCTAATGCAGACGGTGGGATGATTTATAGCGTATGAAAATGCCAAGCCCTCGCCGGGAATCGAACCCGGATCCTTGGCGGTGAAAGCCTAGTACGCTAGCCACTAGACCACCGAGGCGGCCATATATTTTTAAAATGAGCCTTTACTGCTACCGTGTTGTTTTTGTATTTTAAATAAGAAATTAAAATTCAAATTTTTGCTGATTTTAAAACTATAAATTCATCGTTTCAATGGTTGTCACATTTCAAAAAGGTATACGGTAAAAATTGTGATTGTTTTAAAGATTTTGAAACTTGGAACATTATTCAGACCTTGCGTGTGCTCGCTGATATGCCTGTTTAGTTGTTCATGTCGTAGCGACCTTCAGAACCGGCTTGGCCTGTTCTAACCTTGTTTTCGTTGGCTCAGAATGAAATTACTGTATTCGGACATTCATTATGCCAAACATTATACGAGGTTTGTCCAATAAATACGCGAACTAAGGTCATAAAAACTTTATTTTACAAAATTTCATCTACATTGATTTTGTCCCCTTCAAAGTACTCTCCATTCACTGCTATGCACTTATCCCATCTTCTTTTCCACTCTTCAAAGCACCCTTGGAAGTCCTCGGAAGTCAGGCTTTTCAGTCTCCTCGTCGTTTCTTGTTTTATTGTGTCCACATCTTCCCAATGCTGTCCCCTCATCACATTTTTGCATTTAGGGAATAGAAAAAAGTCGCAGGCGCGAGTCCGGTGAATAAGGGGATGATCAATGATAGTGATTGAATTTGTAGCCAGAAACTGGCGAACAATCAAAGCGAATATCTTGGGTGCATTGTCTTGATGAAGAATCCATCCATCGTTTTGAGTCAAATGTGGTGCTTTACGGCGCTTTCGATCTCTCAAGCGCTTGAGAACGTTAAGGTAGAACTCAGAATTTACCGTTTTTCCTCAGGAAGGAATTCATGATGAACAACACCTTTGATATCAAAAGAAAACCAGGAGCATGACTTTGATTTTTGATCGGCTTTTCCTTGATTTTTTGTTCGAGCTTCACCTGTTGCTTTCCACTCCATGCTATGCGATTTCGATTCGGGTCATACTCGAAAAACCACGATTCATCACCAGTGATAACCCTATTTAAGAAGCCAACATCATTTTCCATGGAATTTTTCCAGTCAGTAACACATTCGACTCTTCTCAACTTTTGATGCGGAGTCAGCAGTTTTAGCACGATTTTAGCACAAACCTTTCTTAAGCCCAAATGCTCGGTTAAGATTGTGTGCACTGTTGATTTTCCTAAATTTAGTTCTTCAGCTATCATTCGGACAGTTTTTCGGCGCGATCAGTAAGGACAAGGCGCGCACCACGATCAATGTTTTCATGCACACAAGAGGTTGAAGGTCGTCAATTCTTGCATCATCCGTGGCGTCTTCTCGACCTTCTTTAAAGCGCTTAATCCACTTGAAAATGGCTGTTTTCTTCATAGCATTATCACCATAAACAACTCTCAACATTTCAGCAATTTCTTGGTAATTTTTACCAAGCTTTACCAAAAACTTGATGTTAATTCGTTGTTCAGTGAATTGGTCAATTTCCATATCGACGAACAAAAAAATAATGCAAAACTAAAAATAACTCTACTCGCAAGATCCTCACAGCGTAACGTTCTGCCAAGCACTGACGGCTCATTGGGTCCCAGACAACACGTGAGGCCAGTGGCCGTGGCATAACTCTCCGTAATGGCCACCATATTCGACCAGTTCGCGTATTTATTGGACAAACCTCGTATTATTCAGTTGAAAAATTAGCTATTTGAATCACCATTCCCATAAAAATCCAGATCTGTGACAATAAAATGTGTACTGATTCTAACTAGGATGTGGGATGTGAAGGGTTGTTCAGAATTTTATATATATATATATATATATATATATATATATATATATATATATATATATATATATATTGTAGAATCTCGATTAACCATCATTCTCAGGACCATTGGGTTGATGGATGACTTAATAGACCATCCATATTTTCGACAATTGATAAAAACAATATACTGTATTCTTTTTTGTAGCATAGAATGTTTTATTATTATTGTTAGTATTATTATGGAAAGCATACTACGTTCTTTACTAAATTCTTAAATAAAATTTTTTATTTAAGAGAGGGCAAGAACGCTGTGCATGCCACTTCCCCCCATGCATGCGAGAAGAGTACTCGCATGACTGTGATCGACTGTGACTGTGACTTGATCGACTTACATGCGGAATGATATTATCTTTAGTGTTTATATTTGAGTGGAAACATTTATGCACTCTTTCATACTTTGTGACACTATTTGAAGTATTGCTCTTTCAATTAGTGATAGAATTGTTTACTTTTTAATTATCAATGTTTGCTCAGGGTAGCAATTAGTGTAAGCTGCCATTCAGAAATATCAGATAACAGAATTAACCTGATGATTAATAGAAACTGACTGTTAAAGGTGAAGGTTAATTGAGACTACTGTATAACATTTTTTGCAAATAGTTCACAATACACAATTTTTATATGACTGTAGGCACTTCCACTTTCAATGTTTTTGTTCAATTTTATTCAAACTTAGTCTATTTATTTTGGTAAGAGTTTACACAAGTTTATTAATGAACGATTTCTGTCAATTGGTTTTAAAATCATGTCCTTCAAATGTTTTTAAAATCATTGTTTTCGAAAATTGTTCACATCCTAATAATAAGCACTAAAATCTGCACAAATTAGCATTTCAAATTTGATGAAAAGTATGAAAATGAATTTAAATTTATGAATGTGATTAGCGTTCAAATTTTTATTTCCAATAAAATTTGAAAATTTATAATGTTAATGTATGCAAATTTTAATGCTGATATGATGAAACCATATTTTCAAAATTATGTGAGCTAAAAACGTTGTGTTGATTTAAGATTTTGGATACTAATGGACAAATTTGTCTCAGCTAAAATAAATTTGTGTGCCAATTATTATTTTCACATTTCAGAATGTTTTGTTAAATAATTTGTATTCAGTGTTGCAAGTTTTTTAAAATTACCTTCTGTTACATCAGCAAGACAAATTGTATTTAATTGTTTTATTTTTTACTTATCATCTTGTTATAATGTGATATTTATAATCTATTTTTTATTAACAAATGTTAACAAAAGTGTCTAGTTATATGTTTGTAATATATAAATTTTTATTCCTTATTTTAAAATTATGTATGCTTTTGCATCTGACTATAATTGATCATTTAAAAAGTCATATATATATATATATATATATATATATATATATATATATATATATATATTAACTATAAAAATACTGATATAACTATAATTATTTATTTTAACTATTAAACCACAAAACCACAGAAAGTCCCCCAAGCAAATTATGTATGCCTAACTAACTATTTGTTGCAATGTTACTGCTGAATTGTTATATTTTATAGTACTTCATGCAGTTTGTAAAATTCTTAAATGAAAGTCACTTTTTCTCAGTCACAAGAATTTACTGGAGAATAAATTAATCAGTTATAAATTGTTGATAGCCTTGTCCTACCAGGTATTCAAGGAAAAGGAAAACAGTTATATATTTTTTATTATTGTTATTATTTAAGTGTTAGTCTGAACCAAATGTTTATTATGAATGCTTGAGGATAGATCTTTAAGTTCAACCCAATAATCAAGAGAGCTTACTACTTTGATTTGGTTCACTAGAAATAGTGTAGTGATAAATTCTTTGTGCAATTTCTTTTAAATAAATAAATATTATAACTATCTTTATAATTAAATCTGATTGGATTTAAGAAAAACAACAAAATGCAAATTTTAAGTTATGAATGAACCGATCAATTTTCTAAATACTGTTAGAAAAATATTACAATTTTAGCTTTAACATTTTTCAGATTTATGTTGGTACTTGCTAGTAACACTCCAGAACAGTTTGATTGGGCTGTGAATGATCGGTTGGATGAAATGGTTGAGTTTAATTTACCAGGACTGGAAGAAAGGGAACGGCTAATGAGATTATACTTTGATAAGTTCGTTCTACAACCTGCCTTGGAAGGAAACAAGTAAGTTTAATGAGTTGAACAACTTTCAGTTTATTAAACATTTTTATGATATAGGGTTTTATCTAGTTATAAGTTTGGATTAATGTTAAGTTATCCCTTAAATATATTTTATCAGGTAAAGGTTCAAAGAGGTTCTTTTATCGTAGAGAAGATGATTAAGTCCGTTTAGTTGGTTAGCAGACTGGATTGATGAAGCACTCTTGCAGTGCAGAATGGTTGTGGTGAAATAAAAAGTCAGTCAGGTTGTTAATAACTGGCTAACCTCCAAGTTATTTTCAAAAAAAGGTAGCATATAATTGGCAGATAAGTGTTGGCTGGAGTAATCTTTTATGTTCTAGTGGCTGTCATTCTTGTCTGTCTTACATCATAAATCTATAAGGCAGGGGCCACAGATCAATCAGAAACCTATTGTAAAACTAACGAAAGAATGCACCAATCAAAATGATGCTAGTGTTTATAGGAGATTGAGGTGGTGCGTAAGAAAAACTACATGGGCCAGAAAGTTGAAAGATCTAGTGTACTTTGCGAACTAGTATTTTAGGTATTTCTAACAGGAATGTTGGTGGTTTGATTCGTAAACATAGGCTGTTGAAAGAATAGAAAGAAGAACTGAGGTTCAACATAAATGTGTGTCAATGTTAATGTGTAAAAGTGCTAATAAAATTAGTAAAGTTACTTAGTTCTTATGATGTTTAGGGGATGACAATTTCTTATCCCTCATAAATTTATTAGGAAATATCCCTGCTGGCTTGATATCTTGCTTATTATGCTTAGCACCATGAAAAATACGTGCCACTATGGAATGCCCAAATACCAGCTGTTTTCTAGAAATAATTTTAGGACATTCAAATAATGTCATTTGTTTCATTAACAACTTATATTGCAATGACCTTTGTGTATTTTTCATTACGTCTTGCTATATGATATTAGATTTTTCTTTAAATCTTTTTAGATCACAATTAATAGGAGAAGGGTAAAAATTTTATTAGAGTCTTTTACATTAATATCTAATGTGGTAATTGTTTTAAAGTAATACAGTTTGAACCAAGTTCAAGTTGTGTTATCAGAGCTGGAGTTATCACGTAGAAGTGTCCACAAAGTAATTTTTTTATGTTTTATTTTTTATGATTGTATTTTATTTTAAAAAGCTAATGAACAGTCAATTGTTTCATAAAGGTAACTAATGTTAAATACATGTAATAATGAAAATCTAGACTAAAAATAATGTATTAAGTCTGTAACCCAACACCTATGGAACCGAACACCCATTGTAGTATAGTGGAATGTCTGAACTACTGAAAATCCATAGAAAAACTTATACTGTACTATTTTATTTATCTTTCATGAAAATAAAGGCAACAATATAAAATATATTACAATACCTAATACAATAATCCTTTGATTTTTTTTTAATGTTTATACTTTATGCCAGTTAGATTAATAGACTAATGAGGATGAGAGAGATCAGGATTTTGTTTTTAAAGGTAAATGAACTGTATTTTGAACCAACAATTCACTTTATTCACTTATAATTCACTTTATTTATACTTCTGTTGTACTTCTTGTTGATGATATTCCAGTAACACAACACTTTGTTTCCAAGTAAAATAAACCTATCAAGCCAGTGCAATTATTTAATGTTAGATATAAAATTATTCCATCATTTCCTTGTATTATATATTACTAACATCATCCTACTTCTGGTAGTCCTACTCTTACAAATTCAGAATTAACCTGCAGCTAAATACCTGAAAAAACTGCCTGCTTTATATATATATATATATATATATATATATATATATATATATATATATATATAAATTTAATATTTTCTCTAGTATTTATATATTTTTTTTATAGTTTATATTCTTGTTAACTAGTTTTAAGTAATTTTCTTGTGTTTCATATTTATTATCTTTCCGTTTGATTAGGACCACCTTTATATTGTTTTAGGAGGACCTCTATATAGTCCACCTTTATATTGTTTTGATTTTAAATTATTTATTCTTGTTATAAATATTATATAGTTTGTATGCAATGTTAAGTTTTATCGTCCTTTTCATTCATTTTATTTCGTTAGTAGTTGTGTTTAGGCAGTAATAGCCTTAATGTGCTTTTCGCATTAAAAAAAAAAAAAAAAAAATTGAATGATAGGCTACGGTAACTCAGACATTTAAAGTAGATAATACTAATCCACAATTACTTGTTTTTTTTTTTTTTTTTTTGACTAGTGCTGGTATATCTAAACATATAGCTTTGAAACAGAGTTCCACATCCATGCTTGCTTAGTGTAGAAAGGTTCTATTTGATTCATTTTTAAAAAAATGTGTCATTATGCATTCACAGGATATGAAAGAATCTTTAACAATCGAAGACAAAATACAAAACATTTAGATTTTTAATGTTAAAATATTTCTTTAATGTCTGTTTAGGAAAAATATCATAATTATATTTTTGTGTTATTTTAGACGACTCAAACTAGATCAGTTTGATTATGGTAAATTGTGTTCAGAAATGGCTAAACTGTGCGAAGGAATGTCTGGTCGAGAGATTGCTAAACTGGGTGTGGCATGGCAGGCTGCTGCATATGCGTCTGAGAATGGAGTGCTGACTGAGAAAATGACAATGGATCGTTGTCTTGAAGCTATTAAACAGCATCAGCAAAAGGTATTTTTTACATAAAAGGTGATATGCTGAATTCTTAAGAGCTACTATATTGGCCTGCCTTGATAATCAATACCAGTTGGCAAAGTTTCAAATTATCAAATCTATTTAAACAGTACATTAGAAAAAAATTCAAAATTGTATTTAAAATAGGTTTTGAAAAAATAATATAAAATAAAGTATTAGCCAAAGAAAATTTTATTGCATACCACATATATCTGTGCAGCAATCTCCCTTTTTACAGGTTTCAAAAACATTTCTTTTGGTAATTACTGTGAATTAATTATAAATGTTTTCATACTTGTCAGACATTGTTTACAGTATTTCAAATTTTAAACCAAAGTAGTTGTTTTATTTTGTATCTGTTTACTTAAGTATTTTACAGACTATAAGAAGCACATTAATTTTTAAGCAATTATGCCATTTTTATTATTAGATTGCAAAACCAAAAAATATCCTTAGTTTATTTTTATTTTTTTTCCATTATGAAACTAGCTACTAACAAAAATGTTGTACTGTTACCAAAAACACAAATCACTTTCAAGTTCACTGGCACCGTAGACTGCAATGATGCATCATAGGCTAGACAGTGTTCTGGGTTTGTGATGGTAGGGCATGAGGGAGACAATGTTGGGAAGCTTGTAATTCCCTGCAACTCATGTTTTTCGCATTGGTGCACTGCTGCTGCTAGTTGAATCCAATGTTGCCAGCTAGAGATAGGTTTCCATTGAATATGTGACCATTTTTTAAACTGGTGGGAATTTTAAATTAAACACTGGATATTTTTATATTGATTTCGAGTACAAGACGTACCTGAATTTTTGAGGCAATTTTTTGTAGAAAAAAGTCCTTCTTATAGTCCGTAAAATAAGGTAGTTATATTTTTTTTAACTTCATTTAAGAAATCAAAATTTTTAAGTTCATTTAACAAATCTGACATTGAAATTTGAAAACAATATGATCAAAAAATCTTCACAATATAACCTGTTTTAATATGAAAACACATTAAAATTGATATGATTAATTTAATATTAATAGGTTAAAGACAATTTAAAGCCTATTTTTAATTATCTACATTTAATTGTCAATCTTTGGTGTCTTTACTTTTCCTGTTTAACTTTAAAAGGACAACTGTGTTGAATTTCTGCAATCTACACTTATGGAAATTGTAGAGAATTAACAATGTCAGCGAAAGCTACAGCAGATGCTTCCTTTGTTGTGGGTGTGTATAGGACATGCCAGTGGGGAGAACGTGAGGCCACCTGAAGCATGCTAATCTTCAGAATAAATACTCAATAAATCATGTCAGGCACCCAGTCCAGGGAATCCTTTATCTTCTTTTTCATCATAGAAATACTTAATGGGCCCAGAACATTGAGATAGTGATACCACGATGACATTAAAATATGAAACGTTATTTTCCTCAATTATTATTAAAAATATTAGTAATTTAGCACAAAAAGAACAGAATAATCTTAAACTAAAACAAACAATAATAATAATAATAATAATATTAAAATTTTGTCTACATTTATCAGAGTTTAATAATTAAATACAGTTTTGTGTTATGATGCCAAAGTCATACAGTCTAGTTATGTTGCTATTAACAATGATGAAACTTATGACTAGCCGCCTCGGTGGCCTAGTTGATAGCGTACTAGTCTTTCACCCCAAGGACCCGTGTTCAATTCCCGGCGAGGGCTTGGCATTTTCATACGCTATATAAATCATCCCATCGTCTGCATTAGCCCAAGTGTGCACAATAGTCGGACGTTAAAAAAAAAAAAAATCTAATTGTTTTGTCTTTTAGGTTAATTGGCAAAGTGATCAAGAAAGGAGAGAATCAAAGAGTATATCACACTTATATACTTCAGCAAAGAGTGCTAGCGCATACATGCCATTGCCTGTAAGTAGTTGTACAACGGACAGTAAAACAAGTACAACGGACAGTAAAACAAATTCTAGTGAAAAAGAAACAGTGAAAGCTGACACAACATAACATCAGGTTAGTAAATTTAAACATTTAATTTTAAAATTGTTAGGAAAAAAGTTAAATTGTGCAAAAGCATTACATAAACTTTCTCATCGTCAGTTAAATTACTTAAAGAGATTTGAATGAAACAAATACCCAAAAATATATTTGTTGCTGTTTCCCTTAAAACATCTGGTTTGAAAAGTTTCGATTAAACAAAATCAATCCAGTTTTTGAAATCAATTTTCTAGATTTCATTTCATTTTTATTCTTATGTGAAAATTCATAACGCAAGACAGTGTATCACATTTGAAATAAAAAGAAAATTTTAGTTCAAAATTTTCTTTGATAGAAAACAACCCTTTGCATCAGATTTTATTTAATTTTTTTTAATGTTCCAAAACTGTAAAATAACTTACACTGACTTGAGCTATGAATCTTTATAAAAGAAAATAAACCATTGTTCAAAAAAAAGTTCGCAAGTGGACCTCGGTGAGTTACCGACAGAAGCGAAGCTTTTGTTAATGATGTCTTTGCTGAATCTATAATTAGTTTGAAGGTATGTTTAAAAGTATCTTGTTTTGTTTAAGTAAATAAATACTTGAACCTAGCTTAGATATTATTTACTGTAAAAGATCAGTTGTTTTATATTAATTCGTAACAGTCAGTTAATTTCATTGAACAGCTGTTAGGCTATAATGAGTTTCAAGCTGTGTAGTTATAAACTAGCAGTATTAACAACAATTATTATAAATGTTTATATATTAATTTTGAATGTATTATAAATGGTTACAAAGTGTACTTGTTCTTCAACTAAGGAAAATAACGAAACCGTAGCAAGTCAGTGTTTTCATATAATATGCGTGTACTATTATCGAAAAGGAGGAAGAAAAAGAAAGAGACAGAAATAGACGAAATTTGTGTGCTCATATGTTCCATATTTCTGTTAAATTCTTCCATTCGGGGTACTTTTTTTTATTTACTCCTCTCACCAAAGCTAATATCAAAAGCTTTGTTTTAGTAAACTAAAGTACAACCCTGGTTATCCAAAATAAAGGAGGAGTAACCGTTTCGAATAATGATTTTTTTAATTATGTTATAGCCATTATTATTATTATTGTTTTTTATTATTATGATTTTTGTATTATGTTATTATGTGCAAAGCCATGCACATGTAATATTTTTTTGTATATAATTAATTCTAGAAGATTTTGAAGGTCAAATGATTCTAACCTTTTTTAGACTATACATGACTTAGTTAAAAATTATGTTGAAAAAATTAAAATTAAAATGTTAAAAATTATGATTGAAGTTAAAAATTATGTTTTTAATCTGTATACTGTATTTAAAAAGGTTGGTTATAGCATATAAGGTATTTATTAAAAAAACTCAGTAATTTTCGTTCACATCTTGCACCCCTCGCAATGTTTTTAAATGGTGATGTCTCACTATCTTTTCATTAGAATTATGTTAGCCAGCAATGACTTGCTGCATTGTTCAACAAATTTTATACAATCTAAAAATTAAGCGTGACCGCACTTCTGTAGTAACAGCTAGTGATTAATGTGAATGTCAGTGTTGTGGAGTAGGGGTGTGGATTGTCAGTAGCTGGGGAAGTCAACTTGTATCCCCAACAAAAGGTGTTTGGTTACAGTATTTATTTCTCTTCTGGCCCATGTGATCTTACCCTTATATGCCTGTATATTTTATTTATTCCTTGTCATTTTCTTTTTTTAAAAGGATTTATGATTCCGAATATGTTTCGGCTAACTCAAGCTTTGTTGACCTGAGTTCGGTTAATCAAGGTTTTATTGTATTTATGTCTCTTAATTGTAATAATAATTTTATTAATTATTGTAATAATTTGTAAACAAGAAAATATATAATTATTAAACATTTTTGTTTATTTTTCAGGAAACATCTTTGAAGATATCAGCAAGATAGTGAAAAGTAATTGAATGTTGTCAAGAATAATGTGTAGTACTTGATACTAGGACAGGTTTTTTATGATCTAAAAATTTAATTTTTTTTTTAGTTTCTGTCTGCCTCTCATCTGTGTTATTAAATAGTGTTGATTTCTGTTTAGGGCTTAAAGCAAAACAATTGTTAAACTCGGTATACTTTGTAAAAGTAAATAATTAACTTAAGGATAAAATTTGTTAAAAAATTTAATTGTACCTCGTTATTAAATTATTAAAAGAATAATGTTAGTAAATATTAATCAAACTAAAGTAATGAGATGCAATGTTTCTCCACTATTTGTTGTAATCATAGCTTTGGTTTTATTAATGTTTGTTTTTGTTAATACATCTTAATTGAAACATTAAAATATAGATAATTTGAAATGGGAATGATTAGCAAGAAAAATAAAAAATAAAATATTTATTGCATAAGGTTAATGTTATTCGATCAAAATAATTTTCGATCGAAAAATTTTTTTTAGCTAATGAAATAAATAATGAAAATGTTTTACTTTATGAAAACGTATTAAGATGTATGACAAATAAAAAGTTTTGTAATGATTCTTTTTATTAATTAATACAAATTTATGTGTTTTCAGAGTATAATTAATTTTATTAAGGCAAATTTATTAATAAACAAATAGAAATTGTGTTTACCTTGAAGGAAAATCATGTTAAACTCATTTCAAAGAGAAAAACCAAACTAAAGTAATGTTATGAAAGTTTACTTGTGATTATTAACGATGATTAATAATCATTTAATCATTTATGATCAAATAATAATAAACATTTTAAAAAACTAATATTATTTTGATATTTAATACAATAAAAGTACTACACAATGTGTTCTTAGCATTTTTCTCAATTTAGTGCATCTAATGTTGTAGGCTAAAAATGGGGTAAACTTAAAATGCGCACTTGGATATGCTTAATATATTCAGTGTTCAAAATTTGCAAACATTAATGTTTATATGGCTATTCTAGTCTTTTTGAAATATTAATAATTGGCAACTTTATGTAAATGAATCTATCCTATTGTGAAATAAGCTTTACTCTGTATTATTTCCATTACAAATTGTCAGTTACGGACTATCAAAATGTATTGAACCTGTTATTTAATTCACCACAAATGGTTCAGCCTCAGGGAAAATTTCTGTCATGTTTCTTTTGAACTGTTTGTGGTGGATATTCAATAATGTTGTTATAAACTGGTTGCATTATAATTGTACAGAACTGAATAGTAATATTTAGGTTGTTAATAAATTGATTTTTTTAAACAAACAAAATCTGTTCACTGTAGTTCTGCCTCATTGATCTACTCTAGTGTTGTATCTTTTCTGTTTTACACTTCAATTTTTAAACATTTTTTTCCAAATTGTTACTAATGTTATTTATAATTTCTGTATATTATAATGTTTTTATGAGTGAAAAAATAATCTAATCTTAAACTTTTCATTCACATAGTGAATCAGTAATGATTTTATAGACTGTTTCATATTCATTTCAGAAAAAAAAGTTTAAATTACATCACTGTTATTATTTTGCTTTAATATCATTCATTTTTTTCAAAAACAATTTTTAAATAAGTCTTTCCTTTGCAGATTACTACTGTTGTTTATTTCACGTGTCATATGTCACCTCCTCCTAGTGCAACTTTATTTGGAACTTCAGTGTGATTAGTGAAAATAATTTAAACATAAACAGTGTGGTAAATATTTTTTATTACACACTGTTCATGATTTAACACTATGAGTGCATTCCCTATTTTTAAATATAACATCTGATACCAGTGTCACAAAGTCTGAACATTTATTAACTTCTAAAAGTATAATTTTTTTAATTTTGAAGATGTTCTTCTTGCTAATTTTTTTTATGGTTATAAGCTAGCCTGAATTCAAAATTAACCAATGTCGTAAATATGAAATAAACTATGTCAGCCTACCTAGATAGGATAGGAAATGCCAGGAGTATGATCATGAGTTGAAAATATTAACACATTTTTAGTTAAATGTGGTTACAGCAAGTGAACAGAAAAAACCAGGCAAAGAAGAAACACAGCAAGTGAGTTTGGCCAAGCAGGATTGATCTGTACAAAAAGCACATTTATAGTGTGGAAAACCCAGAATGTATATGATGACCTAACCTACTTTAGGTGCAATCATGCTAATGAACAATGGTAGAAAATTTGGAAGGAATCGAAGGTCTAATTACCCAGGCAAGTAAATTATTTGTTTATGTTTACTTTGAATAAATAATTTTATTTTCAACAATGAACATTTTTAATTATTTATAACTTTTGATATAAATTTATATAATTTCTAACACAGGTAATACTCAGTTACAATGTTACAATAATTATCATTAGTTATAGTTTTAGATACATATAATATGTACTTGGTAATCTTTGTTAATATTATACAAATAAAGACTTTATTTAGATGTACACTTTCTGATTTTTGGATTTAATAATCAACAATTATAATTCTATCTGAATGGGTTTTTGAAAGTCTATCCAGGCATCAAACTTGTTGTAAAATCGGACCACTAAAAATTATTTTGGTTGTTAATTGTTTGGTACATTCATATTCATCCTCTTTATAGAAATGTAGAAAACTATATCACTGCAACATTAAGTACAAGAAGAAATAAATCAGGATTTTTTATAAATATTAAATGCTGTTATGTTTCTTAAAGAATACTAATATAATGAATAATTTCTACATCATCAAATTTTATATGAATTAGTGTTAATAAGGTAAACATATTATTAAAATTTAAGTGTTTACCTTAGAAAGAGTGGTTACAGAAAAAGGTTAAACGCTTTCATATCCAACCTATTATGGAGACCAGTTGACATGATATCAAAATCAAAGGATGCAATTTGAATTATATCAATTCTTAATACTTAGAAAAAATATGTACCATTGCATTTAGATATCACATCATTTCTGCAGGCACTCTGAGATGTAGATTTTATTGTATATTACATTACAGCAACCTTGACTTGAGGCCTGACAGTAGTAACAGTTGGCATAGCGATAAAATCCACAACCTTTAAAGGCCAACTGATCAGATCAAGAACTCTTAATATTTACGTTAAAATAAATAATTGGTATTATCTAATTGTGATAACAGATGTCCCTCCTATGCCATGAGAGACACCCAATCTCAAAACTGTTTGCTCTTAAGAACTTGTTGCTCTACTCTCTCACCAAATTGTATTGATTTTTACCAGAGACAGAACGGGCGATATGGATATAACAGACTCCTGAATTGTTAGCAAAAGAAAAATTTATAAAGTCCATGGTCTCTGGTCTTAATTTTTTTTGTAAGAAACATGCTAATGAAAAAACTAAAACATTTTTTTCTTTTTAAATTTTGAAAGATATTTTCTGTTCTTTTGTTTTATTTTACAGCAGACCCTTGATTATGAGAACTATAAGGAGGGCCCTTTCATATACAGATAATTATTGGTAATTGAGGTTTTAAAAAAACTGCAAACAAAGAGTGGAATGCAGAAAAAATGAGAAAGAAACTTTATACATGAACATATTTTCCTGCTATAAATTGCAACACAGTAAACTTCTGATACTGTATTTATTTCTGTAATTCAATGGAATGAGAATGGTATTTCATCTTTCGAAGATTGTAAAGATAAAATATGTTGTGTTTGTCACAACATTCATCAAAACAAAATAAATTTTAATCTTTACATTCATTCTGGAATCTGTGGAAGAGGCATTGAAAGATCTTTTGATAGAGTTTGCATTTGGATGAAGAAATGGAGATTTTGACCAGTTTAAACTTACAAATAGAAAAATCTGACATGTAAGATTTTCCTTGGGGATGACACTGGACCTCCACACAATAAAAAAAAGGTTGAATTACTTATGAATAAATGTTGATGAAATAAAATAAGAAAAAAATATGACCTTGAAAAACGATTGACTGAAAATATTTTTTTTAATGATTGAAAACAATATTTTTTAATGTTAAGAAAAATGGTTTAATTTTATTTTGTTTAGTGTTTTTACAGAGTCTTACCAATAGGTCATTATCGGGAGAAATCACCGTGTTCAGTGCTTGTTTACTTGTTTAAAAGTGTTGGTTTTTTCAGGCCTACTGATCGTCTTACTTCCACTACACTTGGTGTATGACTAGTGAGCAGGAGCAACAGAGCAGGTAATGTATGATGACAGAACGAAACCAGTGATAATGTTTTTACAGTATTAAAACATATTAACAAATGGGTTAATACCTAAGGTAAAATAAACCTTAGGTTATTTGATGTATGTTTACGATCACAATCAGTAAACATTGGAACAGGCTTAATCTTTTAAGTGTAAATTATGAGTCACTTTTCAAGTATCATTTTATATTTAATTTACTTTACATAGATATTTTACATATATACTGATGGTACAAATATATTTACCTCGGGTATAAAGAGTTTGAGGTATACAGTAAGGTTGTGAATATCAAGGGGTAACTGTATTGTAATTTTTATTAAAATAAAATTATAACATTATGTAGTTTTTTAAAAAGCCTCTTTTGAATAAAAAATTGTATTCCACAAATTCATTTATGTCTTTACATAATTTTATTCAAATAATCTTTATTTAATGTTTTTCTTACAAATGCATGGCTTGAATTTTATACGCTGAACATCATGCTTTTCATGATCCGAACTTTTTGTCTTTAAAACAGCGGCTGCTATTATGGTTTTATTGCTGATAATCTGATGTCTGTTAACCAAGTGTCTGCTGTAAAATAAAAATTATCATATCTGCAAGCTTTTTGTGTGGAGCTAAATTTCACAGACCACCCCACAACTAATAAAAGGTGTAAAAAACATGAGAAGTTAAAGGTGGATACCTTAACACTATCAAGTATTCTTTATCCATGTTGAAAAACGTTATATTTATAAATGTGATCATGAAAAACTTACTGTAGACTTAAAGTGAAATTTTATGTTACTAAATTCTTCTGTAGTTTATCCCCAAATCCTGACATGGTTATCCCAGGAGCAGGTTGCAACTGCTATACCACTTGGAGACACGCTCAGTGAAGTAATGCGGTTTTCATGACCCGCTAGTGTTCCTAAAATAGAGAACATTTTTTAAGTAATTAGTTAATTTTGTGTAAAATAAAAAATATTCTACCCAAATACACAATAATAACACAAATATTTCTAGATATCTTTTGCACATGGGTTTTATGTAACTAAAATATTTAATATCGCAACCTAAATTCAAATATTACAATTTGGTCTGACTATTTGGTGCCTTTCACCTGACAATCACATCTTGATAGCTTCAGGAAAGTATCCAGTTCCATTTTGATTGTGAAACAGTTTAAATACAGTACATGATGCCTAACAATCAAACCAGATTGGATACAATTAGTCTTATGAGCTTACCATTTCCCACTGCTGGAGTTTATAAATGAATTATGCAGAAGGCAAGTCATGCATAGTCACGTAGGCTCGGAATAAATCAAGACAAATGCAGTTTGTTCTCTTTTTTTAACACTTATTAATCAAAAAAGATGTGGAAGCATAGTTCCCACATTACTTCCCTGTCACTCATATATATGCCAACATTTCATAATATTTGCTCGTATTTTACTATATTTTTTTTCCAGCTTAAGGTTTCCAAGAAGTGATTGACGAGGAAAACACTGATCAGTACAGCTTTGTTTGATCCAATACATCAACAATTGGCCAAGAAAAACTGACCTATTATTCTCTGCTGTCCAGTATTAATAACTGATAAGTTCATAGATCATTCACTCAGTGTCTGTGTCCGTTATTAAGAATTTTTACTACTTAAAAGTTTTTCGAAGTCTAGAATAGCTTTAACTTTATTAGGAAATACAAAAGTGTCTGTTATGAGGAAGCACCTGCTATTTAGAAGTCTCAGTTAAGGGAAGTTTCACTGTAGTAAGATTGTGAAATCAGAATGTCTGCTTAATCAAATTGTTTAGATTATCTGTGGTTTTGTAAAATAACAAAAGTTTGTTGTAAAAACAGGACTTACGGAACACAACATATTAATATAAATTTATAGTGATACTTTTGCATCTTATTTCAGTGATTAGATCTAATCTTTTTGTTCTTATCTGTTGATTACAATACCAAAACTTCGACCTAAAAAAAGCAAAAAGGAATATTCTTCTTCGTTAATGACAACTTAATGGAATTACACTTAGACACAGATAGAGAATTAAAAATGTTTTCTGGTTTTGGAAATGGTATAAACAAATCAAAATTCTACTACAGTTACTACATCAGCACAGTTAGCAAAATGATATATACAGGACCAAAATATAAACATTTTTGTTATTGTTTTGAACAATGAACAGAAATATCTTCAGAAAGTTAAAATACTAAAAATATCTCAATATTGGATTACATTGGAATTGCTAAAGCATGTTAATAACTAATTTGTCCATGATGATGTATCATAAGTCATGGTGTTCCACTATTCATACTGGCATGTTGGAAAGTGAATTGATTTTCCATGTCATTGTTGCAAATGGTGTCCCTTTGATAGTATAATAACCTCTCCCCTAACACATTCAAGCCACATTCAATATATTTAAAACATGTGCGTACCACACATTATAAGTTTATTATTTTAAAATAAATATTTCACAATATGTAGTTATTATAAGTCTAAGTAAACAAAGACGGTGGTTTACTTTAAAATGAATTTTTACCATAACAAAAGTATTAAAGAAGCACATAAAATTAGACCAAAGTCCAGTTGACAATTAATAATAATATAAAAATATGGAAATCAACAAAAATATTTTCTTAAATTTTAAATGCAATAGGAAATATTTATGTAATCAATAGATTCTTTTATAAGTATGAATTTGAATACAAATAAACTATTTACCGTTATGTTGAACTTTCAAAGTATCCCAAATATGTACTGAAAAATCGTCACTTCCACAGAGTAAAAATCTTCCAGATAGTGACAAGCCGCAGCATGTAAATCCAGCTGTTTTATTTGGAGGTGTGTATAAGCCGATTTGTTGATCTGAGCGAACATCATACAATCGAGCCGTCTTATCTTCTGAGGCAGAAACAAAAGCGAAGCCACTTGGATGGTACTATAAACAAAATATTTTATACATACTAAGTACTAGTAATATATATATATATATATATATATATATATATATATATTCATAACGTTTTAATTAACATTTTTAACAAGTTTTGAGGTTATTTTTGAAAAGAAAAATTATTGACATGTTGCAGCACAAGTGTCGGGGACTTGAGATAAATATTAGCGATTATAGTGAGTAATGTGTACTGTGGCATATACTGTTGACAGTGGAAACAGGCAGCATGGGCGAGAGACTCTCCACAACCATGTGGAGAGGCAGCCTGACCACAACCATGTGCTCTCTCGTATGTAGTTAAAGTGTTGCGATGGTGCTCTAGTTGAATGTAAATGTTTGTTTTGAGAACGTGGGATGGTAAAAAAATAAAGTAATGAATCTTATAAAGCTATATGAACGATATAGTGAATGACATTCAGTGTTATGGAATGTATTTATGCCATGCCATAAAAACTGTAATGATGAAATGCAATATATAACTTGCCAAAGACCTGCAAAGCATTTCAGCATTATTGAGGAAGTTGGGAAGAATGTTCACATTGAGATCTCAGTACTTGAGTATAAAAAAAAAAAAATTGAAAAAAGGTAAACTGCAGTTCTGCATTCCATACCTCTGGACTATATATGGGGTTGTATTTTGTAAAAGTAGTTTTGAATTAAAAACAGTAGACATATCAACATGAAAATGTACCTTCAGATAAACAATTTGAGTATGACTTATGCTCAGGTAGTCAGCTGAACTAGAGAGAGTCTACTGTAAAACTAGCTTTTTTAATATTTCATATTACTAATCAGTAGAACAATTAATTCTCAGGTTTATCTGTATCCTGGAGAATCTACTCTTAATTAAAAAGTGTTTAATTTTGCATGTGTCAGCAACAGTGACTTGTCCTGTAAGATAGATTACCAGAAAAACAAATAACGAACCAATTTTTCTGGATCAGTTTTTACAATCGCCATATTTCTCATCATGGTGTTTGAAAGCAGGACATGTTTTATAAATGTTTAGCGTGGAGATATTAATAATTTAAATTACTGTATTTACAGAAAAACATTGATCAATGACTTGCTTCCTTTTACGGAATTTAAAAAAAAATTTAATAAACTATGCAAATGTGAAGACATGTAAAACCTATTATATTTATATTGATTCCTTTCTAAAATATGGTATTGTTGTGGGAGCTAGAATTTAAACAATATTTTTGTTCTAGAAAAATATAACTTTCAATAAAATGCAAATAAATAAATTTTAAATGTTTTTAGAATATTTTTAGGTTTTGGGTAAAATGCATACTTTTTTAATATTGTAGTAGCTTTAACCAATCATAAAATTATGTATTCTTTAAAATGGTAACACAAATGTTTAAGGTTTATTGATGTAATATACCAAATATTTTAAAATACATCAAGTTTTACATACACAAACAGAGTTAACGTCAGCATCATGACCAAAGTAAAGAGCTTTACACCCTTGATCTCGTAAATCCCATAACTTGGCCGTCTTATCCACACTTCCAGTAATATATGTATTGCTATCAGGCGCTAAAGACATAGTACAGACATCACCTGCATGTGCATTGAATTCTTGTGTCTTTTTGTTTGCCTCCAGATCCCATACACAACTAGAAAAGTTAAAATAACTGATAAGATACTATTTTTAAAATGTCTACCAATTATTGTTAAACAATTATAAAAAAGAATTTTATTTAAGGAAATTTTATATAAATATATATACTATATATATATATATATATATATATATATATATATATGTGTGTGTGTGTGTGTGTGTGTATAAAATTGTATATGTATAAAATAAAAAAAATGTGCACAATAGTCGGACGTTAACACAAAAAAAAAAAAAAAAAATATATATATATATATATATATATATATAAATAATATATGTATGTGATTTACATATATAATGTATGTGATATATAATGTACGTATGTGATTTACCCCGCAGGGGGGTACAGACAGGCTGCACCTATTGAGAGGATTTAGATGTTTCCCGCGGTACCCGAGTCTATAACACACACTTGCACTTACAACACTACACTTACAACTTTAACACTTTACGCTCACACTTACATTTAGAATGGTGATAATAGCCTCAATGTGATTTTCACCTTAAAATAACAAATATATATATCAATGGAAATCAAGTAATATATTATAGAGAACAAAAAAATGAGAAAAATGAGTGCCCACCATCATTATATGACACATGATCTGGTAGCACAAGGACATACATGAAATGATGATGAGATGAGTAGTTTTCTCACAAGTAACTGAAAACCTACTGAAGTAATTAACACCAAAATATCGGACCAAATTTATGAACAGATTTTCTAGGCCTATCTATAGGCCTTCACAAAAAAAAAAAAAAAATTGATGAGGCTTGATCTGAGGTATTTTTCTAGAGGGGCCTGGGCCTGTGTTAATGGATTCAAACCACACATAGGATGGTTGAATAACAACACTTCATGAAGTTCAGCTTTAAGAAATAAACTGATTCAGAAAAGTTAATTTACCACAAGTTTCAAAAAGATGGCATTGAAAATAAAACAGTGATCTGAAAAGAATAAGACGAAGAGAGTGGATTTATGAATTCTACCTAAAATGAAAGATTGTTTTTGTCATATCAAAGATTCTCTAAAAATGCACCTATTGTAGTCACACCAACAGTGAAGAAAGGTCATTTATAAAATTAAAATTGATAAAAAGTTCAGTTTGAATTTCCACAAATTGATAAAAAAACAAGCTTGAACCTCCATGTTATAAGACAGCCTCAGTGTTTTGGCTTTTCTAAGAATTGAGTTTTATTGAGCCAACTTATTTAAGAAGATTATAAGTAACTTCATTATTATTGCTATTATTATTAAGTTTAAGTATAAAACAAATTAACCACAAAGCCATTTCAAAGTTAAGCATTATGTAGTTTTAATATCTAGTAATAAATTATACATACATTATTTTCATATATATTTTATGAACTGTGTATGTATGGGACATAGTATTTTATAGTACTGTAATATTGCTCTACTCATTACTGAACTTAAATACTGATTTTTGCATAATTGGAAATGAAGACACAAATCTTAACTGAGAGTTTTTTTATATACAAAGTTGTTCTCATTTTAATGTTGATAAACCATTCTGAATATATTAATGATTTTTCAGATCTTTTAATTTCTATCACATCATTTAATTCTTTAACTTATAAATAATACAGTACTGTTTAGTAATGTGTTCTACAATTTAACAACAAGTTTTAATGCTTTTTAGAAATAAATTAGAAAATTTCTCAAATGTACAAATGTTCTTGAATGTTTTTGCAGGTTAATTTAAAAAATATTTCCTTCTTCAAATGTTAAACTTTGTTTATTTGTACCTTCAAAAAGCTACAATTAAATGTTATAATGAATTTTACAGACTCTCAGACTATAACTGTATTTAATAGTTTCACAAAAATTGTAGCATTAATAAATTTCAAAAACAAAATTTTGTTACATAAACTTTAAATGTGAGGAGTGTTTTAAGTAAGGTCCGTTTTTTAAAATGATGATTTGAATTACTTGTAACAGTGCTAGTGAGTATGTGTTTGTGCTTCCAGCATGTCTTGGGGACCTGAACATTGTATTACATGTTTACAATGTTAAGAAAATTAATAAATCTACCGATTGTAAGATACAATATGTGATCTAATTTGTAAGTGCAAGAAATAAAGTGGCAGCTGTGGATATTCATAGATAAATTTTTAAAATTTATGGTGATAGTGCAGTGAGTGATATTAAAGTTATGAAGTGAGTGAAAATGTCCAAGGACTTGCTAAAGTGTTCAACATGATTTCTCTGCATGATAATGCAAGGTCACATGTTTCTGCACAAATTCAAGGTACAATCAGGTCTTTTGGTTTGGGAACAATTTAATCATTTGCCTTATAGCCCACATCTTGCACCCAGTAACTACCACTTGTTTTGGTACCTAAAGGGGTTTCTTGATGGTTAACTGTTCAATGACTACAATGAAGTGAAAACTGCAGTCACTTTCTTGAAGATGATATTCTTTGAAGGTGAAATGCAAAAGCTTGTTGAAGAAAATGACAAATGTTTGAACAAACATGGGGAATTTTGTAGAAAAGTAGTTTTAAGTGTGTAGAATCAGAAAACATTTTTTAAATGATATTTGTAGTGGTTATAAAGTTATTAAAAATGGTCCTTAATTTAAAAAAACTCCTCATACAAGTATATAAAAATTTGTTTTTACTATGTATAGTAAATTAATTCAATTTTATATTTTTAAACTGACTTTTATATTCCTCCACTTTATTACATATCAGGTCTTAAACTGGATTGATGTAATAAATTTAAAACTGTCAAAAAACTTACACTTTCATATCACCAGAACCTGTTATTAATGTTTTGTCATCCAAGAATCTGCAAGAAGACAAGAAACCTTCATAGCCTAAGAGTTCACGTACAATTTTAGCAGCACCAGTTGAATCACGGTTGTTCAAATCATAAACTGTGCACATATTGTCCATTCCACCACAAGCTGAAAAAAATTGAAGGGTTCTAAATTAAATTAATGGTTCTAAAGAGCCAGTAGTTAATTATTAAAACAAGAATGGTTATGAATGGAAATCACTTTACTTGAAGAAAGATAGGTTAAATATCTCAAATAACTGCACGTATTTATGTAACTACAGTATTATGATAATTATTATAATGTATACTATTATTTGATATAATTATATCTATGATATTAAAACTACATCAGTATGTTAACCATTTCTTTTTAGTAGACATTGTAAACAAAATTTTAAATAAAACAAAGAAGGAAATACCTAATGTACAAAAATAAATACAAAAACTTAAGAAAGAACTAGAAAACAAATTACAACAAAAATAATTCAGTAAGAGCAAATCAGTATAAATATAACTTCATGAAAGAATATTAAACCATATTAATGAATGTAAATGAAGAAGAATATGATTTACTAAATAAATGATTAAATCAACTTTAAAAATAATGAATGTCAAAAAAAGAGTATAATCAAACTTTTTGGATATCGAAAGTGCTATAAAATTAGTTTGAAAACAAAAAAAAAACATGTCTGGTATTAGTAACAGAAATGTTAAAAAAAAGGTAAAACAGGTTATGTAGGATAACAATTCTATTTTTATAAAGAAGATAAAAGAAACACAATATTATTAATTATAGAGGTAGATTCTGTGAAGGAAACGTTAAAGTGGATGCAAAATAAAAAATAGATAAAACCAATATCTAAAAAAAAAAAAAAAATGAAGAAAATCATTAAAAAATCAAAACACACTTTACTAGAAAATGAATAAAAATTAATAAATAAAAATAAATTTAAATATTCCAATAATGACATCACAAGTAAAAATTCATAAGGAAGATCAACTGCTGTAATAAATTTCTGGCCAGTTCATTTACTAGCAAGTTAATAGTTAAAAAAAAATGGATATATGAAAATATTTGTTTAAAAAAAATTCAGCTCAAGTAATAAAAAGGGTAAGCAAAATCATAAAAGAGTGTGCATTAAGTTCATTGGTTTCAATGTAAGAAACTAGTAATATGAAATTAGAAGATTATGTAGATATGACAGATACTTAAAGATGCAATTATAATTTTGCAGAAAAACCAGTTTAAATTAAATATTTTAAGTACTAATATACATAAAATTTTATTATTCACATAGTACTGTAATCTTAAATGTATATTTTGTAGCAGTAATACATATTATTCATAATATACAAACACACACACACACACACACATTTTTTTATTATTTCAAGAATCATCCATACATATATAGTTCTTGTTACCTCATAAACTACATAGAAATGAAACAAAATAATAATGTTTACTTTTGTAAAAAAATTATGTTAAAATGAAATATTTATCTAATAATACTTATTTTAACACTAAGTTTATTTCTCAAAACTACAAACATCCTATGTTATTTGTAAATGTATACAATTTAATTATATATTAAAAAATAAGTATTTATGTTTACTTTAAACTTACCAACAAAGTTGCCTGTTTGAGAAAACGCTACACTCATGACCCAAGCTGAACGTAAAGGTATTACTTGAGTCTTATTGCCAGTCCATGTGTCCCAGATTATCAGTTTACCATCTAGTGAACCTGTTACAGCATGCCTACAATATAGAAGAATAATTAGTTTTTTGTTAATGTATATCTACCTAATAAATTAAAATAATAAGCTTAAAACTGCAACATTTTAAAAGAAATTTGTTTCTTTATTACGTTAATTTTGATATGTTTATATTATAACTAAAGTGCATTTGCCCATCTAGTTATTTCCATAACTACTAGATTTATATATGGAAATTTATTTAAAAAAATTACTATGAATGAGTTTGTACATTGAAAGCTGATTATTGTTCCTACTTTCAGCTTTTTGAAGTGCAGCACTTTGTTTTTGATTAACATAATTTTACTTGTCAAAAGTAGTTGTGTTTCATAGATTCTTTATATTTGGTTATATAGCTATTTTGTCTGCATAGAGCCCTTAAAATTACATTCATTTAACATAAGCATATTAAATGTACAACACATTTAAATGAACACAAAAAGGATTTTATTGGACAAATATTTGCTACTCTTGAAACTTCTGTGTAAGTGAAAGAGTTGTAGCAAGAATGTAAAGGAAAAAAGAGAACCATTTCTGACAAATAAAAGTATGTTGATGAAAGTATGGTATTTTTCCTTAAAGTATTAATCTAGTGTTGAATTAATTTTGAGTAAATTTACATTACACACATTGTAATTTAAACACTAAATACTAAAAATTAATTAAATATTTGTAACTCACAAGTTTTTTTGTATCAATAGCTTTGAATACTGTAGGCTACTAGTGTAACTTATTGTTTACTCTTATACTAATAAAATGATTAATCTGCTTAAATGACACCTTTGCAGAGTGAAAAAGGAACTGAGAGAGCGTTTGGAAAAATAAATAAATATACAAGAATTTACTAGGTAAACAATTTTTGATTTTTTAAAATGTATTTTTTTCTACATATTTTGTTCTATTAATTACATTTTTCTTGTTGATAATCCATTCTCAGATTTATTCTTACCAAACTCTTTATGCCAAAAGATGCTAATATGGAATTTAATCATAAAAATGAATTACAAGTATTTTAATTTACTATAAAAATATAAAAATAAAATTATTTTTGTCTTCAAACTGTGTAATCAATAGTTCAAAGTATATGCTTCAAAGTATAGATCTTGCAGTATATTGTTAATTAATTGCCTGGCCAACTCTCAATAATAGTGCTCTCTGATGTGCTTACAACCTTTTCTGCCAGTGTGATTGGTAATTATAATATTTATAAAAAAATGTTACTGTGCCAACGTTTTTGGAAATTTTATGTTGTTTCAATTAAGTGGTCAAAATTGTGTTAAAACAAGCCATTCAGACAGTTTTACAATTTATTTCTTAATCTGGTTATTTCTTAATAACCAGCATTTACTGGATTACTCATTACAGCATTACCAGCATTACTCGTATCATTAAATTGGAGACCACCATCTTGAAACAAAAGTGAATGAGAAAAATCTTACACACATATGTCATTCAGGCTTTATACACAAGTTACCTTTGTACCATATTTCAAAAGAATAATAGGGTATAACTCGTTGCTTAGTTGTAATCATTATCTGTGATTGTGATAGCCTTTATAATACCTGCATTTTTAGAGAAAAATATTTTCTCAACCCACCTGCTGTCACCGCTGTAGTGAACAGAGTTAACTTTATTAATATGCCCTTTCAGCATCTTTTTGGTGGTTAATCTTACTTTTGGTGCATCGGCCAAGTCAGCACAAACATCTTCTAGTTTCTTATCCACAACTTTTTCTTGATCTGCCTAGCAAGAAAGGAAACAATGAATTCATCTTGAACTGAAAGTGCACTGAATTTCATTTAAACATTTAAATTGAAATATTTTGTATTGTTACTTAAAATGTGTTACAGTCAACTTACTTTGCATTTCTTAATTAATTCTTCTAGTTCTTTTTTTAGTGCTGCAGTTTCAGGATCGTCTTTTCCCATGTTAGATGTTAAGGAGCCTAAAGTAAATGAAAAGTTGGTTTAATATTTCCATCTAAACTAATTTTATTTTTATGCATAAAAAAGCTTGCCATAAGTCTTGGTTTGACCAGGACAAACCTGGTTTTGGGCTCTAATCCCGTTGTCCTAACCAGATTTGTGCATTTCCTAATCAACAGTCAAATATGAAAGTAAAATTTGAAAAATAGTAACCAAATTACCAAAAACTGACACAAAAATCCAAATGATAGTACAGATATAATAACTAAGATTAATAATTTGAATAAGTGATTTAAAACAAGGTATTAATTTAGTTAGGAGTCACCAGCATATAATTGAGTCATAGCATCGGCACTTGTAGATAGTGGAAAGATTTTTTTTGTTAATGATAATATATTATGAGAAGAAAAAATTAGATAAGTTACAAGAGTCAACTGAAAGACACTTAGTATTAATTATGCAAGTTTTTCTGTTACTCAGATTTCTACGGAAAAAATAAATAAAAACAAAAAACATTTTTGGGGAAATTATGAATTGCTTGTGAATTTGTTAGGTTAGTTTTGTAAGAAAAAATAATTTTGCAATTAGGTTTAATAGTTATTAATACAAAACTTTTTAAAAAATTGTCTAAAAGTACATTTTTGTAGTAATGAAGTTCAAAATTTTCATTATGGAAACCATTGTACGTTTTTCCTTAGTGTTTCATATATCCCATTTCCCATTCCTTGGTCCTGGTTTCACTATGACTATGGCAAGGCTATAATAAACAATTAAAACACATTGATTGACTGATTGACACTGGTTAAATTATACTCGCTTTTTTCTCATTCTTCATATATATTATTATTTGCGTATAGACCCTGTTGAATCACGCAAAGCACTCCGACTCAAGTCTTGTTCCTTCTAATGTGTGTGTGTGTGTGTGTGTGTGTGTGTGTGTGTGTGTGTGTGTGTGTGTGTGTGTGTGTGTGTGTGTGTGTGTGTGTGTGTGTGTGTGTGTGTGTGTGTGTGTGTGTGTGTGTGTGTGTGTGTGTGTGTGTGTGTGTGTGTGTGTGTGTGTGTGTGTGTGTGTGTGTGTGTGTGTGTGTGTTCTCACAATACATAATTTAATTCTGTATATAAATAATTATTTATAAGCAGAATTAAATTATGTATTTTGGACTATAAAGAGTAAAACATTGCAACTTTTTTACAATTAATTTAATTATTTAGTTGTTCTTAATAGTTTTGTTCATTATTTTTTCAAATTCGGTTCAGGAGACTAAAATTTAATGTTTGAGACTAAAAAAGGAAATCCTGATCACAGTGAGTTTTTATCATTTTTTTTTCTTCAGACCATTAAATTTTCTGTATTTAAAATTTAGCACACTGATTTGTGCAATTTTGTATGTATAGTTTAATATAACCAAAAAGGCAAAAATTGTTTTAATTTCACTTTTGTTCTCTTTTAAATAGACCAATGGATTGATGAAATATTCATTTCTCCTCTTTCTGAGAAATGAAGTAGTGCCAAGCAAAAAAGTTACATATTCTGTAATTAATTATTTTTTATCATACTTCCTGAGCCATTAGTATTTTTGTAATTTATTAACAAGAAATTTGCCTCCAATGGCGTAATTTTTTTCTAATTTAATTCTAATATTAGAATAGTTTTTATGTAATATTTGTGGTTTTTATGTCAACCACACGAGTTGATTGCATTTTGAAAAGTTTCAACATTTGAAACAATTATTAACTCTACTTCCAACATGCACATTAACACATTCAGAAAAAAAACAATAAAGAGAAAAGATAAAGCCTCAAGGTTGTAGGTTTGAGATTGCAGTTACTGCTGTAAACTTTCTGTTAATGCTGATCCCAATTGTTTAAAAAAAAGCAGAAGGAAAATTTTGAACCAGTCAATACCATAAACATCTTTTCTGATAAAAATGTTAGGCTATATATTTGTTAAAAAAAACAACCTGTATAGACCACACCACACTTTAATAAACAACAACAAGAAAAGGTTGAGAAAGAGTCCATTAATATCATATCTAAACTCTAAAATTCGCTCTCAGGTAGAAGGGCTGATGGCTTTCACCTTTTTGCTGAGGGATATCTGAATTATACTGTATCTTTGAGAGCTGAGGAATATTAAGCCTCTGTACCTTCAACAATAATAAATCTGTGTGAATAATCATTCTCATTATAACTCCTAATTTTAATCGACTCTCACTAATATTTACACATTGAGGATTAGCTATAGAAAAATACAAACTGGCTGTTACTTTCAGCTGAATAGTTTTCTGGAAAGAAAACTGGCAAGAAAAAGAAAGATAGAAAAAATGAAGTTCATTGTAGATGAAAGATGAATTTTGTGTCAGATGCATTTTTTTGTCCATGCAGAACAAAAATTTTCAAAGGCGAAATGGTGACATGGAGACATTGCATTTTTTGCAATGTATAGCTTAACGTTCAAAGTTTCTAAAAAGTAAGTCAGTTGCTAAAGTGAAGAAAACTAATTCCTGAAAATGTTTCATTGTATTATTAACAATATTTTAAAAATTTGTTGACATTGTGAATTTTTCAGCTATTATTCCGTCAGTTAAAGTATTTAAAATAAGTACTAATTTGTAAAAGTTTGTAGTATTCGTTTAGTTTAAAAGAGTTACATTCTATTATATGGCATGACATGTTGATGAGATGATTGTTGGACCATGTAAGTGGTAAGTGGTGGTTTTGGCAAGTTGCTGAGTTTGAATGTTGTTAAATACCTGATCAGGTAAAAGTTGCAGAGTTTGGATGGTCTAATAACTAACCACTTTGTGAACATTATTTAAAATCTTAAAGAATGATTAGGCTGTATTAATTTTATTGTAGTTTCAAATGTTAATAAATTGTATTGTTTTTATCACTGAAGAAAGTAGTAGACTTATCATGATTAGTTGCACTGTAGTAATAGTAGTTTTAGTAACAGTTAATCATGATGAGTATGAAAAACTTATCATTAAAATATTTTATTATCATATTTGGTTTTAAATTTTAAAAGTGTATTTGCATAAAAACAAAACAAACTTACCAAGTTATAAGAGAATCGCACAAAGAGACCGCACAAAGACTAAGTTAAGCTGACTACTAGGCTACTACTTTGTAGGTAATCCAATTAGAAGGCTTTATCTTGTTACACATACAAATAACTTAATTTAATTTAAAGCAGTCAATAACCAAACCATTATTGATTAATTGGTCAGTTGTTGCCTTACTGGTTTCAAAATATAGCATATTATTACACTTGTGCTCAAAAACATCATATCTACTCCCTCTTCATACAAAATATAAGCGGTTTAAAATCACTGCTATTATTGGCTTTCTAAATGTTTTTTTTTAAACGATGAATGTGGAGAAGAATGTTATAGTATTGAAATTCAGACCCTAGGGGGTAATACTGATTTTAATACGGTATCTGATATGGTGTCTGAATTATTCCTTCTTTTTTTCTGAAATTTAGTGTATAACGCTATTAGATTCACTTGAATATTAGTATGTTATTATAATTTATGTAAATTAATACTGAGTTACAAATAACAACATATCTTAATAAAATTCTGCATAATTACTTGATTATTAGCAAAAAGTTAACAGAATTCGCATATGAATAAGATTTAGGTCTAATTAAAATACTGGGAATGCAGTGATCCGCTTGCACTCTATTTGACTTTGCTGATTGAGTTTGGTTTGATGGAGCAATTAGCCCATATAATATGATATTTTAAATTGTGCCCTCAACGTGTTCGTAGCCTACAGTGGTACCCACTTTAACGGTCTTAAAATTTGTTCCAGAACTAAGACTATTCTGAGCACACTGCTGTGCGAGTCGACTTTTACAATAGAGGCATATAGAAATTTGTTTTTTTAATTTGTTTAAAAATTTTAAATAGGATTTAAACGATAATTTGAAACTCGCAAACAAAGATGTTTTGTTAAATCTAAATAACAAAAGTATGTAACACGATAATATTATAACTGTTTAAATTTTTTAACATCCTAACAAATTAAACACACAGTAACCGAGTTGACACCGAAATTTCTAAGAAATATCACAGAAGTTATTGTCCTACAAAAACCAAACACCAATCAATTAAAGGTTTGTTTGTGTTAACTCAGCACAATGTTTATTTCTTTAGCACAGCACAGTGGGTATTTACGCAGTGTAGGTTTTTTATTCGAATAGTGATTCTTGAATATTTGTTTTATTTTATACCTTATTATCTAATTAACACGTAAAAAATATTTAATAATTTTTTTAAAGATTACTTGCGATTTTAGGCCGTTTAGGCTAACATAACTATATTGTGGCGCCATTTCTGTTTACATTTCATTGAACATATTAAATTTCATACACAGATTTACTGGTCATACGCGTTATTATTAACTACGTACATGCACTTATTGCTCATGCGCGTTACACATTCTGACAGCCATTACTAAATGTTAAGGTTCATTCCTTTTTTCCTTGGTTCGTTTTCATTCGGCGGCATAGTTGATATGGGTTTTCACCCCGAAGACCCGGGTTCGATTCCCGGCTAGGGCTTGGCATTTTCATACGCTATAAATCATACCATCGTCTGCATTAGCCCAAGTGTGCACAATAGTCAGACGTGTATATTTTTTTTTTTTTTTTTTTAAGGCGAAAAGCACATTAAGGCTATCATCGCCTAAATACAACTGTTGAAAAGAATCAACAGTAAAACGTAACATTACTTACCTAGATAACAAGAATAAATATATATATATATATATATATATATATATATATATATATTTTTTACCCGGTTCGATTCCCGCTAGGGCTTGACATTTTCATACGCTATAAAACATCCCATCCTCTGCATTAGCCCAAGTGTGCACAATAGTCGGATGTTAAAAAAAAAGGTTTTTCTATCGTTTTAACGATCAAAAACATGTTATCTAATTTCGCGTGGTAGCAATTTTGAGGTTATGCGGGTAACTTTCATTTAGATTTTCATCATATTTCTGCGCTTTCCTATCTTTTATATTTTATATTATTGCTTTTGGACCTTTATCCGAAACTAAACTGTTATGAAGGTCATTTTTCATTCCGTGAAATAATACCGTTGTCCAGTCGACCGTTATCCGGGGTACCAATGTACTTGCTTATTTACAAATATCAATCAACTGATTTAATGCAATTTATAGATTATATAGACAGGTCGGTATAGGCCTATATGTTTACATTCAGAGCGGCTTTGCTATTGCCGCTCCTCCAAAAGTTCCAGGTTTACCAGTACAATACCTTATTTCATAAAAATTGTAACAATCTAACGTAATGTTTAATAAATAAATAAATATATTATTAAATATAAATAAATAAATATATATTATTAATATATATATATATATATATATATATATATATATATATATATATAATTGAAAAATTCAGAACTTAAGTTTCAAAGCTTTATTAGACTGAATTTGTTTAATATTTTCATACTTAGTATTAATAAATATGTAAATATGTAATTGAGTATATTATATAGCAAAGGCATATTACAGCAGTTAAATAATTAGATTATTTTTAATATGTAAAAATACATCAATAAACTTTTCTAAAAAAAGTAATTAAAAGCGAAATTCTTTGATTATTAAAAAATTGTTGTTCTTAATTATAAAAGAATAATCAATAAATGTTAAGGACCTCTTTAGACTTGTGAAATAATAAAATAAATTAATTAAACTATAATATTTAGCGCTTTCTTTGGTGAAAATTGATTTATTACACCATCAAAACAAATCTTGTCTTGTTATTGGCTGACTGCCAATAAATAATTCACTCTTGGATTGCCACCGTTCCCTTTGTCCCAGAAACGATAAGGTATTTTAAAAAACAGGCTTTTTCAGTTTGATTTTTGGAATAAGAATTTTTTTCTATCGTTTTGTATTATTATTATGGCTATAGCTTATAGTCGCACAGGCGTCTACGCGGTATGCAGCTGTATATTACAAATACAATTAACCTAATAGGAAATTAGAAGCTATAGGCCTTAGCAAATTAGTCACAATTACAATTTAGTCAACGAAACAAAAATATTAATAAAAGATGTTTTTTAAAACTTCACTTTACAGAACAATGAACAGATAACGAAACAACACCTTTTCAGAAAAGAAAATAGTAGGCAAGGCGTGTTATGCTTTTTCAAATTTTCATAACAAGTTCGTTTTTCAGTCACAAAGGAGCGGTCTACAATTATCGACCAATCACATTAGAGCAAGTTCGTCAATTTAACTGAAAATTTTAAATCTAGTATATAAGTTTTGGCAGTTATAGGAAGAATTAAAACTCTTTGTAGAACACAATTTACCATAAATGGCGGCTGGTTTTGTCGGTAAGTTAAATTCAACTATTGGGACCTTTATCGGGATATTTTAGAATCGTGCTTACAGTAAAAAAAATCTGCTGCCGCCCTGGGAACATACACACCTTTACCTCCCTGTGTATAGATTCAATCGACAGAGTGTAAATGCATTGAATCTGTTTTCTCAAAATACCTGAGTTTTTCTTTCTTTTCTGTAATTTATAAATGTTGACATAGTGGAAAGTATAAATGTTGTTCTCTTATATAAAGTAATAGCCGACTGGAAAACACAAAACAATAAAACTGGAACGGTTAATGGAGTTTTGAAAAATTAAAATCGAATGTTTCCATTGGTCAGCCGGAAAAATGACTCCTTGAAACAGTTTGCAAACTCAGACTGGTAGACTGTGTGTCATTGGACTGTTGGAGGGAAGTGGAGGAAAATTCTGCATGCTTGAGAAATTTTAGCACAGGCTGTTTAGTACGTAGCTGTCCTATAGCGAACTGCCGCCGCTAAACCGAAACTAAGCCTACGCCCTGCGATACAGCTTTTTTACCGGGGTAGTTGTCAACTGAATGAAGCTGTAATTACGCGAACAATTTACGAACAAATCAATCTTAAGGTGGCCATTCACGGTCGCTCCATCCAGACAAATGGAATGATAGCACGCCAATGGAGTGACGTGAATGGGGAACCTGTATCTGATTGGAGTGGAGTGACGAGACGATTTGGATTTCCATCGAGACAAAGATTTCCTCGATGGAATCCATCGAGGATTTCCATAGCGTCGCTCAAAAAATCCATCACAACTCTCCGTGAATGTTGAATAGCGAGAGAGCGTGATTGAACGATGGAGTGACGGAGAATGTGAAAACGCGATTGTTTTTTTGTTTGGATCAGTGCTTACCAAGTTTTCATCGAGGAAGTCTGGAGATGAAGATTAATCTGTTTCATGAACAACTGGGCTCCAATTTTTCCTTTAATTCCAAGAAATTAAGTGAAGATGAGTGCAAAACGTGATTTTGTCTTATCCGTAATTGATTTGTACAAGGACATTGTGTGCCTTTGGAAATTACGATAAAAACAAAATAAATTTGGTTTTAGAACAGCCGGCGGAGGCAGCTGAAGTGAGCAGCTGATGGGCTTAGCGACCCCACCATACCTCTAGCTCATTCTACTCTCACTCCTTTACTCTCATATACACACATACACACAACACACACATACACACACACTCTCACACACAAATACATACACACCTGCAGGGGGTGCAGACTAGCTGCACCTAGTGAGATCATCTAGGCGAACCACGCGTCACCCGAATCTAACACACACTTACACTTACAGCACTACACTTACGATGTAAACACCTTACACACACACGTACATTTAGGGATTTGCTGTTCTTGTTCCGTTATGTCTGGGAGTGGCAATACTGCTTGGTTTCCTTTGGCGGGGCCAAGTATGTGGAACCTGATGTGTGCGTAGCACTGCCGAGGACCTCTGATGGGACAAGTGCTGGAACCGAGCAGCCTATAGGCGCCTGGCAAGCACATGGATGTTGAATTATGGTTGTCGGAGCCTATGATTGGGTCTATCGAAACAAATGGTTGCATTCTGTGAGTACATAGAGGGCGGCTGCCAGTGGTACTTGGGTTTGGGGAACCGTAACGTTGTACCGGAACCCATTCCTAAGATTCTGGAGTGCTGAAGACATGTACTTCGGCTCCAGGATATTGGAGGTCCCCCAATTTATTGGGGATTCTCGCTTTAGTTCGAGTATCCTGGGCTACTGGTGACGTTTGGGTGCACCCTGTACCATTTTTTCGAGATATCAACATTCGTGGAATCGCTCGGCAACAAAACTATGGAACAAAAAAAAAAAAAAAACGCCAAAAATGTGTTGAAGAGGCCTCGTTCGACTACGTCGAACAGGTCTGAGTGTAGCAGTGGGAGTATGGAAATCGAAGAAAAGGAGATGGGTGCTGCAGTTGTTCAGCTCCCTTCTCCTAGATTTTTAGTTTTCAGAAATTCTGAGGAAGGGTCCGACCTATCAAAGGTGTCTCCCTTCCTCATAAACAAGGCTATCGTTGGAAGAGTAGGTCCTGTAGCTTCTATTAGGAAGCTACAAAATGGTACGCTGTTAGTTCAGACTAGTAGCGACAAGCAGAGCTTGTCGCTCCTAAAGATGTCCTCCTTTTTTGATCGGATCTAGGTTTCTGTGGAGCCCCACAGAACCTTGAATTTTGCTAAAGGAATGGTAACGTGCAGAGATCTCCTCTAACTAGACCTTGAGGAGATAAAGTCTGAGTTGGCATCAGAGTCAGTTACGGATGTTTATCGCATTCTGCAAAATGAAAATGGCAAAAAAGTACCAACTGCTTCCCTCATTCTGATTTTTGGTAAACCCACAATCCCGGAATATATATTTGCCGGATATCAAAGGCTTTCTGTTCGAGCTTACGTTCCAAACCCGAGAAGATGCTTTAAGTGTCAGTGGTTTGGACACGTGAGTTCTACATGCAGAAAGCCCGAAATATGTGGTAATTGTGGTTCGAATGGCCATGGTAGTGACAATTGCACGGATGACCCAAAGTGTTCCAATTGTGGTGACGATCATCCGGCTCGTTCCTTCAGCTGTCCCAAGTAAAAGGACGAGAAAGCAGTTTTGACTATCATGGCAAGGGATAAAGTTTCATTTTCAAAAGCTAAAAAAATATTCAAAAGTTCCAGAATAATTGAGGGTAAGTCTTTTGCCTCGGTCACGTCTAGTAGCAAGACCTCATGTAGAAATTGCGATGAACTGACTAAAACTGTTAAAGCACTGACTGAGCAAGTAGCTCAGCTGTTATCCGTAATTTCAACTGTTACCGCTCCTGTTTCCAGTACATCTGATCAATCTATATCTTCAAAAGAAAATAAGTCGAATACATCTAAAAATCAAGCTCCAAAGTCACTTGTGACTAAACCTACTCTTCCTGAAGCAGTTCTAATTGCTTCAAAAATGATGGTCCGAACTAAGTCACAAGTAGTAAAACCGACAGTAAAGTCCGTTTCTCCTGGACTAGCTTATTTTCTGAAAAAATCGAATACATACCCACCAATAGTTGGGTCTAAGCAAGCGGATAAAAAATTGGCTAAAAATACTACTAAATAAGATAAAAAAACTAAAACTGAAGCCGTATCAAAAGTGACTTCTGCCAAAACAAATGTATCTAGAGAGTCCGACATGAATCGCAGTAGTGATTCGATATCGATAGACTCTGATAAATCTAAATTGCTACATGATGAAAACGAACAGAATCCGATGGTATATTAATTTATTATATTTCAATGTGTGCATTTTTCATCAAGAACATTTTGATACAGTGGAATATTAATGGGTTAAGAAGCCATATCGAAGATCTCAAAGTTCTTGTGCGAGATTCATCTCCTCTAATTATGTGTCTTCAAGAGACGCACTTACATGAATCCCACACCTTCAATTTTAGGGGTTATTCTATTTTCAGAACAGATTTCGTCACTGAGGAAAGAGCCAGAGGTGGCGTAGCCATATTGGTTCACAACTCTGTCCAGTCGGTATCTGTCAATATAATAACTCCTTTACAAGCTGTTGCCGTCCAGATTACCGTTCCATTCAAAGTTACCGTCTGTTGCCTTTACTTGCCGCCTAGTTACAATTTCCAACATCATGAAGTATATGATTTAATATCTCAGTTGCCACAACCGATTTTATTGACAGGCGATTTTAACGCTCACCATACTTCATGAGGTTGCTTATCCTGTAACTCGAGGGGAATACGAATAGAAGGAATACGGTCAAACTTAGATTTGTGCCTTCTAAATGACGGTTCCCCGACTCATTTATCAGCATCTACTGGTGGATGGACAGTTGTTGATTTCTCATTTTGTAGTCCAGTTTTGGCAACAAAGTTTGAATGGTCGGTGTTACCAGATCTGTACGGCAGTGATCATAATCCCATTAATATTTCATTTTGTACTTTCCTTCATATGTAACGACGTCTGCCGCGTTGGATCCTTAAAAAGGCAAATTGGGAAGAATTTGCAAAAAGATTTGTATCACCAGACATTGAAGTGAACTGCATTAACACAGTGGTTAAGAAATTTACAAATACGATTTTACAGGTAGCCGAGGATGTTATCCCTAAAACATCCGCATACCCACCACGTCCATCTGTTCCTTGGGGAACGAGGATTGTAAGGAGGCTTTGCGTTTACGCCGAAAAGCACTACGGAGATTCAACAAAAGCCCGACAGATGAAAATCTTGAGCAGTACAAAATCCTTAGAGCTAAAGCTCGAAGAATTTTTAGACAAAGTAGAAAGGAATCTTGGTCGCTATATATCGGAACAATATGTAGAACAACACCAATATCTGTCGTCTGGAAGAAACTGCGCTCTATATCTGGCCGTCTTCCATCCACGGAGTTGATGGGTCTTAAACAACCGAATGGAATGTTAGTTTCTCAGTGTTCCGATATTGTCGTATTAGGATCATCTTTTCCTAGCTATTCCTGTTCTATGGCGTATAACGCTGCCTTTCGTAAACACAAAAGTGCAGTGGAACCATTGCCGTTCACCATCGGTACTTCTGACGACTCTCCTCTTAATAGTCTGTTTACTCTGCATGAGCTGGAATCTGCACTGTCTTCAACGAAGGACACAGCTCCCGATCCTGACAACCTCGTATATTTCATGATCAAAAACCGTCCAACGTCAGGTAGGCTTGCCCTCCTCGAGATATACAATCGTATATTCGATGAACATACTTTCCCTGACGCTTGGTCGGAAGCAATAGTAATTCCTATTCTTAAGCCAGGTAAAGATAAAACTGATGCAAGTAGCTATCGTCCGATTTCTCTTACCAGCGTTCTTTACAAGCTGGTAGAAAAAATGGTAAATCGTCGCCTTGTTTGGTATTTGAAAACCAACAATTTACTTTGCAAAGACCAGTGCGGCTTTAGGCAAGGACGATGTTCTGTGGATCAATTAGTATCTTTAGAATCTGCAATACAAAATGCCTTTCTCTTGCGTCAAACACTAGTAGCTGTCTTTTTCGACCTAGAGAAGGCTTACGACATGACTTGGAGAAGGGGAATTTTGAGCACATTAAAATCATGTGTTATACAAGGCAGGATTCTTTATTTTATCAAAAACTTCCTCAGTAATAGGTATTTTAGGGTGCGTCTTGATAGTACGCTATCAGATCGCTTCTACTTAGAGAATGGTGTTCCACAGGGGAGTGTACTTAGTGTTATTCTGTTTGCTATTGAAATCAATAGCATAACGTCTAATGTATGGTCCCCTGTCAGATGTTCTCTCTTTGTGGACGATTTTGCTATTTACGTAAGCACCAGAAACATGGCAACAGCTGAAAGAACCATTCAGCTGGTAATAAATAGGTTGCAGACCTGGACGAGAACTACTGACATTAAATTCTCCGCTGCTAAAACTCAGTGTATTGCTTTCAGTCGTCGTCAACAGATCCAAGCTCCGTCGTTATATCTTTATGGTATACAGCTTCGGACTTCTCCATCCGTTCGATTCTTGGGTCTAATACTCGACGAAAGGCTCTCCTGGAGCCCTCACGTGCGAGATTTAAAATTACGGTGTAATGAAATCCTCGATATGTTGAAGGTTCTTAATGGGTCTTGATGGGGTGCTGATAGGACCTGTATGCTGATGTTTTACCGCTCCGTAATTCGTTTGCGAATTAATTATGACAGCATTGTATATTCATCTGCTAGACCAGGGGTCTCCAAACTACGGCCCGAGGGCCACATCCGGCCCGCGGACAGATTTTGAAACTTACTTGAAAACTCCTTTTAGAGAACATATTTTGTATAGCAAATTAAATTTAGTTTACTGAAGTATTCTAATTTTATGTTGAATAATTATTAATAAGACATCTTCATTGATATGGTCATGGGCTAACTACTCATAACATTGTTGTAGGCTTATTGTTATTGTTTTTGTGATAAGTTGGATAAAGAAACACAGAATAGTAATGAGTAAAGACATGTATAATATGCAGAAAATTTAACTTCAGTATATAATAACTAACAAATTATTGAAATGAATCCAACTAACATTTTATACATTTTAAATAAAAACATAACTTATAACAAGCATAATGACATATGAAATACTAATGAGATTTATGTAATTGAGATTTTCCACTGACAATAGTTTGTAGTTGTGGACTAATTTTACTTGTACCAATTATTAAAAGAGATTTAAGATGCTCATCAGTTAATTTAGATCTGTAAACATTTTTTGTGTACTTCATTTTGGAGAAGGTCTTCTCACACAAATAAGTAGTACCAAAAACAGAAAACAGCCCACGAGCAAATTTATGCAAATTATCAAATTGTGTCAGTGGAAGACTCTTATAAAATTCCAACAAAGATGAGTTTTGATATTTGTTCTTAATTATATCACTGCACTGTAGATCAATCATTTCCATTTGAAGTTCCGGGGCTAGGGTTTCAATGTCAGTATCAAAAGGATTCTAAAAATCTTAATTTGATTCGCAATGGCATCAAAGTCCGAGAAACGAGTATCAAAATTTATTTTCAAAGCACTCAAAGTTTCGATTGCAAAATCGATAGGAAACTCAGTCTCGGTGGTGTGGCTGAATATTTCACATGTTTTAAAATGTGAAAAACATTTACTTCGTAGTTGTGATTGAAACAGTATCAATTTCTTCCGGAATGATTTGATATTAATGTATAAATCAGGAAGATGCTGGTTTTCTCCTTGCAATCTCAAATTCAGTTCGTTCACATGTTTTGTCAAATCAACATAGAATGCTAACTTCCACAACCATGCGTTGTTTTGTAATTCAGTAAGAGGGCGATGCTTTTCATTCAAAAAAATTTCGATCACTGCTCGAAGTTCAAAAAAGAGCTGAAGGACTTTCCCACAACTAAGCCAATGTACGGCAGTATGATAAGGCGGCATTTTCTCCTATCTCTTCAATAAATTGTCGGTGATTCAGCCCAAAAGATCTGATAAAATTAACAGTTGATATGACTGGTTTCAGAACTTCAGACATATCCAAACATTTTCCGCACAAAGACTGTTGATGAATGATACAATGTAAGACTAATGGTTTTGAACCACCGTCATTTTCTACAGCCTTTGACACAAGAGCGACCACTCCTTTATCTTTCCCACTCATGTTTTTGCCTCCATCAGTTTAATACATTTCAAGTTTTTCCATCGAAGGTTCTTTTGATTAATGGCCATTTAAACTCCTTTAAAAATATCTGTACCAGTAGTTGTGCCATGAATACTATACATATCAAGAAGTTCTTCATGCACTTCATAGCTTTTATCTACTCCTCGAATATAAATCAACACTTGAGCAGTATCTGACACATCCGTTGACTCATCCAAGGCCAAAGAAAACCACTCAACATGTCCATTTTTGTCGAACAGTTGAGAGGATATATTTTCAGCGATGTTTTCTACCCTTCGAGCCACAGTGTTTGCTGACATACTGACAGTTTTTAATAAATTTACCTTTTCAGGGCACATTTCTTCGGCTACTGCAATTATGCATTCTTTGATCATTTCTCCATCGGTGAATGGTTTTCCACGTTTTGCAATTTCAAGAGCCACACGAAAGCTGACACGAGTTGCAGCCTCTTGTTCAGTTTTGAGTTTTGTAAATGAAGATTGCTGCGATTTCAATCCGCGCTTCATAGCTTCGAATTTGTCTGTCCTCAAACTTCCTGTATATTTTGAGTAATTTTGAAAATGTTTTGTTTCATAGTGACGTTTAATGTTATATTCTTTGAGAACGGCTATGCTTTCGTTGCAAATCAAACATAGCGCCTTGTTACTGGACTCAATTACGAAATACTGAACGTTCCACTGATCTTTGAATTTTCTGCATTCACTATCAATTTTTCGCTTCTTTTCCATACTACTAAATCACACACAAAAGCAACAATTCAAATCAAAATACTGTTACAAAGATGTATTAAACTTAAACACGCACAAACACGTTTTAAGGAGGTACGCACTATTTTATTTCACAACAGTGTCATAGGAACTGACTTGTGGTTGCGCCACTAGCCTTCTTATATATTCCAATTACTGCCATCTAGAAGTGAGTGGAAGACACCAGAACTTTCTCGAACCAACGAGATTATTCTGTACGTGCTATTAGCGCCATCTGTTAGCGATAGAAGGTACTACATATTTCCGCTTGTGTCCACCAGATGTCGTGTCACGTTACTTCTCATGGCTCGTACTCTACGACTAATCTAGAAATTACAGATAATGACAGGAAAATTAATAATATGCAGTGTTGCCGTTTTGCGGACTTTAGTCCGATTTGCAGCCTTTTTTAAACGTTGCGTACTTTTTCGGACTTTTTTTCATCAGTGGACTATTTCACTTTTTACCACCGGCAATAATGATAATGTGGTTTTGGCCCTCGGAACTTACTGGAGTAATCAGTATGGCCCTAAGGCTGGAAAGTTTGGAGACCCCTGTGCTAGACCATCGATTTTAAAGAAACTAGATCCCGTCCATAACTCTGCAATCCGTCTTGTTTCTGGTGCTTTCCGTTCAACCATCACTCAGTGTTGCTGGCGAACCATCACTCTCTCGTCGGAGACAGCAGTTACAATTAAGTTACGTATGTAATATATTATGTAAACCATGGCATCCTGCTTATAATACCGTTTTCCATAATCAGTTGCACCAACATTATGAATCCCGACCGCACGCTACACCCCCTGTTGGCATTAGAACAACCCGTGTTTTTGAAGACTTTCGTATTGAACTACCCCCAATGTTTGAAAGGTCCTTTTGTCTTATCCTTCCATGGATAATCAATAAGCCGACCTTTGATTTCTCCTTGTGTACATACTTGAAAGACAACACCCCTAACATTGTGTATCAACGTGAGTTTTCTCGACTGACTAATTCATATCCATATGCTAAATTTATTTTCACAGATGGTTCTAAGATGAATTATAATGTTGGGTGCGCTTTTTACTCACTGGACGAAACATATAAGTATGGATTACCCTAAATTTGTAGTGTCTTTACAGCCGAACTCTTTGCCATCTTAAAGGCTCTGAACACTATAGAATTCGATAGTTTACATTACGTAGTTTGTTCTGATTCAAAAAGTACCCTCCAGGCAATCCGGGATATGTATTCGGTAAACCCTCTGGTTCAAGATATTCTGTGCTCTGTCCATAGACTTGAACTACGAGGTGCAAGAGTATCATTTATCTGGATTCCTGGTCACTGTGGAATATTTGGAAACACTGCAGCGGATAATGCGGCAAAGGAAGCAACTTTTCTGCCGCCATGCACTCAACGTGTAATCTTGTCTGACTTTCTTTGTCACGTAAAACATTTAATTCTTCTACAGTGGGAAAATGAATGGGCAGCTACAAGCAGTAACAAATTGAGGGTAATTAAAAATACTGTTCGTCCTTGGGGGTCGTCAATACGTGCAAGTCGTAGAGAAGAGGTGGTCATTACCCGCCTTCGCATTGGTCACTCCATGTTAACGCATGGATTTCTGATGGAACGCGGGGACCCACCTGAATGCGAGTTGTGTAGGGAAACCACCACAATAAAACATATATTGCTCGATTGTGATGGTTTCCAAAATGTGCGTGTTATGTGTGGTCTGAGCAACTGTTTGCAGACGATGTTGGGAGATAGTGCCTCGGCCGTTGATGTGATATGTGTTGATATTTGTTGAACATATTTACGTATGTGTGATATTTGTTGAACAACTTCCTTCATCGTCTGAATGTTTTAAATAAAATTTAATTTATATATTTGTTATTTCTTGTGTTATTTTATTTATTTATTTTATCTAAATAACTTTATTTCTGTTATGTTTATATATACTTTTACGATTGTTATTAAATTTTATTCATTATTCATTGTTATTTAGTTCTTAAGTATTTATTATTGTGATATAGTTATACCTGTTATTTTAAATTTTGTTTAATTTATTTTTACTATTATAGTGTGTTGTTGTTTTTTACTTTCTTATTTAAGTAAATTTTGTTAATTTTTTTTATACCTTCATTTTGCATGACGGCGATGATAACCTTAACGGTTTTTCGCCGAAAAAAAAAGGTTTTAGAACAGATGTTTGAATTGCTTAGAACAGAAGATTCCAATTCCACTAAAAAAATAAATTCAATCAGGGGAAATTTTTCCGATAGTTGATATTTCCAAAACTAAACGATCAGGACAAAGCGATAAGCAGTTGTAAAGGCTGTGATCGAATGTAATAAAATATATAATACATTAAACACTTTATTTCTAAATAAACAAAATTAATTAATAAACTTAATTGCATTTAACTAGTTGGAATGTTTAATTTAATTTATTTAATACACATAACCTTATTTATTAAACTTTATTTATTTATTAAAGTTAACAATTTAATGTACTTTTCTCAAGACGTGTAGTTTAGCATTCAAATGTAGTAAAAAATTTAATATTGGATTTTTAAGCGCGAAAAAGTAGTTCTTATAATTATTTCTTAAATGAGTATTATAATAATACATTTTTGAATAAATATTTTGTGAAAAATGTTGACTATGTATATATATGTAAAACGAATCAAAAGAAGTGAAATTTTGCTTGTGCGTTTGGGCAATAGTAAGTGATTATTAAAAAAGATCTGAAAATATATAAATCTCTTTTTCTTTATTTTACAATGTAGTTTTCGATATTTGAATTGAGAGGTCATTTAGGGACAGCTGCTTTCAAGGTCGTAGTAGATTAGGCTTCTCATTTAGTTAAATTAAAATAGCCGGCAG
>CM040186.1:89311942-89511942 GCA_022606455.1 Callitettix versicolor
CAAATATTGTCACATTTCTTCAGTGGGTCAAAACTGTTGGGTCAAACCGTCGTCTTATTCATCAGCCAGATCGCTAGGTGTTCTCTTGAGTCTTCTTCTTGCTGATGTCATCATTCAATTATCAGCCAAAACATTTTGGATGGACTGATATTCAATGTCTGTAACTGTTACTGTATGTTTACATTTCTTCAGCGATGGTTGGAATTTATGCTGTCTTTTAATTTCCTCATTAGTAATTAAATTCGGAGCTTGTAAGATCAAACGTAGAACCTTTGATTGGAAGTGCTGTAAGATTGCGATATTTCATTTGCAGGCTGAACACCATTGTTGAATAAAATATGTCCATATCGGTTTCGGTATTGACGTATAGAGTAATATTTTGTTATTGATTGAAAGTTTATATTAATGTCCAACCAGCCAACATACATACATCTTTCTGAGTTTAATACTTATTTGTTTACTTTTGGTAAAAATATTTGTCTGCCAATTTGGTCGTCTGGCCAAATGAATTCCCAAGTTTCTCACTTCTGAATCTGTCGTATCAGATTAAGCTATTTATCCATCCAAAGGTGAACAGGTTCCAAACTTTGCTGCAATATTTAAGAAGTTGTCTTAGCATCATAACTGGAGCCATTATAATATTTTCAACTGCTAATGTGGCAGTGATTGATTCTTCTGTCGTAGGTAAATCCCCCGTGAATATAAAATATAAGACTGGCAACAATACACTATCTGGTAGTACACCTACTTTAATTTTACACAAGTATGACAATGAGCTATGATATTTTATCTGAAAATATCTTTTTTCAAGATATGATTTTAAAGAAGTATAAAAGCTTAAATGTAGATTTTTCTTCATATGATACAATAAACCAGTGTGCCGTACTTTATCAAAGGCTTAGGTTAAATCAAGGAATGCTGCTAAGCAATAATTTTTATCTTGAAGGCTTTGTTTGAATAGCTTGGTGGTAGAAGCTTATTCTCAGGATGGCATTGAATAATTGGGTCAAATATTAAACACTTAATATTTAAACCCTATATTAAACACCCAAACTAAAGTTTGGTATCTCCTTTAGAACTCTATTCGTTATCAAATCATAACCTCAGTTCTTTTTTGGCTAAAGGTCTTTCAAAATAATATTCTTGTCTTCTATGATACTAAATTTGCTAATATGCAATTCACGTTGACCTGCACTTTCAATATATTTGTACAACTTTTCTTCAAAGACTGGAAGATTAGAAGCCATGTGAGGTGAAAAAACATTTTGAATGTGAGCAGAAATAACTTTGCTTTCTCCTCGTTGCTTCTTACCCAGAATTCATTATATTTTTGTATTGGAGGTATGGGCGCTTTTTTTGTCGCTTTCCATACAGTCAGTTGCTTTCCAAGTCGTCAGTGACTTTCGTCTAGCTCAAGTTTATAAGATATCTTTCAATGGACTGTTCCTTTTGAATTTTCAACAGCTCTCATAAAGCTTTTATTGTTTTTTAAATTTTGTTGTAATATCAGAGTCCTTTATATTTTGCCAGTGTTTTCTTAATCTTAGTTAATTGAGAATACAATTTAACACATTGCAACAAGATTGAGTACAATACTCAACTGCTACATAAGTCTCTAGGAATTGATACATTGATTAATGGTTGTTTTGGTTGAGATAGCGCGTTAGCATATTTTTTGTGTTTGTAAATTTTGGTTCAGTTAGAAATTGTGTGTGACATTTGTTAAAAATATATCAAGTGTATTTAAAATTTGACATAGGAACATTTTGGAAAACTATAGATTTCTAGTGTGAATTGTTTATTTTATATTTAATAAAAAAAGTGTGTGTGTGTATGGGAAAAAAACTTTTTGAGTGAAACTCATTCAATCGTTTCAAAATAGCTGATTTTTTCAAAAATTTATGAAAAGTATGTTATATTTTAAATATAATTTATCCGCCAGTGTTAAAATTTGCCAACATTTTCTAATTTTAATAAAAATGAAATTAACCATGCTCTTTAGGTTTGACTCATATTCATAGTCAGTTTGAAAGAAATTAAAATGCCAATATTGGCAGAATTTAATTCCGATTAATAGTGAAAACAGATTTTGAAAGAAGTGTAATATAAATAATTTTATGTTAAAAATTTGCTTCCATCACATGAGCGATAAATCTCCTGCCACGTTTACGTCTATACGACTACACATTGCCTGCAATTATACATCAGTGTCTATTTATTAATTTTCGATTCCTCTAATTTGTTTGTTTAAGTAATTGTTTACTGCAGAAAATATGTAATTAACAGTTAAGGGAATTGTGTTACTTCTATAAAGTTGCTCTTTGTAAACAATGCATTGTTAGTAAATTGAAACACATGAAGAAATTGCGATTACTTAAGACCTAGGTTTACTTCCTCAGACACCATTAACTCCAGTGTTTTTCTAAACAGGATAAATACAATGTTCAATAAATTTGTATACAATAATAATTTGAATGCAATTTGTTTCAGTTTGTTGCTGCTGCTGTTTCTGGGTGAGAAAGAAGAAGAGAGAAAGAGTCAGGAACACAGATGGTGTAACTGAAGATGACCCAGAAGCAGGTAATAAAAATAAAAGTTAATATTTTAAATTCAAGTTAGCATAAAATAATGTTTTTTAAATATCGAATTGAAAATTTTATAATACAATAAAGGCATAGTGATTATCCTTCTGCAAACGGTTTTACATAATATATAATCGATATTATTATGAAATTTCCTTAGGCATTGACCAAATAGAACATATATATATATATATCCAACATTATATATGTATAATGCATAATGGTATAAATTTATAATAAATGTGTAATTTGGAAATTTTCGAATGAAACTATTAAAATTATATGTTTGAATTGCACTTTTAATTTAATGTGGTTTTTTCCAGCTCGCGGTGCAGGGCGGCGAGGACGAGATGATGAAGTGCACCGAAAACCCTGTAAGTATACACAATTCAAAAATATATTACTGATAAATGGTATTACACACTTCAGGTAAATGAGTGTATAATTACACTTGTAGAACATTTTTGATAGGACGTTATATATTTCTAAACAAGTGCTATAAACTTTAGTATCGGAGCACATTTCAAATAGTTTAAGTTCACATTAATGAAACTATTTCACTTCTGAAAACAGTGCCGATTCTAACTTCTTGATCACTATTAAGAGGTCATTTATTTTTGTTAAAAATGGATTTTGTAATCTGTTGTCTGGCTTTTCAATAGCATTTCTTAATAATAAGACTATTTTATTAGTATCTTTACGTTTCACTATTAATTTAATGCTTTTTTTCAGCCCTCCACGTCCACTTTGCTCCATATCCCATCATGTACGACCCTCGCAGTAAGTGTACACATCTTTAACATATTTCATCGGCACAAAATAAAACCCAGACTTGAGGAAAATGAAAGTTGATTCTGTTCCGCTGGTCACTTTCTGTGGAGATGTTGCTATATTTACCTCGAAAAGTGTTGCACTCTCTAGGATGGACTCATATTTCATAGACACTGGTCTGGGTTTTACCAAGGTAAATAGAATACAAGGTATGGGCCACGCGCATGTCCTCCCCCCCACTTGCCGGCTATGGCGCGTCATCGAGGCAAACTCAGACGTAGTGTTTAGTAGAAAACAGTTTATAATGTTAGTTTTAATAACTGTATTATAGTAATTACACTAATAATCCCTTTTGTATAACATTATTAACGCTGTTAATTACTTTACTTACTGAATTCGTTCATTGTCAAAACGGAAACATTTATTTTATACAATATTACATAATATTAAAGTAAATTATAAGTCCATAGCTTGAAAAATTCAAGAGTTATTTTTTATTTGAAAGTTAAAAGCACATCACACTATGAATCAGATACACACAGTATCTGAGGATGTTCCTTGATTTGGTTGACTGTGAAAACATACATCTGGTAAAAAAAATTAGCAATAAATTAAATTACAAAGGACTAAACCTATGTAGGGCTTTTAAGCCACCTTTAGGTCATTTTTTGTATATAGTTTTATATATAATAGGAATTTGGTAGTAAATAAATAAATAGCACACAGACGTATTATGCAAACAGTAAAATAAACATACGTATTTCCTAGAATTTTTGTTTCAAAACATGCCATTTCAATCTCTCTCCCTCCCTCTCTCTCTCTCTCTCTCTCTCTCTCTCTCTCTCACACACACACACACACATATATATATATATATATATATATATATATATATATATATAAATATATAAATATATATATATATATATATATATATATATATATATATATATATTATATTATTATAATAATAACAATTATTCATATATAAAGATAACAAACTATTTTTGATACCTAGTACAAGTTACTGTAGTTTACTGAGTTTGTTACTTTCCTTCCTTCCGGCATCATGGATTTATTTACGTAACTTTTTTTAAAAGACATCTTTTTATTTAAAGATTTCATCCTCATAAATGTACGGCACGGACGTAAGAATATATGATAAATTTACCTACTGAAGAATAATTATTATTTAGTTTATCTGTCAGATTTTTCATCACACCTTTTTTTTATTTAGACTATTCTCACCGTGGTCCCTTTGATTATTATGGTACTCGATTGTTGGATGACCGTATACAAAAGTTGAGACGATTTTTTTCCTTGACTATACTCTATATAGCCAGCCATCATTATCAGTAGATCAGAGTTCTCCTCTAGATCACACTTCACATCATCTTCACTAGCATGCAAGTCATTTAAGGCTCCTACTCTTCGTTGGATTATCAGAAAAAAATCTTAAACTTAGTAACATTGCTTCGTAAAATTACATTTTTATTTTTAACCGACGCCAGTTTTTGTAATGCAAGTTGAATTTGTTCCTTCAAAAGTAAATTTTCGTTTCTTAAACATTTCATTTCTTCTACAGAGGCATTATTTACAACGATATTTGTATTAAAATTACTGACTACGAAAAGTGGGTTTCATTTACTGAATTACGCATTACAATTTCACCATCGTCATTTCAGTTTACGGGTGATTTTTCTGGTAGATTTCCATCGGACTCGTCAATAATTATTTTTAATGTCTCTTGGTTTTCACATTTTTAAACCTTGTCGCTCGTTCAGAATCAACACACTTATTTTCAAAGGTGGAAATGTTAAAACGTGGAATGGCACCGGATTTCACAGGTGTTGTATTTAATAATTACGATTTAAAATCCCTTTCGAAATCATCGTCATTAAAATGAAGTGAACAGACTTTAACATTATCAAAATAAAAATGATCTGCTCGTTTACACGCATGAACCCACGATTTTCTTAGGCCTTCATTTTTTGGAATTCTATGAAATGTAATTCCTTTCCCTTTACAATTCTTATCATTATTATAGCAATTGGCAATAGCGCAACCAGGCATTGTTATGCATACACAATTATACAATACTAAACAAAATACATTATGTATTTTTTAGGATTCAAAACATAATTAAATATTTTCTTATATTTATGAAACCTCGAACACAAAACACAATTAAATAAACACACTGAATCTCCACTACATTTACAGAACAACGAATTGTTTAGCGGGAAACTACATACCGTAGCAGTGAAGAGTATGACCCGGTGACGTCACGCGCGCGGTAGACTACTGCCCATACCCACCGTGGCCCATACCGTATATCCTATTTACCGTGGGTCTTACCACGATTGCTTTATGTATTTAATGTATATTTAACAGTGGGAAATTTTTTATAAAACATTTCTTTATGCCTTTAAATTTCACTATTAATTAAATTGTATTCTTTTTTCCAGAAGTGGACAAACCACCGGATTATTCGCAGCCTCAACCAAAATACCCTAGCATAATGAGGCGAGGGAGCGGTAAGTGTACAAATGTTAGAAATATGTCACCAGCATTTTAGTAAACCCCAGACTAAGGGAAAATGAGTTTCGATTCTACCCACTTTTTGTGAGGAACTTAAATATTTTCAAAAAGATAAGGTTGGCAGAATAAATGAAAAGCTCTGTAACAGAATACATTTTAGAAACATATCACTGTTTAAAAGGTAAAACACACACTTGGGGGAAATGATTGCCGAATTAGACCTGCAGAACCCTTTTTTATAGGAACTAAAAAAAATGTACAATTTACTATTAGCGCATAGTTTTCGTCTTTGGACTTAATACTTTCAAGATGGCATTCAAATAAGTAGTTATGCATTGGAATTTTTTAAAATAAAAAAAAATATATATAATATGTTTAAATTGCACTATTAATTTAATGTGGTTACTTTTCAGCTTACGACATAACAGCCGATGACACACCTTCACCATCAACTGAAAACATTCACGAACAGAGTAGTAAGTGAACAAATTTTACAAACATATCACTGTTTAAGGTAAAAGACACAATGGAGGGAATTGGTTGCCGAATTACACCTATAGGTCACTTTTTGATAAGACGTTATATATTTTCCAAAAAATGTGCAATTTAATATAAGTACACAGTTTTCGTCTTTGGGCTTAATATATCCATGATGACATTCACATAAGTTGTTACCCAATGAAAATGACCACCTATGTACGGTTATATTACCAACCTATGTACGTACATTTATGTCCCGTATAGTCTTTTTATATTATATTTTGTATAAAGGAGATTTTGGTAATAAATAAATAAATGCACTTTTTAAAATAAAACTAATAAATTATATGCTTAAATTGCACTATTAATTTAAGGTGGTTTCCTTCCACTTGGCAATATATCACATGCAGCACCAACTGTAAACTTTAAGAACAGAGCAGTGAACGAACTAAATTTAGAAACATATCGCTGTTAAAAGGTAAAACACTCACTTGAGGAAAATGAGTGACTAATTATACTAGTACATCACATTTTGATAGGACGCCCTATATTTTCTAAACAAATATACAATTTAGTATCAACACACATTTTTCGTCTATGGTTCAATATTTCCAAGATGACTTTCAATAAGCTTGTTATACAATAGATTTTTTAAAATAAAACTATAAAAATTATTCGTTTAAATTGCACTATTTATTTAATGTGGTTTCTTTCCAGCTGATAACACAACACCTGCACAGCCGCCTCAGTCTTTGGAAGAACAGTGCTGTAAGTAAATAAATTTAAGAAATATATTACTGGTAAATGGTAAAACACTCACTTTAGGAAAATGAGTGACTAATTATACTTTTACATCACATTTTGATAGGACGACCTATATTTTCTAAACAAATATACAATTTAGTATTAACACACATTTTTCTTCTATGGTTCATAATTTCCAAAATGACTTTTAATAAGCTTGTTATACAATGGATTTTTTAAAATAAAACTATAAAAATTATTCGTTTAAATTGCACTATTAATTTAATGTGGTTTCTTTCCAGCTGATGACACAAGACCTGCACAGGCGCCTGAGTCTTTGGAAGAACAGTGCTGTAAGTAAATAAATTTAAGAAATATATTACTGGTAAATGGTAAAACACTCACCTGAGGAAAATGAGTGACTAATTATACTTTTACATCACATTTTGATAGGACGCCCTTTATTTTCAGTATTAACACACACTTTTCGTCTATGATTCAATATTTCCAAGATGACTTTCAATAAGCTTGTTATACAATGGATTTTTTAAAATAAAACTATAAAAATTATTCGTTTAAATTGCACTATTTATTTAATGTGGTATCTTTCCAGCTGATGACATAACACCTGCACAGGCGCCTGAGTCTTTGGAAGAACAGTGCTGTAAGTAAATAAATTTAAGAAATATATTACTGGTAAATGGTAAAACACTCACTTTAGGAAAATGAGTGACTAATTATACTTTTACATCACATTTTGATAGGACGCCCTATATTTTCAGTATTAACACACACTTTTCGTCTATGGTTCAATATTTCCAAGATGACTTTCAATAAGCTTGTTATACAATGGATTTTTTAAAATAAAACTATAAAAATTATTCGTTTAAATTGTACTATTAATTTAATGTGGTTTCTTTCCAGCTGATGACACAAGACCTGCACAGGCGCCTGAGTCTTTGGAAGAACAGTGCTGTAAGTAAATAAATTTAAGAAATATATTACTGGTAAATGGTAAAACACTCACTTGAGGAAAATGAGTGACTAATTATACTTTTACATCACATTTTGATAGGACGCCCTATATTTTCTAAACAAATATACAATTTAGTATCAACACACATTTTTCGTCTATGGTTCAATATTTCCAAGATGACTTTCAATAAGCTTGTTATACAATGGATTTTTTAAAATAAAACTATAAAAATTATTCGTTTAAATTGCACTATTTATTTAATGTGGTATCTTTCCAGCTGATGACATAACACCTGCACAGGCGCCTGAGTCTTTGGAAGAACAGTGCTGTAAGTAAATAAATTTAAGAAATATATTACTGGTAAATAGTAAAACACTCACTTGAGGAAAATGAGTGACTAATTATACTTTTACATCACATTTTGATAGGACGCCCTATATTTTCAGTACAAATATACAATTTAGTATCACACACACTTTTCGTCTATGGTTCAATATTTCCAAGATGACATTCAATAAGCTTGTTATACAATGGATTTTTAAAATAAAACTATAAAATTTATTCGTTTAAATTGCACTATTTATTTAATGTGGTATCTTTCCAGCTGATGACACAACACCTGCACAGGCGCCTGAGTCTTTGGAAGAACAGTGCTGTAAGTAAATAAATTTAAGAAATATATTACTGGTAAATGGTAAAACACTCACTTGAGGAAAATGAGTGACTAATTATACTTTTACATCACATTTTGATAGGACGCCCTATATTTTCTAAACAAATATATTAACACACACTTTTCGTCTATGGTTCAATATTTCCAAGATGACATTCAATAAGCTTGTTATACAATGGATTTTTTTAAATAAAACTATATAAATTTATTCGTTTAAATTGCACTATTTATTTAATGTGGTTTCTTTCCAGCTGATGACACAACACCTGCACAGGCGCCTGAGTCTTTGGAAGAACAGTGCTGTAAGTGAATAAATTTAAGAAATATATTACTGGTAAATGGTAAAACACTCACTTTAGGAAAATGAGTGACTAATTATACTTTTACATCACATTTTGATAGGACGCCCTATATTTTCAAACAAATATACAATTTAGTATCACACACACTTTTCGTCTATGGTTCAATATTTCCAAGATGACATTCAATAAGCTTGTTATACAATGGATTTTTAAAATAAAACTATAAAAATTATTCGTTTAAATTGCACTATTTATTTAATGTGGTTTCTTTCCAGCTGATGACACAACACCTGCACAGCCGCCTGAGTCTTTGGAAGAACAGTGCTGTAAGTAAATTTAAATTTAAGAAATATATTACTGGTAAATAGTAAAACACTCACCTGAGGAAAATGAGTGACTAATTATACTTTTACATCACATTTTGATAGGACGCCCTATATTTTCTAAACAAATATACAATTTAGTATCAACACACATTTTTCGTCTATGGTTCAATATTTCCAAGATGACTTTCAATAAGCTTGTTATACAATGGATTTTTTAAAATAAAACTATAAAAATTATTCGTTTAAATTGCACTATTAATTTAATGTGTTTTCTCTCCAGCTGATGACACAAGACCTGCACAGGCGCCTGAGTCTTTGGAAGAACAGTGCTGTAAGTAAATAAATTTAAGAAATATATTACTGGTAAATGGTAAAACACTCACTTGAGGAAAATGAGTGACTAATTATACTTTTACATCACATTTTGATAGGACGCCCTATATTTTCTAAACAAATATACAATTTAGTATCAACACACATTTTTCGTCTATGGTTCAATATTTCCAAGATGACTTTCAATAAGCTTGTTATACAATGGATTTTTTAAAATAAAACTATAAAAATTATTCGTTTAAATTGCACTATTAATTTAATGTGTTTTCTCTCCAGCTGATGACACAAGACCTGCACAGCCGCCTGAGTCTTTGGAGGAACAGCGCTGTAAGTAAATAAATTTAAGAAATATATTACTGGTAAATGGTAAAACACTCACTTGAGGAAAATGAGTGACTAATTATACTTTTACATCACATTTTGATAGGACGACCTATATTTTCTAAACAAATATACAATTTAGTATCAACACACATTTTTCTTCTATGGTTCAATATTTCCAAGATGACTTTCAATAAGCTTGTTATACAATGGATTTTTTAAAATAAAACTATAAAAATTATTCGTTTAAATTGCACTATTTATTTAATGTGGTATCTTTCCAGCTGATGACATAACACCTGCACAGGCGCCTGAGTCTTTGGAAGAACAGTGCTGTAAGTAAATAAATTTAAGAAATATATTACTGGTAAATGGTAAAACACTCACTTGAGGAAAATGAGTGACTAATTATACTTTTACATCACATTTTGATAGGACGCCCTATATTTTCAGTATTAACACACACTTTTCGTCTATGGTTCAATATTTCCAAGATGACATTCAATAAGCTTGTTATACAATGGATTTTTTAAAATAAAACTATATAAATTTATTCGTTTAAATTGCACTATTTTTTTTAATGTGGTATCTTTCCAGCTGATAACACAACACCTGCACAGGCGCCTGAGTCTTTGGAAGAACAGTGCTGTAAGTAAATAAATTTAAGAAATATATATTACTGGTAAATAGTAAAACACTCACTTGAGGAAAATGAGTGACTAATTATACTTTTACATCACATTTTGATAGGACGCCCTATATTTTCTAAACAAATATACAATTTAGTATCAACACACATTTTTCGTCTATGGTTCAATATTTCCAAGATGACATTCAATAAGCTTGTTATACAATGGATTTTTTAAAATAAAACTATAAAAATTATTCGTTTAAATTGCACTATTAATTTAATGTGGTTTCTTTCCAGCTGATAACACAACACCTGCACAGGCGCCTGAGTCTTTGGAAGAACAGTGCTGTAAGTGAATAAATTTAAGAAATTTAAGAAATATATTACTGGTAAATAGTAAAACACTCACCTGAGGAAAATGAGTGACTAATTATACTAGTACATCACATTTTGATAGGACGCCCTATATTTTCTAAACAAATATACAATTTAGTATCAACACACATTTTTCTTCTATGGTTCAATATTTCCAAGATGACTTTCAATAAGCTTGTTATACAATGGATTTTTTAAAATAAAACTATAAAAATTATTCGTTTAAATTGCACTATTTATTTAATGTGGTATCTTTCCAGCTGATGACATAACACCTGCACAGGCGCCTGAGTCTTTGGAAGAACAGTGCTGTAAGTGAATAAATTTAAGAAATTTAAGAAATATATTACTGGTAAATAGTAAAACACTCACCTCAGGAAAATGATTGCCTAATTATACTAGTACATCACTTTTTGATAGGACGCTATATATTTTCCAAAAAAGGTTTTTAATTTAAGAATGGCGAACATTTCATAATCTCTTTGTATTAATGTAAAAACTTATTTATATTTAATAAAACTGGTTCATTTGTATCTTTACCTTGCAATAGGCTATTAATTTAACAATTTTGTTTCTCTTCCCCGTCACCTTTGCTCTTCTGTCCGAATTTCTTAGTCTTCAGAAATAGCTTCCACTATTTCGTTAACAAGCAACATACGTTCTTCAGTTTTCAAGTGGAGACCATTTTAAATCATTTTTGTAATTTCAAATTTTAAAATGATAATATATGCACTTTTCTATTGTTGTGTATGATATAGAAAGCAAGTTTTTAAAAAAGTTTCAGATAAAAAAATTACTTTCTTAATTTAGCTTCCATCACGCCAGCAAAACGCAGCGTGCCGCAAGAGATATTATTATTTCCAATATGTACATTCATTTTATTCGTTTTATCTAGGTTAAAAATACATTGTACACAATTCAGCGTTGTTCTATTTTACAGCTGATGAAGAAGTGCTTACGGATTGGGATGCCTTGAACGAAGAACTGTTCGAAGAATTCTGTAAGTATATTTTTTAAATGTATCACCGGCAATAATAACTTCAATATTAGTGAATTTTTAGTGAAGATAGTGTATATTCACTTCTTGCTATAAAACTATTAACTCGGTAGTTTCGGACAGGCAGGCAGCGGTCACAGTTTTGTGTGTGAAGTAAACGTGATTTTTAACCATGTTCGATACTTCTGTTGATTCTCATGGAGAATAATAATAATAATATATATTTAAAATATTATTGAGGACTACAACTAAGTTGAAACTTATTTAGTACTTATAACTTATAATAGATCACTGTGTTAGATGTTCATTCTGCAGCCTCCTAGCTGGATATGTTATCAGTGCATCATGTCCAAGTCCTAAGCAGTTTTCGTTCTCAATTTCTGTGTTAACATCTGCTGAACACTACCATTAGTGTGAGTTTGGAGTTGACTTTGCTACTGCCTTGATTTTATCAACAACTGTGTTCAATTTAAAGTCTCGTTGAATACTTTCATTGTGAATACACCATGACACATTTACCATTTGATTTTGTTTGGAATAACTTGAATTTTCTTTATATTACTTTCTTTTGACACATTCCCAAGTTTTCAGTCAATAACTCCACTAGCTTAAGAACGGGATTGTATAAAAGTAATTTATAACTTATACTCAACCTTGAATTATATGTAAATAGTCAATACACATTCTTGAACGTAATCTCAAATTCCTTCTTTTCTTTGTACCAGTGCAGCTTTGAATTCAAAATCATTTCCAAAATTTTTAACTTCATTTTTGTATGAAATAAATTTTTCTGTTTATTAGTTCAGTTTATTATTTCTTTCTCTTTTTTATGTAAAATTAGTACGGGTTGACTTAGACACGTTAAATTTTATACGCCACCTTTTGGTCCTCACTTATGGTTTTCTGCAGTTTTTCTGTTGCTTCTTTAACATTATTGTGAACAGAATCGTGAATACAGAAGTACAGTGCGCAAATGTAGTCGTTATGGTTTCTACATCCAGTGGCAGATAATCTGTATGTAGCATGTACAGCAATGGCCCCAGTACGCTCCCTTGTGGCACACCAGCACTGATCTCTTTAAACTCCGAATATTCACATCCGTATTTCACACAGAACATGCAGAAAGAATCTCAGACAAACTTTCTTTCTTCAAAACTATCTTCTATTATCTGAGTAATTCTGTTAAACTGTCAAGTGTCGAGTGTTTCTAAATCCGAATTAATAACACGGAATTAGTTCCCTTTCTTCTACTATTTGTTTTAAATACGAGTATAATTAGGGCGACGCCCCCTCTATTTCCGACTTAATGCATTCCATTACATGCTAGTCCTCCCACAGTTTTAAGCCGATCTCAATGAAATTTGAAATATATATTCTTCTAGGTCTCAGGAGTGCATACTTCGAATTTTGTCAAAAAATTTTGAAAAACAACCGAGTTATTGATGAAAAAGCCTCCCATTTGTTTTGCGTGTGTAAGACAGAGACAGTAATATGTCATTTGAAATTGAAGTTGAAATTGAATTGAAATTGAAGTTTGTTAAACAAATTTTATCAACAATTGAAAAAAAGAGAAATAAGTCCGTATGGTTTCCTGACATTTCGGTTTTTTCCATGATTTATAAATCATTATAACTGTAGCAGCTTTCCAATGTTGCGTTCCAATATATGTTTCTAATTGCTGAATTTACAAGAATGATACTAATATGCTTAGTACATACAAATCGTAGGGAAGAAAGCTATGAATATTTGAGAGTATACTAGCGTCTTATAATGAACTGTGATCACGTTAACATGGAATGTTCACGTATTTCTGTATGTTTATACGAACTTTTAACTTCCCTGTATCTGTCTCCTACCAAAACGAGCACCAATCTGCCTTCAAATACAAAATTAAAATGAACTGAGCGCATTACAACTGGCCGTTCTCTGACTGGGGCAGTGCAGTACACTATTCCCTCAGACAGATTTCGGACCAGCAGCATGTCCGAGCCTTTTTGCGTGAATAGGTATTTTGCGCATTCAATACAATACGCAAAAACATCGATACTCTGATACTATCGGATAAATAATATCGATACTCATGATGTCGAGTAACTTTTTTGCGTTTTAATAAAATATTTCCACCAATATTGTTTGATAACAGCGATGTTTTAATATGAAAAAAATGTTTAAGTAGCAAGTTTAGGAATTTTTACTCAAAATTGGTAAAAATTTCGTTTTACTAATGAGAAAAAAAAACAAATACAAACCTTAGATTATATTTAGTTTGACGCTAGAAGAAGGGAAAATACAACCGCAGGCACTGCTTTCAACGGACCTAATGTGCAACTAAACGTCTTGAGTAGGCCTACTAGTTTATCAGATTGATGTTCTTAATTCCAACAATCCAATGACAAGATCATTCTGCTGAAGATAACTTAGGGTTTTGGAGACTAAAAACCCCTAGCCTCCTAGTAGCAAGGATTACGTGTCTTGCAGTTTCCTCCTATTTCCTGCACAATCTACACACGGTTTCTTCATGGTACATACTAATCCTGTCCATGAGCCCCTCAGACCACAGTTGCCAGTAATGAGCCGCATTAGTTTCCACACCTTATTTAATACTTTACAAATGTACAAATACAACAAATTCGATATATTAAAACTTAATAAGTACTACAAACTGTAACATTTATCGTTATTAATTACACGCCTGCATTTTTTGTTTAAATTGAGAACTTAATTTGGGAAAATTGTTGCACATTATTATTCAGAACAAACTAAGTACGAATTTAAATATTACTGTAATGCAAAGTATACTAAAAAAGGGAATAATGTAGACTATGTATGACTCAGGTACCAACGTGAAATTGTTACTGATATTAAATAAAAATAACATAATAAGGCGACAAAAAGAACGTAGACATGCAGGCGACTCTTCAATGTTGACCGATTCACCGTGCAGGTTTTACAGTTTAGGTATAGGCTACCTCGATATAATCGATACCGATAATTTAAGTATCGAAAGAAACATATCAATATACCAATTATTATCGAAAGTATCGCAAGATTTCAGTATCCTTTTATTTCACTATCGAAAGTATCGCAACATTACTATCCTGTAGTTCACTTTTAAACAGTTTACTGTAGTGTCACTCTGTTCGCTTCCATTTGTTTACTTATTGTTGTAGGCCGCAAACAACAGGGCGAAGAGTGTGCACAGGCCTCGACATTGGAACTAGACCCAGGTAAGCTTTGTACCTTAAGTTTAATTACAAAACACACACACACACACACACACATATATATATATATATATATATATATATATATATATATATATATATATATAACAACACATAATAATGATCGGCGCTGATATAATGATGCAAGTACATTTCCCAATAGAAATTCACTAAAGATTTTCTCACATGCCTCTTGACAGCGCCACTGTGGCAAGTATGACGAGATAGTTGACATTCGTGTTTAGCAGACGGGCGATTTTTTTTATTTCGCTTTTAAAAATTTGGTTACAAATTGTCTTCAGTAAAATAACAATATATTTAGAAAGTTCGTGCCTCAAGATTTATTTTAATACTTTACAACCTGTAAAAAGGTGCAGTTTTCATTGTGAATTGTCATAAAGAATTTTTCATCATTTCATTTTTCGCAAATTATTTTGTCCAGTCTTCTGGTTATTTAGGGTTTAATCTTTATGGTAGCGCCACTGAAAGGTAAATCAAATGGCGTACTTTTTTCGCTAGAGTTGTTGCTATACACAGTATATTGTATTGTATTTCAACTCACTACAGTTTAAAACTGATCAAACATTAAGGTTTGTACCTAATTGTGTGATATAAATTGTTAAATTTTCATAAACTTACAAATTTCGAACTGATAACATCAGGATAATTTTCAGCGTTCTAAAATTTTCAAAAATAAAAATCATTTTATTTCTAATACAGTTAGCATAATAATAAATATATGTTACTATGGTACTTATTTATTAATTTATCAATAAATTATATCTGTTTTTTATGTTGTTATTTAATACAGGAAACTATAAAATTTGGATAGTGACAAAGTAAAAACAATTTGTGTAACCATATATATATATATATATATATATATATATATATATATATATATATATATATATATATATATATATATATATATATATATATATATATATATATATGTATTGTTAGTTTTACATTTACATTTTCGAAATATATATATATATATATAAATTATAATTATAAATTATATAAAAATCATCATGCAAGATTCATCTTATTTTGTTTTTACTTTTCCATAGTTATGTTAACGAATTTCGTTTTTTAAATTTGTTTTGCCTGCTGAAAGCCAAGTAATATTTAAACTGCTTTTTACAAAACGTTTTGACGAATGCTTTGTGCACAAACATTTAACCCGTTAGTTACACAAGAATTTGACTCACCAAACCTAAATTAGCAAGAACAAATTTTTTGAGTTACCAACTCAACTTCTTCCTACCCATCCACCGTTATCATTTTCCGAAGCATTCCTTCGGGACATAACTTTCCCTATCGTACAGTTATACATAGCTTCTTAAGTCGTCATCAGCTTCTTTAATAGCTCTTCTAAATTTTTGACGACCATCCTCTACTTACACGTTTTTCCAGCACATGCTGTACCACAACTCGTAACCTGACAGAAATCGTGTTAAACACTCTTGACCATCAACTCACCAAGCTTCCGTATCTGGATTTAACTTTCTAGCACATCTGTCTACCACACGCCTTATAAATTGAAATAAAATTCGCTAAGCTTCCCCTCCAATTTCACGTTGCTATTTTCGTGTTTTTTCCTGAATTTAAATGTCCATAGAAATGAATTTGTAAACTTATTGTACAGTTTTTACATAATACGTGCATACTGAGGTTGAACGATCGGTTTTAAAGCAAGGATAAAAGCTTACGGCAGTAACTATAGTCACGAACCCACGTCCTGGAGATAAAAAGTTCAATGACTCACAACACTGACCGATGTTTTGAACACCTTAGAAATGTCTACATTCTACTATAATAATTCTTTTACTGATTGGAATTATTTTTTTTTTTTTCGAGCATTACGTAAATAAATTATGTTTTCAGAAAACCTGTTCTTTCGCATTACAAACAACACTCGCCCAAACCTGAGAATCAGCTCCAGTGTACGTTCATCTGGGAAGAACTTGGCTGATTCTGGCATCCCAATCCAGGCGGCGAACCTGAGGTAAGTAACAATAACTGTGAAGATATCTCCAAAAGGACAAAATAACATCATATCCATTATCCTGTGCCCAAATTACTTACTACAACTTGGTATTCTTATCTTTTGGCAATAAACGTAAAACATAACCTCACTTTTCTAGACTTTTCCACTACCAATGAGCAATTAAGTCAGCAAGCTAATTACCATTTTTCCTAATACCATTCAACACAATCGCAATATTTCAAATATATGTAATTTCTTAAGACAATTTCCTTCACTTAATTAATCCTTATAAGCTATCATGTAATAAGCTATTTTGGAATGACCAGCACAAATATGTTACAGTGTAATCAAAAAATGTCTCCTCATCACTCCTTAACTGGTTAAAAATATTATGTTCCCTTAGTGTTTGTCTTTTTTATGTTCATTTGGGGAACGCAACAATGAACATTTTTCAACTCGAGAGCAACAACAGCATAACGTCTTCATTCGAAACTGCATTGCTGTTATACGAGAAACCATTGGCGTTAGCTGCATGAATTTTCCACTTTTAGCCACTGCGTCGCTCACTGAAGCCCACAGCTAGTCGTACTCGAGGCATAGATTCTCGTACTTGTAAACTTAATGACCTTAGTAGCTTTAGTGGATACTAAATTGTTTGATTTATTTATCAAATTTTGTTTCTGCGCAGGGACGAGTAAATCCTCAGGCACTACTTTTACGTTCAGGCCATGATGATCCTGTGGAAGGTAAGTGATGATTACAGATACATGAAATCAGTAATTGTAAGTATTTAGTACTTGTTGTAATTGCGTATTAGACAGAAATACGGAGAAGAAAAATGGTATAATTTGGTGAATAAATTTTTACTTTTGAGAAATGGCTAAATCTTAAAAGTAATAAAATTGTGGAATTAAAAATATTTTAAGTAATTAATTTAAACTTTTAATGCATTAGTTAATTTTTGTAATTTTCAATGCGCTACTAATTATAAATATTTATTTTGTTACATTCAGGAATGTTTGGATGAATGAATTTTAGCGTAATTAATTAATTAAACATTTAGTTCAACTCTTGTTAAGAAAGTAGCGTAGCACAGTAGCTCATCTCGTCAGCGGAACGCTAAGGCACAGGTTCGAGTCCAGCTAATACGGTTGTATTTTTCATCATTGCCGTTCTGTCGACTCTTAATCTTTCCTAGAGTTACGGACAAGTCTTTAAATGATCAAAATAATTGTGTTTGTGCTTCCAGGCTAGCTCCGGTAATCAACACCCAGCCATTTCCATCAGTGCCCTCGCCCTTTCGATCTACTTTAGAACCCTACAATTTCACCCCCCAGAGGGCACAGGGTACCGCAGGTAGGCAAAGTATTAAGCATATTTTACGTAAGTTTTTTTTACTTTTAGAAACAACTGAATACATTAAGTAAAAAAAACCTAGATAATATGTAAACATAATCTTTAACATTCGACATGTTAATGAAACATGCATTATTATTGTATAGAAGAATTTGATATTTAATGCACATTATTAACGACAGAAATAAGTTAAGTTAGTGAAACGGGAACTATGTAAAGTGTTTTCCCACAGAACTGCATTAAGTTTAAGTTTGAAACAGGAAGACGTAAGGAAAAAAGAAAAAATGCGTTAAACGGTCATACACAGGAATAAACAATGCTAAGCCAAAAAATTTAGATTAATAGTTACTGGAAACATGTTTTAAATGACATTTCACAAGTTTATTTGAAGTATTTATTGTCTGAATGTTTTGATTTTTTCAGACACGCTATCTCACTAACCTATAAAATTATCAATTTAAAAAAAAACAATCTGTCAACAGTAATAAAGAGGGGGTTGTCCGAATTTGATCTATACACACACACACACACACACATATATATATATATATATATATATATATTAGTAAAATAAAATTTGAAAAAAAATAAAGGCAAGGAATGAAGCTTGTTTTAAGAGTCTTGGCCTCACATTGGGGGGAAATCTATTAGATTAAAAACCTATAGGAAGGGATAATACAACCCCTACACTACGATCGACTGAACTATTGTGCAACTAAATCTTTTAATTAGTAGATCAGCAGATTGGTGCTCTTAACAAGTTCCAACAGTCCACTGACTAGATCACGCTGCACAAGTTCCGTAGGATCCAGGAAACCAAAAAGCCTCCCGTTAGCCTCACAATCACGAAATATGTTACCTGCTGTTTGCTCCTCCTTCTGCACACCCTACACACGGTTTCTCCGTCGTACATACCTATCCCGTTCATGTGCACCCTCCGACCACATACCCTGTAATGATCACCAAGATCTTCTTGAGTTGTGCCCTGCCTCTTTAAGCTCCCTAAAAATAACTTTGCTTAAGAGGCACTTACCACGGGAATGTCCATGAAGGTTCTCCCATCTTGCTTTGTGTTGTTTAGTAATATATCAATCAATAGCAAACCCATGTCTCAATTCCAATAAATGCAGATGCAGATCCTAATCCAGCAAGTCTGTCTTCCTTCTCATTACCCTCAATCCCCTTATACCGGAACCCCTTATGCCAGAGAAGAGTAAAAATGTTATCAAAGGAACAGAGCGTTACGGTTTCAGCTAGGACCGAATTATAGGACCCGCAAGTGCTTTTATTGCTGCCTAACTATTGATATAAATATGAATACGAGCCTTCTTGTAGTCCCGTTTCGAATTCTCCCGAACACAGTCATTAATGACCCATTACTTCAGCTTGGAATACTGTTTTGTGCTGTCTCAGGATAATTACTATCGTCAATACCGGTCTCAAGCAGTACACATCAGTATCAGTGCCTGTCTTAGTCACCAGAGTTTCCCGTCACACAATCTCTCTTCAAAAGTCAACTTGATATCAAAGGGTCTTGAGACCACTTGTCGTTTGATCATCTGATTAGTCCCCGTCATCAGAATCGGGTCACTGATCGTTTCTGTGATTGTAGCATACCCCAAAGTTTAGAGTATCGAGGCGCGACCTCCCACCAGTCTAATATGCTGTCTTACGTAACTCCCCATAACATAAAGGTCAATATTGGAGGGAACCAAGAATGACTAAAAATTATCTCCGTTGTTGTCGTTGTGTCATGTCCATACAACCAGTAACACACAAGAAGGCCAACCTCTGAATTTTGGTCAGAGAATCTCTGGCTAATTCTGCTCAGCCCAAGTTCACCACACCACAACACCATAGCACCACCATAGGTTTAATGATTGTAGTACAGATGTACTTCATTATGCATGTTTTGCTAACCATTTTTCTAACTGCCAACAAAATCTTGTTCGCTTTTCCCATAATAAGCCCCAGATGGGTTAACCTGATTAGTAAAACAACCTCCTCACAGAAGTTAAAGCAGACTCCCGGTGTCGCCCTTTTTAATTCCTTACTATACTTGGTCAGGTACTATATATAAGCCTCCCTCTTACTGTAATGCTTGGCTGCATTAAACAGCTTTCTAACATGTCCTCTCCGGTTCATAAAATACCGGAGTATAACATTTAACATTAGCCCCAGCAATTTTCTTCGTAAGAGGGAAAAGCTGCGTACTCTAGTTCATGCAAGTTAACTATCGGTCTCCAAAAATCCCACACGTAACTATATACTAATTGCAGTACAATCCCTGGAACAAAGAAAAGACAACCAAAGTACCTAGATATTATTCCAAACTACCATGCAAGTCTAGCATTGTACAATGATCTGTCATATAACAAGTCCTGCTATTCTACCTCCCATCACCCATTCGCAGCGTAAGCTGTTTGAAAGCCGGGAGAGAATTTCCAGAATGTTGTTTGGATGTTTGTGTTAGTAAGCGCAACTATGTTGTGTAACTCGGTATCTGTGTTGTTTAGGCGATGTCAAATTTCTGGACACTAATTGCTTTTTAAAACTGTGATAGTTTACAAGTAACTGTTATTGTATTTAAGGTAAATAACTTTAATGCTTTACAGTAATAGTTGTGTTATTTTGTTCAGCTACCACAGGACATCAACAAAATTTCTCTTGCTTCATACCCTTCTTATGGGTAAAACTTTCGGCCATTAAATTCCAAATTATGGGATGCAATTACGGTCACGTCCTTGCTACGGTGCAGGTTGCCGTAGCAAACGTGCATCCCGGATCTCGGTAATACACTGGAGAACGAAATGACCGTACCTGAATTGATTGAAACCTACGTACTACTGAAAGGAAACAAGTTGCCAGTTGCCATTGCTACAACGAACACGCATACATCACATGGACCAATAAGTACATCAACCACTGAGCAGGTTCATCGCACGGTTAAATCAATTCAGCAAAGCTTAAAAGGTAAAAAACATTGCTCAACAGTATTCTTTGATATAGTCTAAGCCTTTTATAAAGTATGGTAATCTGGCTTATTGTACCAAATAGAGACAAATCTACCTTAATGTTTCAAACTGAACATATTCAAGCTACAAACGAGATTTTGGATGATTGTTTTGGCACGATAACTATTTCAGCTATTTATTTCCATAAACAAACAATGAGAGTGGGTTCCCACTTTTTATTATTATTCGAAACACTAAAACTACGATTTTTGGTCGCAGGGGATTATAATTCCAAACGCACACACTGGGGCTCAAGGCTAATTACAACTAGGGGCCAAGACTGTGCATAATGTATCACAGTTATGATCCTTAAAATATTTTTTTAAGGGGAGCTCACGTATTAGCCAACTGAAAGAAGAAAGGTTAATGATATTGATTTTTGTCTTGTGAAAGTAATGAATCAAAATTATCTAAGTATTGAATCTTGCCCGGATTTATCATCTGATAAATCTCGAATTATTGTAAAAATTAGTATCCGCATTATTGAAAGAGAACCTCCACCATTTTTGATCAATAGGAAACAAATTGATTTTGTTTCAGAGAAATAGTGAATGAATATATCGACACAAATGTAACCCTGAAAACTAGGAAAGATGAAACTGACGCTAAAGAGCTTTTCAACAAGTGCGTTCAAGAAGCGGCTTGGAATTCTACTCCCGATTATGTTCCTGGACAGTATTTATTTATTTATTTTGTTATTTTATGGTGAAAAGCACATTAAGGATATTATCGACTCCTTAAATGTAAGTGTGAGTGTAAAGTGTTAAAAGTCGTAAATGTCGAGTTGTAAGTGTAAGTGTGTGATAGACTCAGGTACCGCGAGTAACAATTTTACAGTAACAATTCTCAATAAACTAAAATTAAGAAAATACTGGCAAATTATAAAGAAGTCTGAAAATAAAACAAGATTAAACAAAGCAATAATGCATCTATGAGCGCTGATAAAAATAGAAAAGGAACAAATTATGGAAAGATATCTTATAAATTTGAGCGCAACGACAGCCACTGACTACTCTCTATGGAAAGCGACAGAAAAGAAGAAACTATCCAAAGGAACCAATACGTTGAATACAAAAAGATAATAAATCATGGGTAAGAAGCAACGACGAGGAAGCTAAGTTATTTTCTGTTCAACTTCAAAATGTTTTTTCACCTCCCCTGGCTTCTAATCTTCCAGACTTTGAAGAAAAATTATACAAAAATATTAAATCTGTCAATGTGAATTGAGTAATATTTAATTTGGTATCAAAGAAGTCAGGAATATTATTTTGAAAGACAATAAGCCAGAAAAGTGCTGAGGGTATGATCTAATAATTAGTAGAGTTTTAAAAAGGATACCAAACAATGGTTTTAAATATTTGACCCATTTACTCAGTGCCATCCTGAGAATAAACTTCTACCCCTCCCAATGGAAAGTAGCTCAGGTAATTTGATAGCTAAACCAGGTAAAATACCAGAGGATGTCATCTCAAACCGGCCGGTTAATGTGCTCCCAATTACATCTAAGTTATAGGGAAATTAATTATTAAATGGTTAAGGCCAATTATTTCTTCTGAAAATATAATTTCTGATCATAAATTCGGTTTCTGCCAGCAACAAGGAACCATTAAACAGGTATTCTTGTCTGTTAGTGCTGCCTGTGGAGGAGGGATCGTCTTGCAATTGGCGATTTCGGTTTTTAGTCTTCAAAGAAGTTAATGGAACAAATTAACACAAGCTGTATTTCAATTACAAATTTTAAATAAATATTCTTATATGGGTTTGTCACACAACCCATTACACGAAAACAGTTCACAGTTTTAAATCTTTTAATCGAGCAGAGATCATGAGCAATAGAGAACAGTCATTTAACAGTCTAACATATCCACGTGAAACAAATTCGCTTTTAGTCCAGCAAATTCTCGCCACACAGAATTCGGCTTGTAATTTAATACAAACCATTCTTTGTAACTTTTTATAGATGTCTATTAATTAAAATATTAATTTAAAATAACGTAATAGGGTAATTAAAAACTTTTATTAAATATTACACATTCAATTAAATTATTAATAGTATTTTCTGGACCACTGAAGCGCCCTAACTACCGTATATAAAAAGTACATACGGAAAAAAGTATTCCATATAAAAGGAATATTTCGCAGAAAAAAAGATAATCGGCCTATATTTTCATTATTATTATTATTCAATTGGTAACAGATTTTGTTCAAACTTTGGTCAGTTTACAGGATGTTTAGTGAGTGTGGAACAGCTCTCGTCCTCAAGATCCTAACTAGAAATCTGAACATGCAATTGGAACATGTCAAAATGTCTAGGCGTGAGTTGAAGTTACTGAAACTAAGAACACTCAAGGAACATTTACTGAAGGAATTACTGTGCACGCGATCAGAAAACTACAAAGCATCAAGAAATCGCAAAACAAAACTACATAACTATAGTTAACAAATACCGTATCACTACAAGGAAAAACGAGGGCAGTTAAATATTGTACGAATGTGGAAATATATAAGTTAAAATTGAAGAAGGAAATATCATAATCGAACAAATGATTTCTCTTGAATACGTTATTTTTAGAAATTTGAAAATGTATATTAGTAAGAAAATTTAAGTCAAGAAAGTTTGGAATGGACCAATGAGAAGTGAAAAAGTGGTTAAATAACAGGTAGAGGAGTAGGGATAAGGCTAAACAGGAGAGTAGTTTACGTATAATAAAAGAACGAACCCATGTATGGAGATCCAGTACATCAGTAAGTGTTGATAAAATAGATAATGCAACCACTTAAAAATTGACAAAAAGCAAGGAAAGACAGAAGAATGCACATAATAATAACAGTCATAGCTGAAATGAAGAAAATTGTATTAAGAATTTATGTTACTGATCGTATTGTAAAATTGAAATTATACACAACTTATATTAAAGACGCTCAGCTGATTTTGAGTAGTATTTATTTAATTATTATTTAATTATTTTAATAGCTTAAATAAATTTAAAGTTTATTATTGAAGATATTTTGAGTGAAATTACTTTCATACTTTGCTATACTAGGCATTCCGATCGGTTTTGAATCAAAAATAATTAATTGCGTTATTGGAAGAATATATATATATATATATATATATATATATATATATATATATATATATATATATTTATATAAATGGATGATCTGTAAGTAATATAGAATCTAGAATTCTTTACAGATAAACGTGGAAAAGGTGAAAGATGACTCATAGGCTCAAGTGATCAATGCTTCATTGATAATGTTTTTTCGAGTACTGTACATCTAGGCTGGGATTGTTTCTGCGTTCTCGGAGAATATGTCCAATGTTAGCAGCTGTACCAACATTGGTAATTGTATCTTAGAAATGAATATACTTTTCAATCCGAAGCTTCGATTGATTGTAACAAGTGTAATTGAGTCGTTCGCTTTTGACTTTAGCTTACATGTCAACGATGAATTGTGAGAAAGTTGACGACACTTCAGAAGTTGTATTTGTATTTAATTTGTTAGAAGTAGATGTGGCCTCTTGATATAGAGGCTCTAATACGTTCAGTTTTCCGGCCTGCGTCTTGCCCTTCAGATGTTAGAGCAGCTCTTACAATAGAGGCTGTTATTCGTCCAGTTTTCTGGGGTATGTCTCGCCTTTCAGATGTTAGAGTAGCTCTTGAAGTAGAGGCTCTAATACTTCCAGTTTCCCGGGGTGGGTCTCGCCCTTCAGGTTTTAGAGCAGCTCTTGAAATAGAGGCTCTAATACTTCCAGTTTCCCGGGGTGGGTCTCGCCCTTCAGGTTTTAGAGCAGCTCTTGAAATAGAGGCTCTAATACTTCCAGTTTCCCGGGGTGGGTCTCGCCCTTCAGGTTTTAGAGCAGCTCTTGAAGTAGAGGCTCTAATACGTCCAGTTCCACGGCCTGTGTCTCGCCCTTCAGGTGTTAGAGCAGCTCTTGATATAGAGGCTCTAATACGTCCAGTTTCCCGGAGTAGTCCTCGCCCTTCTGGTGTTAGAGCAGCTCTTGAAGTAGAGGCTCTAATACGTCCAGTTTCCCGGCCTGTGTCTCGCCCTTCAGGTTTTAGAGCAGCTCTTGAAGTAGAGGCTCTAATACGTCCAGTTCCACGGCCTGTGTCTCGCCCTTCAGGTGTTAGAGCAGCTCTTGATATAGAGGCTCTAATACGTCCAGTTTCCCGGAGTAGTCCTCGCCCTTCTGGTGTTAGAGCAGCTCTTGAAGTAGAGGCTCTAATACGTCCAGTTTCCCGGGGTAGTCCTCGCCCTTCAGGTGTTAGAGCAGCTCTTGAAGTAGAGGCTCTAATACGTCCAGTTTCCCGGGGTAGTCCTCGCCCTTCTGGTGTTAGAGCAGCTCTTGAAGTAGAGGCGCTAATACGTCCAGTTTCCCGGGGTAGTCCTCGCCCTTCTGGTGTTAGAGCAGCTCTTGAAGTAGAGGCTCTAATACGTCCAGTTTCCCGGCCTGTGTCTCGCCCTTCAGGTGTTAGAGCAGCTCTTGTAGTAGAGGCGCTAATACGTCCAGTTTCCCGGCCTGTGTCTCGCCCTTCAGGTGTTAGAGCAGCTCTTGTAGTAGAGGCGCTAATACGTCCAGTTTCCCGGCCTGTGTCTCGCCCTTCAGGTGTTAGAGCAGCTCTTGTAGTAGAGGCGCTAATACGTCCAGTTTCCCGGGTAGTCCTCGCCCTTCTGGTGTTAGAGCAGCTCTTGATATAGAGGCTCTAATACGTCCAGTTTCCCGGCCTGTGTCTCGCCCTTCAGGTGTTAGAGCAGCTCTTGTAGTAGAGGCGCTAATACGTCCAGTTTCCCGGCCTGTGTCTCGCCCTTCAGGTGTTAGAGCAGCTCTTGTAGTAGAGGCGCTAATACGTCCAGTTTCCCGGGGTAGTCCTCGCCCTTCTGGTGTTAGAGCAGCTCTTGATATAGAGGCTCTAATACGTCCAGTTTCCCGGCCTGTGTCTCGCCCTTCAGGTGTTAGAGCAGCTCTTGTAGTAGAGGCGCTAATACGTCCAGTTTCCCGGCCTGTGTCTCGCCCTTCAGGTGTTAGAGCAGCTCTTGTAGTAGAGGCGCTAATACGTCCAGTTTCCCGGCCTGTGTCTCGCCCTTCAGGTGTTAGAGCAGCTCTTGTAGTAGAGGCGCTAATACGTCCAGTTTCCCGGCCTGTGTCTCGCCCTTCAGGTGTTAGAGCAGCTCTTGTAGTAGAGGCGCTAATACGTCCAGTTTCCCGGGGTAGTCCTCGCCCTTCTGGTGTTAGAGCAGCTCTTGATATAGAGGCTCTAATACGTCCAGTTTCCCGGCCTGTGTCTCGCCCTTCAGGTGTTAGAGCAGCTCTTGTAGTAGAGGCGCTAATACGTCCAGTTTCCCGGCCTGTGTCTCGCCCTTCAGGTGTTAGAGCAGCTCTTGTAGTAGAGGCGCTAATACGTCCAGTTTCCCGGGGTAGTCCTCGCCCTTCTGGTGTTAGAGCAGCTCTTGATATAGAGGCTCTAATACGTCCAGTTTCCCGGCCTGTGTCTCGCCCTTCAGGTGTTAGAGCAGCTCTTGTAGTAGAGGCGCTAATACGTCCAGTTTCCCGGCCTGTGTCTCCCCTTCAGGTGTTAGAGCAGCTCTTGTAGTAGAGGCGCTAATACGTCCAGTTTCCCGGCCTGTGTCTCGCCCTTCAGGTGTTAGAGCAGCTCTTGTAGTAGAGGCGCTAATACGTCCAGTTTCCCAGCCTGTGTCTCGCCCTTCAGGTGTTAGAGCAGCTCTTGTAGTAGAGGCGCTAATACGTCCAGTTTCCCGGCCTGTGTCTCGCCCTTCAGGTGTTAGAGCAGCTCTTGTAGTAGAGGCGCTAATACGTCCAGTTTCCCGGCCTGTGTCTCGCCCTTCAGGTGTTAGAGCAGCTCTTGTAGTAGAGGCGCTAATACGTCCAGTTTCCCGGGTAGTCCTCGCCCTTCTGGTGTTAGAGCAGCTCTTGATATAGAGGCTCTAATACGTCCAGTTTCCCGGCCTGTGTCTCGCCCTTCAGGTGTTAGAGCAGCTCTTGTAGTAGAGGCGCTAATACGTCCAGTTTCCCGGCCTGTGTCTCGCCCTTCAGGTGTTAGAGCAGCTCTTGTAGTAGAGGCGCTAATACGTCCAGTTTCCCGGCCTGTGTCTCGCCCTTCAGGTGTTAGAGCAGCTCTTGTAGTAGAGGCGCTAATACGTCCAGTTTCCCGGCCTGTGTCTCGCCCTTCAGGTGTTAGAGCAGCTCTTGTAGTAGAGGCGCTAATACGTCCAGTTTCCCGGCCTGTGTGTCGCCCTTCAGGTGTTAGAGCAGCTCTTGTAGTAGAGGCGCTAATACGTCCAGTTTCCCGGCCTGTGTCTCGCCCTTCAGGTGTTAGAGCAGCTCTTGTAGTAGAGGCGCTAATACGTCCAGTTTCCCGGGGTAGTCCTCGCCCTTCTGGTGTTAGAGCAGCTCTTGATATAGAGGCTCTAATACGTCCAGTTTCCCGGCCTGTGTCTCGCCCTTCAGGTGTTAGAGCAGCTCTTGTAGTAGAGGCGCTAATACGTCCAGTTTCCCGGCCTTTGTCTCGCCCTTCAGGTGTTAGAGCAGCTCTTGTAGTAGAGGCGCTAATACGTCCAGTTTCCCGGGTAGTCCTCGCCCTTCTGGTGTTAGAGCAGCTCTTGATATAGAGGCTCTAATACGTCCAGTTTCCCGGCCTGTGTCTCGCCCTTCAGGTGTTAGAGCAGCTCTTGTAGTAGAGGCGCTAATACGTCCAGTTTCCCGGCCTGTGTCTCGCCCTTCAGGTGTTAGAGCAGCTCTTGTAGTAGAGGCGCTAATACGTCCAGTTTCCCGGCCTGTGTCTCGCCCTTCAGGTGTTAGAGCAGCTCTTGTAGTAGAGGCGCTAATACGTCCAGTTTCCCGGCCTGTGTCTCGCCCTTCAGGTGTTAGAGCAGCTCTTGTAGTAGAGGCGCTAATACGTCCAGTTTCCCGGGGTTAGTCCTCGCCCTTCTGGTGTTAGAGCAGCTCTTGATATAGAGGCTCTAATACGTCCAGTTTCCCCGGCCTGTGTCTCGCCCTTCAGGTGTTAGAGCAGCTCTTGTAGTAGAGGCGCTAATACGTCCAGTTTCCCGGCCTGTGTCTCGCCCTTCAGGTGTTAGAGCAGCTCTTGTAGTAGAGGCGCTAATACGTCCAGTTTCCCGGGGTAGTCCTCGCCCTTCTGGTGTTAGAGCAGCTCTTGATATAGAGGCTCTAATACGTCCAGTTTCCCGGCCTGTGTCTCGCCCTTCAGGTGTTAGAGCAGCTCTTGTAGTAGAGGCGCTAATACGTCCAGTTTCCCGGCCTGTGTCTCGCCCTTCAGGTGTTAGAGCAGCTCTTGTAGTAGAGGCGCTAATACGTCCAGTTTCCCGGGGTAGTCCTCGCCCTTCAGGTGTTAGAGCAGCTCTTGTAGTAGAGGCGCTAATACGTCCAGTTTCCCGGGGTAGTCCTCGCCCTTCTGGTGTTAGAGCAGCTCTTGAAGTAGAGGCTCTAATACGTCCAGTTTCCCGGCCTGTGTCTCGCCCTTCAGGTGTTAGAGCAGCTCTTGTAGTAGAGGCGCTAATACGTCCAGTTTCCCGGCCTGTGTCTCGCCCTTCAGGTGTTAGAGCAGCTCTTGTAGTAGAGGCGCTAATACGTCCAGTTTCCCGGCCTGTGTCTCGCCCTTCAGGTGTTAGAGCAGCTCTTGTAGTAGAGGCGCTAATACGTCCAGTTTCCCGGCCTGTGTCTCGCCCTTCAGGTGTTAGAGCAGCTCTTGTAGTAGAGGCGCTAATACGTCCAGTTTCCCGGCCTGTGTCTCGCCCTTCAGGTGTTAGAGCAGCTCTTGTAGTAGAGGCGCTAATACGTCCAGTTTCCCGGCCTGTGTCTCGCCCTTCAGGTGTTAGAGCAGCTCTTGTAGTAGAGGCTCTAATACGTCCAGTTTCCCGGCCTGTGTCTCGCCCTTCAGGTGTTAGAGCAGCTCTTGTAGTAGAGGCGCTAATACGTCCAGTTTCCAGGGGTAGGCCTCGTCCTTTTGATGTTAGAGCAGTTCTTGAAATAGAGGCTCTAATACGTCCAGTTTCCCGGCCTGTGTCTCGCCCTTCAGGTGTTAGAGCAGCTCTTGTAGTAGAGGCGCTAATACGTCCAGTTTCCCGGCCTGTGTCTCGCCCTTCAGGTGTTAGAGCAGCTCTTGTAGTAGAGGCGCTAATACGTCCAGTTTCCCGGGGTAGTCCTCGCCCTTCTGGTGTTAGAGCAGCTCTTGAAGTAGAGGCTCTAATACGTCCAGTTTCCCGGCCTGTGTCTCGCCCTTCAGGTGTTAGAGCAGCTCTTGTAGTAGAGGCGCTAATACGTCCAGTTTCCCGGCCTGTGTCTCGCCCTTCAGGTGTTAGAGCAGCTCTTGTAGTAGAGGCGCTAATACGTCCAGTTTCCCGGCCTGTGTCTCGCCCTTCAGGTGTTAGAGCAGCTCTTGTAGTAGAGGCGCTAATACGTCCAGTTTCCCGGCCTGTGTCTCGCCCTTCAGGTGTTAGAGCAGCTCTTGTAGTAGAGGCGCTAATACGTCCAGTTTCCCGGCCTGTGTCTCGCCCTTCAGGTGTTAGAGCAGCTCTTGTAGTAGAGGCGCTAATACGTCCAGTTTCCCGGCCTGTGTCTCGCCCTTCAGGTGTTAGAGCAGCTCTTGTAGTAGAGGCGCTAATACGTCCAGTTTCCCGGCCTGTGTCTCGCCCTTCAGGTGTTAGAGCAGCTCTTGTAGTAGAGGCGCTAATACGTCCAGTTTCCAGGGGTAGGCCTCGTCCTTTTGATGTTAGAGCAGCTCTTGAAGTTGATTCTCTAATATGTCCAGTTTCTCGACCTGTGTCTCGCCCTTCAGGTGTTAGAGCAGTTCTTGAAATAGAGGCTCTAATACGTCCAGTTTCCCGGAGTGGATCTCGCCCTTCAGATATTAGAGCAGTTCTTGAAATAGAGGCTCTAATACGTCCAGTTTCCCGGAGTGGATTTCGCCCTTCAGATATTAGAGCAGTTCTTGAAATAGAGGCTCTAATACGTCCAGTTTCCCGGAGTGGATCTCGCCCTTCAGATATTAGAGCAGTTCTTGAAATAGAGGCTCTAATACGTCCAGTTTCCCGGAGTGGATCTCGCCCTTCAGATATTAGGGCAGATCTTGAAATAGAGGCTCTAATACGTCCAGTTTCCCGGAGTGGATCTCGCCCTTCAGGTATTAGAGCAGATCTTGAAATAGAGGCTCTAATACGTCCAGTTATCTGGCATTCGCTTAGCTCTTTAGATGTTGCAGCCGCTCTCCTGGCAGACAGTTTCCGTGAACTTCTGCTTGACCTTTCAATGTTTGATTTTTTGTGTGGCATTTCAAATAATTTACATTACCATAAAAACAATAGATGTCAAAGTCTATTCTGGTATTCTCAGATATACCGACATACATTTTTTTATAAATTAGTATATATAGCGATAAAATATTATTTTACTTTCTTGAACATAATCTAATAATGAATAGTTTGAGAAGAAACCCTCATAGGCCTATATTGTTTCCTCATTGTTGTAATAATATTAAAGAATGTCTATGATAACTAATTTCTGGCTAATGTCTATTATTTATTATAATAATGTCTATTATAACTGGCTAATGTCTATTATAACTAATGTCTATTATTTCAACATTTCCTTTAAGGTTACATAATAGTTAGGTTATAGCCTCATTAAGTACTTTATCTTACCTTTTTTGTTTTCATTGTGACTTCCAATGTTTGATTTTTTGGATAGTATTTTTAAAAACGTCCAGTACTAAAAAAAAACATGTCAAAGTTTATTTGACTCTCACATATACCAGCATACATTTTTATATGAAAATATATATATGCAGCTATAAAATATTATTTTATTTTTTTAAATATAACTTAATAATAAATAATTTGAGAAGAAACCTTCATAGGCCTAAATTATTTTTCTCATTTTTTTTATTAATATTGAAGAGTGCCTAAAATAACTAATTTAAACATTTACTTCAAAGTTACATAATATTGGTCATAGCATAGAATGGATAATTTATCTTACCTTATTTAGATTTCAACGTGATTTCCAATCTTTGTTTTTATGATATTTTGTATAATTTCCAATATGTAAATCTAGTAGATGCGTGAAATCGATCACAGTACCACAAAACATTTATATGTAATGAGGTCCATAGATGAACTAATAAATATAAATGACCAGACCCAAGCAAGTTGCAACAAATCTGATAACATAATAACCTTCTCCATGAATAAGCTCACGTATAAGTTAGACAGATCACAGTACCATAATCAAATTTGTATTTAATCAATTCTATAGATAAACTACTAAATATTCAGTCAAGTGGTTTCAACAGCGGTCAGTTATGAAAAATAACACCATCGTAGTAAATGTCTAGACTTCATTGAGTTACAATAAAAGTGTATAACCTTCTCCATGAAAACTACATATAACGAGTATGTACCAACTTTTATGGTGATTGATCAAACGTTGTAGAAGTCTATTAGTTTAAACATACAAACAAAACAAAAATATTAAGTACATCCATATATATATATATATATATATATATATATATATATATATATATATATATATATATTCGCCGCAGGGGGTGCATACTAGCTGTACCTATTGAGAGGATTTAGACGTCCCTCGCGGTACCATAGTCTAACATACACTTACACTTACAACACTTTACACTCACACTTACGTTTAGGGAGGAGGAGATTGAGAGAGAGAGAGAGAGAGAGAGAGAGAGAGAGAGAGAGAGAGAGAGAGAGAGAGAGAGAGAGAGAGAAAGAGAGAGAAACATTTCTCAGCAAGTATGAAATTCTTTTGTTCCACAAACACTAACTCAGGATCAGCTTTTGGATGTGTGCATCAATAACTGGGACAACAAAATATGTGGAATATGTCAATTGTTCGAAATGGTATCCTGTAATATTGGGAATTCCTTCTTACAACTATCATACATATCCTTAAAGTACAACCACCATTAAAAAAGCATGCTCGTATCAGAGGTAATTGGACTATTTGCCCCTAAGAATGCTACAAGCTGCAAGGGCGGAAGAAGAAGTATAGAAAATTGACAGTAGGCCTACTATCAGTCAGCCGTATAAAAACGGCCTGACAAGAAAATCAGTGGGACAGAGAGAAAAAATTTGCGAGTGAGAGGTCGACTCCCCACTCTCTTCCCAAGGCTTTTTTTCTGTGCCTTTACTATCGCTGTGTAGCCAGTTTGTAGACTCATATTGGCAAAATTTGTGTCACTGGACTGTTGGAGGAAACTGGAGGGGAATTCTCCTACATGCATGAGAAATTCTAGCGCTTGCTGTTTACTACTTGGCTGGACTATATTATCTATTTAGCTGTATTTATGTTGTTGTTGATTTTTAGTGTTTGTAATTGTTTAAATATTTGTTATTAGACTATAACAAATTTAGGTTGTGAAATAAAAATTAGTTTTTATAAAAAATATAAAGACTATGATAAAAATGATTAACAGCTATCCTAGAGAATTTTTAGGTTATGTTTACTGCGTTATTAATAGCTTTTTCAAAATTTTAATGTTTGTAATTTTTATACGTGAAATATGTTAGTTATGATATATGTTATTATTCAGTAACATACAATTAATTTTTCTTCAATTAAGTATACAAAATATGTGTATTTGTTTCAGTTTACATACTGCTTTACACAGCTAAATGTTCGTAGGCGATTTTCAGAAATTTGTACCAAGAGTCGTTTTACGTTTCTAACATAAATGCTTATAAAAAAAACATTATACTCGTATGTTTGTAAATGATATAAAACACTTTAAGATTTAAACAGAAATTATATATATATATACACACACATATATTTTTTTTTAATTTCAAACATAACAACGCACAGTACAAGGAAAACTGTTCAGTGACCCGGGTTCGATTCCCGGCTAGGGCTTGGCATTTTCATACGCTATAAATCATCCCATTGTCTGCATTAGTCCAAGTGTGCACAATAGTCGGACGTTAAAAAAAAAAAAAAAAAAAAAAAAAAAAAAAAAAAAAAAACGGTAACCACAGACATTTAATCAACAGTTAGACAGCGGGAACAAGGTTAAAAAGAAGTATATTTTTGCCCTGATATGTTATCATGCGTTTAAACTATAACTTTTCCCTTAGGCTTTTGCCTTTTGAGTTTCAAAGTTGCCACATTAATTTTACCGACAATATTTTATTTCCTCAGTTGCAAAGTTGAAATGAATATATCGTATCACGTTCACCGAAATAGTTCATTAGGTTCACCACAGAATGCAGTAAAAACAATTGTTTTATTCCTGTGTGTTTACATTTATGTTTACGGAGTTTTTCTGAGGATGTCTTACGTAACTAAGTGTAATTTTTAAATAATCTGAAAAAGCAGCATTTTACAAGGTTAATTAATTCAACTACCGTTTTCATAAAACAATCTTAACTTCTTTTTGTCAAATTAATAAAATTTTACTCGATTGATTGATGAATTTCAAGAAATGTAGTAACGAAATGAAGAGAAAATAATGAAATATTACTGTTATATTATGATATTGACTAATGAATTGAAATTTCGTAAGCAAAAATAGCCTATATACCCGGTTTCAGCATTGTATAGATAATATGTTCACTGGGAAAAATAAAGTTTCTATATCTAATCATGAACGTTGAATACAGTATAAGGTCATTTGTGCGTAGTAGATAGCAGCACATGACGTATTACAAAATGAACATCAGCAATGGTAGTCACCTTTTTTCAGATAAAAATCAAATAGGCTGTAACATTATACTTTAAGGCGGTATTCATAAACTTTTTGAAGAAGATGTAAGTAAAAGAATATTAAGTATAAATAAGTATTTAAGTTAATAAGGCTAAAAAAGTATTTTCGTTTATAGATAATGTCAATTGCAATATGAGCTATTAAAGCAGTCAATTTTAAATATAGAACACGTTTTGAATGGAATTAACTGAACACGTTAAACTAGTACAGTATTATCTGTGTTAGGATTCTAGTGAATACAAATTTTTGACAGGTTTGATTTAAACGTAGGCCAACAATTAATTTGATTAATAGTTCGGACAGTTTCGTCACCCAGCTAGTCCGTTCATATGTTTCAAAAAGACAGCAATCAATATTTTGAAAAACATTTTTTATGTGGTATTTTTTGGAAAAATCAAGTTTTACTATTGTAACCAGTCATAAAGTCTTATTAAAATACCATTTTAAAATTTTGAATGCCGTTATATTGCATGTAGGTGTTATACAGTTGTTATATAATTAAATATAAATTTTTTATATTGAAAATTCAGTATGAATCTAATGTAATACTGATTAATAAAATTTGATGGTCGGAATTAATAACATTTGAAACAAAATACAGATTTTAACATACAAAATACATAGATTAATAAATTTTATATCTATACGGAGGACAATCGAACTTCAGTCGCTACTACATTGAAATTAAAAATAATCAACTCTAGTTACTATTGATGGGTTTTTTATTAACATTCAATACATTAGTTTAACTATCGTATTATAACAAAGACAAAAAAATGTGAGTGAATGAGCTCATTGTTTCTCGGTGTTATTTGCAAGTTGAATTAATTAAAGGATTTCTTTTGTCAAAACAATGAAATTTAATTTATCTGATTCATAATTTTTACAAATATTGTACAGTACTACCATATAATTCAGTAAGAACAGTATAAATATTTTTATAATGTAGTTTATTAAAATTCCGCCAGAGAACAGCACTTAATGAGTTTATTTCATTTTAATATATTTCACTGATAAAAAAAACAAAAGTTCTGTTTTTAACCTTAAATATTTATTTAGTACTTCATACAAATTTTAGTAGGTAGCAGCACATTACTTATTGAACTTTACTAAAATTACTTTAATGATCTCCAACCACGGGGATAAAATAGGTGTAACAAACTTTAACTCTTCATAATTCATGCCTGTGGCCAAAAATCGGTTAGTTTCGTTAAGCCTCTCGTGGGGGCTAATATTTCCCCTCATATTGGTATATTTTTTGTGAATTAACGGTGTAACCAAATGGAGTAATTGGAAATAACAATCTTCATCCATCCTCAGATAATTCCTCCAGTCAGGAAGTTCCAAGGTTAGCTAACTAAGCAAATTAAGGTACGTGTGTCTTTTTCTATTTAAGATCCACTGTTTCACTCACTTTTTTGGCTTTCTCCTTTTTAAGTACAAACAAACGTAGATAAGAAAAAATCTTCACTCATACTACGAAAAAAGATACCACAACACTTTAAGCATAGCCTACTTATAGCACTGACTAGTGCGACAGGATGACTGGAGTGGAGTGATGGAACGATCGTGAATGTCCCCCTAAACTTGTACTCACTCTTCACCCAACTGATTGACTACGCGACACGCACTCCAATTGGCACGATCGTGAATGGCCTTTACGAAGTTATGAGACGGGACGCGCTATAGAACAACGAATCCCATTCACCAGTGCATTACTGTACCGATTCTTGTCCACATGTCATCTGTCGCAGACGTCTGATTTTTAGTTATTTTTTTCTATTGCACTTCCTTGGTTTTACATATTTGAATACTATGAACGTCTTCCCCTAAGCTTCTGTGTTGCCTCGTGATGTGAAATTCTTATAACTTCAAGCAGCTCTTCAAAACTTTCCTGATCCATTCGGAAGTAAGCGTTAAACCGATGTTCATGAGACTCCAGTTCTTGTACGACACATTTTCTCAAAAACATTTCTACACATGTCGTGAATGCACATTGTACGCCTCTTTCTTTTTACTCAGAGCCCAATCAGTACAATATTATTTCTTCTTTGGAAGAACACATTTGGTTCTGTATACAAGTTTGATAAACTACAGTTGTGTTATGCTATTAACTAAAGTAGACAAGTAACAACTCATATAGTTTGGTACAAAGTTGTTCAAGTTGCCCGTTACCGCTTATCTACTTTCGTGACTATGTAGGCTAAAAGACATTTTGCATCAAAACAATCGCAGTAGTAGTGTGAAAACGGCATCTAAGATTTTACGTGGTACCGTTCATTTCGTGACTATGTAGGCTAAAAGACATTTTGCATCAAAACAATCGCAGTAATAGTGTGAAAACGGCATCCAGGATTTTACGTGGTACCGTTCATTTCGTGACTATGTAGGCTAAAGGACATTTTGCATCAAAACAATTGCAGCAGTAGTGTAAAAATAACATCCAAGATTTTACGTGGTACCGTTCATTTCGCGACTATGAAGGCTAAAAGACATTTAGCATCAAAACAATCGCAGCAGTAGTGTGAAAACGGCATCCAAGATTTTACGTGGTACCGTTCATTTCGCGACTATGTAGGCTAAAAGACATTTAGCATCAAAACAATCGCAGCAGTAGTGTAAAAATAACATCCAAGATTTTACGTGGTACCGTTCATTTCGCGACTATGTAGGCTAAAAGACATTTTGCACCAAAATAATCGCATCAGTAGTGTAAAAACAACATTCAGGATTTTACGTGGTACCATTCATTTCGCGACTTTGTAGGCTAAAAGACATTTAGCATCAAAACAATCGCAGCAGTAGTGTGAAAACAACATTCAGGATTTTACGTGGTACCGTTCATTTCGTGACTATGTAGGCTAAAAGACATTTAGCATCAAAACAATCGCAGCTGTAGTGTAAAAACAACATTCAGGATTTTACGTGGTACTGTTCATTTCGTGACTATGTAGGCTAAAAGACATTTAGCATCAAAACAATCGCAGCAGTAGTGTAAAAACAACATTCAGGATTTTACGTGGTACCGTTCATTTCGTGACTATGTAGGCTAAAAGACATTTAGCATCAAAACAATCGCAGCAGTAGTGTGAAAACAACATTCAGGATTTTACGTGGTACCGTTCATTTCGTGACTATGTAGGCTAAAAGACATTTAGCATCAAAACAATCGCAGCAGTAGTGTAAAAACAACATTCAGGATTTTACGTGGTACCGTTCATTTCGTGACTATGTAGGCTAAAAGACATTTAGCATCAAAACAATCGCAGCAGTAGTGTAAAAACAACATTCAGGATTTTACGTGGTACCGTTCAGTTCGCGACTATAAAGGCTTAACAGTCAAATAAAAGCGGTACCGAGGTCACGATGTCACGTTTTTACCGCAGCGGTAGTGTGAATACAGCATTACAAGGTGACTACCAGTACTGCTGAAAAATGTAACCACGATACAACCACCTGTCTGCTGCTCTGTCTGCCCACGTTCAGTTTGCCGTTTCATTGTGCAATCCTGGCACAATAATATAGATAACACAACGCAATCAGATCGAGTTATTATCTCAGCGAATAATTGTTATTTCTTTGAAATATCGGAGCTATTAATAAAGTGTCGAACCTTCGTTGTAACGAAGAAAATCACGTACAACATACTACCTACACGTATATGTGACTAAACAGTGGCTTCACGATCACTCAGTTAAAATAAAACTGTAAAAGCAAAACAACGGTTTTAACAGAGTGGCCGCTATTCATAGATCGAACTTTATGAGTTTTAAACAAAAGCTATGCGTTGATTCAAAATCATAAACGTTCTAAAAATAACTCCGGTCACTCTTGTATGGTCGCGGTTGATCCCAAGAAACGTTTGACCTTCCATGGAACAACCGACGGTACGTTTTCGCTGAATCTAAGTCTGACCTCGGCGCCCTCTATATTCAACTTCGGTTCTTTGCTGTTCGAGTAAGAATTCTTAAAATATTAACTTGGTCGTAAGTAAAATGAGAAAAACAGCGATTGCCATCGAATATTATTGTTTTTTTTATTTTATTGTACTAAGAAACCGTTAATTAATTTCACCTTAATTAAAATGTGGAACAGTGACTTGAGTTTATCTTCATTACATGACCAATCAGACGAGAAAAGACCTGAAACAAATCAGTTTCACAATGCGCGTTATATTGGTGGAAATGTAATGATTAATTGTAAATCTTAACTGGTGACTTTCCATTTGGACGAGCAGCCATTACGGTAAAATCCAGTCCCGGTGCTATCAAATGTGCACTAGTTCCTGATCATTATATTTTTTTTTCGAAAGGTCGTTATTGCATCAATAACTGGATATTTTTTAAATAACAATTAGCAGCTCTATCTCCAGCTGCAATTCCAGAGTAACTGACCAAAGTTTGAACAAAATCTGTTACCAAATGAATAATAATAATAATGAAAATATAGGCCGATTATCTTTTTTCTGCGAAATATTCCTTTTATACAGAATACTTTTTTCCGTATGTACTTTTTATATTCGGTAGTTAGGGCGCTTCAGTGGTTCAGAAAATACTATTAAATAATTTAATTGAATGTGTAATATTTAATAAAAGTTTTTAATTACCCTATTACATTATTTTAAATTAATATTTTAATTAATAGACATCTATAAAAAGTTACAAAGAATGTTTTGTATTAAATTACAAGCTGAATTCTGTGTGACGAAAATTCGCTGGAGTAAAAGCGAGTTTGTTTCACGTGGATATGTTAGACTGTTAAATGACTGATCTCTGTTGCTGATGATCTCTGCTCGATTAAAAGATTTAAAACCGTGGACTGTTTTCGTAATATGGGTTGGTTGACAAACCCATATAAGAATATTTATTTACAATTTGTAATTGAAATACAGCTTTTGTTAATTTGTTCCATTAACTTTTTTGATGACTAAAAACAGAAGTCGCCAATTGCAACACGATCCCTCCACACATAGGCAGCCCTAACAGACAAGACGAAAAACCGGAACGGTAGATTTGAGTGTTGTGAATGGAACGTACGAGTTTGTATATTTCCTTGTTTTGAAGAATACTATTTAAAAAATAATAATAATATGGTAATTTCTATGTTTATTTGTTTTTTTTTTACTTAATTATTTCATATATATATATATATATATATATATATATATATATATATATATATATATATATATATGTGTGTGTGTGTGTGTGTGTGTGTGTGTGTGTGTGTGTGTGTGTGTGTGTGTGTGTGTGTGTGTGTGTGTGTGTGTGTGTGTGTGTGTGTGTGTGTGTGTGTGTGTGTGTGTGTGTGTGTGTGTGTGTGTGTGTGTGTGTTGTGTGTGTGTGTTACCGGCAGTTTGAAATCCAGCATTCTATAGAATGCCTACGCATTGTATATAATGCCGGACGTTTTTAGGCAAGGTATGAAATATGAGAAGTATTACATACTTTCCCTAGGCATTGTATATAACATCTAGGCATTCTATAGAATGACAAATGCTATTTAGGCAAAGTAAGAAAAAAACGTCCTGATGAGGTTATTCTGAAAAAAAATAATAGCCTACTATATATCCTGACACGGTTGTTAGGCCTAAAACGGTGATGCGTGAAAAACCTTTACATTTTTTTTAAGAATACTACATATCCTAACTGACATGGTTGTTAGGCCTAACACGGTGATGCGTGAAAAACCTTTATATTTTTTAAAGACTGCTACATATCCCAACTGACACGGTTGTTGGGCCTATCATGGTGATGGTGAAAAACTTTATTATTTTTTTAGAATAATACATAACCTAATTGACACGGTTGTTAGGCCTAACACTGTGATGTGTGGAAAACCTTTATATTTTTTAAAGAATACTACATATCCGAACTGACATGGTTGTTAGGCCTAACACGGTGATGCGTGAAAAAAAACCTGTATAATATTTTAAAGAATACTACATAACATAACTGACACGGTTGATGGGCCTATCACGGTAATGTGTGAAAAAACCTTTATTTTTTTAAATAGTACTGAAAACCTTAACTGACACGGTTGTTAGGTCTACCATGGTAATGCGTGAAAATACTTTATATAGTTTTTAAAAGAATACTCCATAAGCTAACTAACATGGTTGTTATGCCTAACAAGGTGATCCATTAAAAACCTTTATTAATTTTTTTTTAAATAGTACTTATAACCTAACTGACACGGTTGTTGGGCCTAATAAGGTGATGCATTTTTCAAAACACCTTTATATTTTTTTTGCAACTAAAGAGTAATATAACTAACTAAGCACGGTTCTCAGGGCATAAAATGAGTGTTCTAATACAGGTGATGCAAGTCGATAGAAAAAATACCTTTATATTTTTAAATTTTTTAACTTAACTAACACGGGCTAATGCAGTCTAACATTTATGCTGAAAATGCCAAGCCCTGAAAAACCTTTGGCCTTACGCTATCCACTAAAGAAGAATACGACAGTATCCTGATGCAGTGTTGTTGGGCTTACACGAGATGATTTTTAGGTTTAATACAGTGATGTAAAAATGTGTGAATATTTTTTTAAGATATCCTTCGGTTGTATCCCTAACTGACACGGTTGTTATCCTAACACGGCCCTAACACGGTGATGCGTGAAAAAACCTTTATATTTTTTAAAGAATACTAGGCTACATATCCTAACTGACACGGTGGTGCGTAAAAAACCTTTATATTTTTTAAAGAATATCACATATCCTAACTGACATGGTTGTTGGACCTATTATGGCGATGTGTGAAAAAACCGTTATTTTTTTTAAAGAGTACTTCAAACCTTAACTGACACGGTTGTTAAGTGTAACATGGTGATGCGTGAAAAAACCGTTTTTTTTTTTTTTAAAGAGTACTCCAAACCTTAACTGACACGTTTGTTAGGCCATGGTGATGCGTGAAAAATCTTTATATTTTTTTTAAAGAATACTGCATAAGTTAACTAACATGGTTGTTAAGCCTAACGCGGTGATGCATTAAAAAACACCTTTATTTATTTTTAAAAAAATAGTACTCCAGAACCTAACTGACACGGTTGTTGGGCCTAATACGGTGATGCAGGAAAAAGCCTTAATTTTTTTTTTTAAAGAGTACTCCATAACTTAACTAACACGGTGGTAAGTTAAAAACATTTATTTTAAAAAGAAATACACCATAACCTAACTGACACGGTTGTTGGTCCTAACACGGTGTGCGTGATCTTTAATGTATATTACGATTGCGGGAAAAGCCGTGACGGTTAGCAGGTAATCATATTATATTTCTGAAAGTTTGTTTTTGTTTATTTGTTTGTTATTCAATCACACTTTAACTACTGGACCAATTGAGATTAAATTTGGTATGAACACGGTTTAGGTACCTGAGATAAACACAATACTATTTCAGTAACAGGTAACAGCTAGTATATATATATATATATATATATATATATATATATATATATATATACCTATTTATATATTCTTTTAAGGAGAAAACTTAAACTTTTATAATTATGTCGTATTTCTAAGTAACAATATTTCTTTCTCTGTATAAAATTATATAGCTCTAATAATTCTTGTTTTAGTAACAAATATTATTTTGACTAGTAAAAAACCAATTTTGTTTTTAATTTGTGATGTAAGAATGCTGCCTGTTAAGTAGAAGGGATTAATTGTATTTATTGGAATGGAACGGAAAAGCGTCGCAAAAAGTATTTTCGCTGAAGTCAGCATTTGGTCGTTTGTTATACACTATTTCATAAATGAAATTAATTCTGTAACGCCAATCATTTCTGAGCTGTAAATCAATAAAACCTTTACTTCTCACACGTTTAGTGTTAGTGTATTGAAACGGGGCGGAGAGGATGTATTTCGTGGGTGCCTAAATAGCCTACTATTTCTTCAAGTCCATGTAGCCAAAGTTTAGCAATAGTATGAATGTAACATGTGGTCGTAGCACAGATGCAAGGAACATGTGGTTGATGGATTACAGTCTAGGCTAGGCTAATATTGTCAGCGTATATACACATGTTGAAATTCGCTTTCTCATGAATGTGTTTCAATGTAGTTCCTATATATTTTGATTGTGCCTATGTACAGTGTTTCCCACAAAGAGGTTTAGCATTTGATCTTCCATTATTTTCTCATTCCTCCGTTGATCATTTTGAAACTATACGTACTTTTTAAAAAAGGTACCAGAAATAGTATGTGAGAATTGCATCTGGCTGATGTTTGTAGAAACAAAATGGCGGTTTGAGTGCGAGGGAATGAGAGGGGTGTGGATGCGTTAGATTTAGCGAATCATTTATAAATTTTGATAGTCCGGGTTTTACCGTGATGACCGCTCCAATAGGACATTTTCCAATAGAAATTCGATAAAATGTCGTACATATCTACTTTTGTTTTGAAATTACCTTCTCAAAAAGTGTGTAATAAAAAAGCATGTAAGGGCACAATAGGTAGGCAGTGCAGCTCCTGTGTAGCTTTTGGTATGTCAAAAACAACCTTAAAAAATAAGACAAAATAGCTACACGCAATGTCTTACCGTAAAATTAACCTTTATGAGAGCTTTGTGAGCGCTCGATGCTGGTGGCATCTTGCGGTAGAATGTTCAACTACAGTTAAATAGATAATAGTACTGTCTATTTTTTCAAACGTCTCCACCCCTGTCCTTGCAGCTTGCAGCGTTCGTAGCGGCATATAGTGCAATTACTTGGACTTCCGCTAATATCGAACGCGCTTTTTATAATTGTGACTGTGATCCTAGTCCTTTTATATTCAACGGTGTTACTGACGTGATGGAAAAAAAATCCAAAAACTAACAACATTGAAGGACGAACACATAAACGGAAATATTTCTGTAGGCCCTACTTTAGCGACCATTCAAAATCTTAATAAAATCAGAACTATTTTATTTTACTTTCTTTTGAACATTAAGTTTTCGTAATATTAATCATCGTTGAAATCGCTGCATTTAAAATGTTTAAATTTATTTGAAAATACTGAAAAAAAAATTTAGGCTTACATTTGATCTTTGCATTTATTTTGGTGCTTTCTATACAATTGTAAAATTTAAAATGTAAAGTTTTCAGATTTTATCGCTGCTTTAGGATAGTGAAATCAGATTCTTTTTCAAAAGGTGCAAACTGAAAAAATATTTTGTATTTTTCAAGTCAACAAGTTTTTAAATTGGTGTACGTATTTTTCTGAGTAAAGCTAAGTGATTTATTATTCAGTCGCCATATTTACTCTGGAACCGGAGCTGGGGCTAGAGCTGCTAATTGCTATTTAAAAACTATCCAATCATTTACTCAATAACAACCTTTTGAAAAAATCTATAATTGTCAGGGTAAGTGCACATTTGATAGCACCGGGACTGGATTTTTACCACATTGCCCATTTGCCAATGGAAATTCGCCAGTAAAGGTTGTACAATTAATCATCACATTTCCACCAGTGTAACGCGCATTGTGAAATCGATTTGTTTCAGTTTTTTTCTCGTCTGATTAGATCCAGTGATTTACCATTAGGACCGGAACCATCGGCATCATCGGTATCGACCGCGTTAAAAGTGAAACTTTTCGGTTTTCCGAGCATCCGTCTAGCGCAGATTCATAGCATAACTTGGTTAAAGAAAGAAACGCACGAGTGATTACAACAGCAACGTTGAAAAAGTAACAAAGCACCGTAACGTTATTACCATTTGTCCTCGTGCTGTCGGGCAACGTAATTACACTCACAGTGTTTGCAGTGTTGGTAACCTATTCGAACAAACATGATATTAAGATGGCTTATAGTGTGTGTTGCATTTCCTGTAGGTAAGATTAACAAGCTATTTATGTTAATTTATAAGTTATTTTTGACTTACTTTATTATAAAATTATGTTCAGTAAAAAAAAAATTCTGAAATCGAAAATCAACTCAAGCTTATTAATATTCTTTATTCAATTAACATTTTTGGCTGGTTTGATAGATTTTCTAAAATATTTAGGCTTACAATGGTCTATGAATATGCAACCTTCTGTACGTAGAAAGTATTTTTAGTCTACATAAATACATTTATCGTTGTAAAGTTATAAACATGAATACATTATATTGGAGTATTTGTACTTTGATGAAAACGGATTTTTGTCTGTTCTTAAATACAAGACAAGAAATATAGAATGATCTCGGATACAATGAAAACTTCTCTATAACTTTGAGCTGACGTGATGGTCTAGTGGATAGCGAATTTCCACTTCGAGGATATTTTTTTAATGAAACCTTAAGTCATCCCACCGTCTGCATTAGCAGGAGCGCCATAGTCATATAAAAAAATTGATGATAGTAAATTGAACTGACATGTAAGGTTTTGGCCGTCACTGTTACGCAGTTTAAATAAATAAAGAAGAATCATCTATTTCTTTAAAATTATAGGTCTATATGTAAATAACGTAAATAATAAATATTTTAATTATAACTAACGCTATTATACTGCATATCCGACCCATCTAGCACGACATTGTTTAAAGCGTTTAAAGTTAAACATATCTTGCATAATGTATCTACATTTAATTTTTATACAATAATAATGTAAATACTGTTACGTATATAAATAAGTGCAATAATAGATAGGGTCTATTTAAGTTATAATTAACGCAATGATATTACATAACAGCCCCAAAAACGAAATTGTTAGAGCCACTTACAGTTGAAAATATAGCCTGTCTTGTGCATAATTTGTACGAGATTAAGTCGTACTTTAATGTAGCCTAAATAAATAAGGTTAATAGTACAATTAAATTATAATTAAAGTCTTTATAGTAGGACATACCCAGCCCAGCTAGCACAAAATTTTAGAGCGTTAATAGTTAAATATATCAAAATATTGGTAGTCTATAATACATTAAGGTTATCATACACAAATATATCAAATATATATATATATATATATATATATATATATATATATATATATATATATATATATATATTGATATAGCTATAGGCTACTATAGGTACATTGTGTAACTACAACATAGACTAATTGTTTTTTGAAATGCTACGCTACAACAATAATTTTTGCCTAAATATTTGAAATAATTTTAGCAAAACGATTTTGTTTTCATGCTTAAAACGATTACATACAATATTGTACTACATTAATATTGTTTTAATGTCAATGAACATTAATAATATTGAATAAATCTTAGTAAAAAGTACAGCTTAGACTACGTGAAAATTATTATGTACCTTCTCATACTGTATTAAAAAAAATTATTTTCAGGAAAAATTGAAAGCACACATGGATCTATTTTTGAGCATTGCTTCCAGGATGAAGACTATATGCCTATTACTTCTATTATTAACTATAATTGTGACAACAATAGTTTCATAAGCTATAGCTCTAATATTAGTGAATGTGCTACACACGGAAATGACGTTTTTATAATGAAATCTGGTAAGTAAAAATTAACTACTACTGTAGGGCATTATAAAATCAAGCTAATTTCAATATGGACACAGTTTTTACAATAAATAAATGAATTAATTGAATTTTATGATGACAAATTTAAACAATTCAAAAGCTGACGTCAGCCCTTGCGCGATGAGCTATGCGCAAAGCACAGCCATCTGGATTTTGTTTCCATATCTGGTTTCATGTGGAATACTGGTTGAATTGAGGTTGAGAAGTTTGGTTAGATTGGTCTGGAGGCTGGATTGGTAATTGTTTGAGTGTTGGTTGTGTTGATAGTTGTATTTTTAATTTGTGAATGTTTTTTGACATATCAGAACAATGATGCATATAAATGTTTTCTTTCTGTGTACGTTATTTATTTCATTTTATGAAACAGTTGGATCTTCTGAAGTAGACTTAAAACAAACTGGTAAGTAGTTAATAAAAAAGGCATGTGCATTGTTTTATGGCAAGCGTATTTTGTATGTCAATAACCTCAAAAGTTTATGAAGCTTGATTTTATTGGTCCCATCATGTTATTGGCTGAGCCCAAATAATGTGTTAATTGTTATCAATTTAAACTCGTTTCAGCATTATTTAACTGTTGTGTTTGATTACTAAGCTTCACAAAATAAAAATAAGTTAGTTCAAACAATTTTTGTTTTAGTAGGTTATGATATTAAATTGATAATATTCTACTGCCGTCAGATATTTATAAAGTACCAAGATAACTTCATTTTTAAATACGTTTCTTAGAAATTAGATCTTTAAGTTGTAAACTGAATTTTAAAAGGATTATTTTTATAAATTATGTAGGTTTATATTTTATAAAAAATATTACTTAAGCTGTTAGTAATATAACTTATTATTTTGATCTGCAGATTTTAAAAATCTAAATCTATTAAAAAGGTTGTGAAAATTCAGTTTGTGAAATTTTGTTATTTATAGCAGTGTATGTTGTTTTTTTTCAAATAGTGATCTTTGAATATTTGACATTGAATTTTTAATGAAATTTTAAAATAGGTTACTGAGGTTAGGTTACCGTACAAAGATAACCAACTAGAATTTATGCAAGATGTTAAAATATTAGTCCAAGTTATGAATACTGTATTTTATATTAAACAAAGTTAATGTGGGCGTAGATATACATTGTAGACTTACTATAAAAATGTTTAGTAATAGTTCAGGACAGTGGAACAATTGAAACCTTTTTTCGATGACTGTAGGGCTTGAACTGAATAAGATGGTAAATATTTTTTTCCAGCTCAAAAACTGACAATGATTTTTGAAAATTTAAAAATCACCAAGGTATATTGTTTTAGTTAACTTTCACTAATATCCTACAGTATTATTTTGCATAACTGCAGGGCCTATTGTACTATTAGCTTGCATGCAACTATACTTTTTGCATGGCCCCAGTGACCTGGTAATATTAAGCTATAAATATAGCAAACTTTTTTAGTGAACTGCTTCAAGAATATTTTAAATTTATATTTTTGAAAGTACTAAAAAGTAAGAAGAATAACTCTAGCCTAAAAAAAAAATTAAAAAAAAGATAACATCGAATTTCACCAATTTGATATGTAATTATCTTCAACTTTGATTGAATTGTTTGTTGTTGTTTGATTGTTATCAATTCTTGTTTGTAATGTAATAGACAGGCTTTAAAAAAAATCTCAATCTTTCTTTTTTAAATTTGAAAATAAAATACAAATAGTTCTATCGGTTGTGAAACAAAACATACAATATAAGTTTTCAATATAACACATCAACAGCAGTAGTATACTTATTACCCTGCTGTTCAGGTGAAGCTAGTGGGTTTAAATTTACTGTCCAGCATTTCTGTTTGTTTACAGTATTTTAAACACTTAACATCATATTAACTTATTGTGACATTAAACAGCTAAAAACACTATACCCAGAGAAAAGTCACCATAAAAAATAATTTGAAAACACTTTATTCTGTGACCAGTAAATTTAAACTGTCTAGCCAAAAAATATCAAAAAAGTATGAATACTTACTTGTTTAAGGCTGTGTAGGTTTACTACAGAAAACAATATAGAAATACTTAGCTGCATAACCCTAATGCATTATATCACTATTGGTATTGTAGTAGGGCCTAAATAATTTTTAGGTTATGCTGTTATCCAGCAGCTAAAATGTACCCACCTCAAAACTATATATACAGTTACGGTTCAAAAATATTATCTTTAAAACCTTATTTAACAGGCAGGTTGTATAACATGTTGTTTGTGTTGCTGTCTAACCTAGCTCCTACTTTGTAACACTATTATCTTGGAATATATCAGAGGCCTAGTATTGAAATTTTAATAACAGATTCTTAAGACAGGTTTGAATATCATCTACAAATTGATTTAAGATACTAGGCTTAATTAGGATGCAAGTAGAAATCTCTGTTTTCCATTTTTGAGACTAGGCTGAATTAGGATGCAAGTAGTCTGCACATCTCTGTTTTCCATTTTTGAGACTTTAAATTTTGTCATCTTTAGACAATTAAAATTTAACTAGCTTAAAAGACAATTAAAATATGGTCATGGGGAGAAAAATTACAATGTTGACTACTGTATTTAAAAATTAAGTTAAACATATGGGGAAACTAACAGGTCCATTATGGTTTAAATAGCTATTAAAAATTCCACTGATATTCATGGAAAAATTGTAAATGATCTCATTCATTTACTAAGGTTATTGACCTTTTAATATTTTGACTATCATTAATATGATAAACAGTGGTAGCCTTTGAAACAAGTGGTTGCAGATATTTCTTCACTTCCTTTGCAAACCTACTACTGAGATAAGAGATTGTCTGTATAACACTGAACTCTAGAAGCTCTAAAATGTAATTGATTACAGTAGGCGTAGTATAAAAACAGACAAGTTAGGCGTAATGTCAGACCAACTAATGAATAGAAGTCATTTGCTTGACCTTAATGATTAAACTTTATAGGCTACTCCATGGAATGTGAATATTAGATGAATATAATTTAGGTGAATTTCTTTTCTTAGAAAATCATACCAAAAATGTGTGTTTTTTTGATTATGCGTGTTGTTTTTAGCCTACTAATTTTAAACACTCATCATTCACTATCATACAATTCATTTGGTCTATAACTACTGAGAGTTTAAGAGATCAGTGGAGAGAAAGAATTTGTTTCTATTAGTGATGTCTCTCCTGTTGGTATAAGTCCTATTCATCTTTCTAAAAAAACATTGTAGTCATTGATTGGCTGAGTGTAAATATATCATTTTGTAATATTCATAGTTCAATAAAAGATCTGATATGTTAGTATAGTAATAAGTTTTGAAAATGGAAGTATTCCAAAAAAGTAATACTGTATTCAACAAATATAAAGTGTTTGAAGAAAGGAAAGGCAGTGATAAAAAAAAATGTACCATACAAAATCATGATTTTACTTTTCATGCACATTTATTAATTAATGCACTCAAATTTTAAAATTGGGGAAATTTAGAGTTCTGATAGAAAGTCTTATAGTTTCCCTTCTGTAGCCAATAGTTGCCTGCTAATTGGACTATTTAAGATATTTTATCATTTAACTAATCTCATCTCATATTAAAGATGAAACAAATTTTTGGTAACTATTTTTTCTATACGCATGAAATAAAATTAAATGTACTTTAGGATACAAAATCAGAGAGCACAAATTGGATTATATACAAATTCAAATTTTATAAAGTCATTGCTTTAAACCAGTGTATAATATATATTTTTAACAAAATTTTTTCAATACACAAATTTTTAGAATTGGGAAATTTAAAGTTCTGATAGACACACTTGCTGTTTCTTAACAGTAATATCTTAGCTTAGATAAGCTGGTTACTCAGCAAAATATATTCATTTGATTGAATGGCCATTCAGGATCATAAACGGTGCATAATTTTTGTTGAAAATCTGATTTCACCATTGTAATCAGCTTAATGTAGTATTTTTATAGTTTTTAATGACCACCTATTAAACACATTTTAGAGGTCATGATCAGTGCACATTTCATGATCTTGTCTCTTGGTCTTACTATAATAGTTGCTCCAGTAGCTCATTTTTCAAAGAAAATTTACTTGTATAAAATCATTCCTATCACTACTAAAATTATGTCAACAAACCTTTTGACAAATAAAAATAAAAATTTTGTTAAATTTGAAAAAAAAAACAAAATTAAGATTTATAATTTTTACAAAGGTTTAAAACAATAGTAAAATAAATTTGATTGTCATCTCAAGATATTACAGTTACACAGGACTTAGTTACATTAATGCCTAAAGTGAATTTCGAGATGATGTATTAGATGAAGGTTATCAAGAAATTTGAACTTTGATCTGTAGTTTTTTTTTATTGGGATTTGGCTATTGTAGATCACTTATAGATCAGTCTATGTTTGTTTATCATTGACTTCCTATTTTATTTGACTTTCAAGAGTGAGAAAGTATTGAGATTGTGTAAAAAATGTGGTATGTTGGCTTTAGATTCAAATTTTATTACCTCTACAGACCAGGAAATATTTTTTTCTAGATATTTTTGTGTGTGCATGTGCACACACACACACGGGTTTTATTGGAAAATAGTGACTTCTAATACATATGTAAGATAGTTATTGTGATTTGATTACAATCATTTAATTTTCTGTAATCATTTAATTACGTCCTAATTCATATTAAATTTCAAGGTTTGATACCCCTAGGACCAAAAATATTTTCGTACAATAAAATAGGATGTGTGTGCTTTTCAGCTTAGAAGAAGTAAAAAATATTACTGTTATCAGTAATTCTAAAGAAAGAATGTAGTTCATTCTTGAAATTAATTTTTATTTGCAGATTATTTCAAAAATCAATTTACAGTAAAATCTGATATGTTTATTAGTCAGTGGTCATATGACAGGTAATGTTTTTTTTTGGGGGGGGGAGAGTTTATTATCTCAGTTTTCAGATTCATCTAGGTTACAGTTACATTCATTATGACAGACTCATATTCTGTTTGAGTAACATCATTTTTAAAGTTTTGATAAAAAGAAAAAATGGTGGAAACTATAGATCTGTATCTCAATCCTCCAAAATGTTTACAAAAGAACAAAACCAAATTCTTGGGAAACACTGCAAATGAACTGTGGTCATTTTCAACAAATTTAGACTGCAATTTTTTAACAATTTAATATCGAAATTAATTTTGTTTCTAATCAAAATGAAAGACCTTTTATATTTAGAAATCGTGTAATTTCTCAATTGGCCACCATTTTTGACTACTAGATTTTCTAAAAATAGAAAGAGACTTCTAGTTTTTGCTGTTCTCTTTTTTTTCATTATGTTTAAAATGAGGAGTAAATCAACAAACATACTTTAAAATTTTTGAGCGGCCTCGAAAGAGATTTTGTAGATTGGGCAAAATTGTTCTGCACAATAAATCACTTTTTAATGTTTTAAAAACATTTTCTGAATGTTTATGGTTTCTTCACTCTTGTGAAGTGTGTGCATAAAATATACCATATATGAATAACAGATAGTAGGTTTACAAAGTTCTCATTAGGTAGAGACATTTTTTTTTACTAGAAAAGAAACTTAAAATTGTGTATGTGCTGTAGTTAATGTTTCTGTTTTCTATAAACAATATAAAATTAATCACAAACAAATAAATGCTTTATATTACATAGTGTAATATAATTAGTAATCACACTGTACTTTTCAAAATAAAATGTTGCCTTCTGTTTTTGTTCAAGTTAAACTGATCAATTACTTCAAGAATGTTTAAATTGAAACTTCTCTCAGTAGGTAAAAGAGGCAAAAAAGATAACATTTCCCAATTGATATACGGATGAGATAAATGCCAATCGTATATCTACAATATATTTTTAAATATCACAGATATTAAAACAAGCTTTCTCAGGCAACATAATTCATATTAAAAAATATTATTATTTAAAAAAAAATTTCAGACTTGAAAGTAATGTCAAATATGCATGCAAATTTTTATTTATATGTTTACAAAATTTTAAAATATTCTTTCAAAATATTGGGGTAGGTGAAAATGCTCCATTTGCACCCTTCAAATTATACCTGTGGGTTTATATAAAAAAAATGTGTATATTGGTTCTGGTTGTGCTGTTTGTTAGTCTGCGAAAAAAATGTTACTTTAATCAGGGTGGATATGTGCTCAGGGCTCAATTTCAATGAAATTTGGTAGTAGGATGCAGACCTTATTAATATCTTTATTTTATTTCTTGTTTGTCAGTGATTTAAAATTTAAGTTTATTTATAACAAAACAGTACAATTGATGTTATGATTGCCCTTTTTTCATTTGAAAAAAAAGTTAAGTACAAATATATTGCAAATTACATTTTAGAATATTATTAAAAGTAAATTATTTAATTTGATCATTATTGTTTTAAATATTCATATTTACCTGTGTGTGTGAGCGTGTGTGTGTGTGTGTGTGTGTGTGTGTGTGTGTGTGTGTGTGTGTGTGTGTGTGTGTGTGTGTGTGTGTGTGTGTGTGTGTGTGTGTGTGTGTGTGTGTGTGTGTGCGTGTGTGTGTGTGTGTGTGTGTGTGTGTGTGTGTGCGCGTGTGTGTGTGTGTGTGTGTGTGTGTGTGTACTATGCAAGGCGCATATATATATAATTACATTAATATATATATAATTGTTTTCTTTAAATACAAAATTATTTTGTATATCTTTTTAGCATAAATAATGACAGGTGTTTAATAATTCAAATTTAAATTGTTGAAAAAAATATATTCAGCATACTTGTATGTAGGAGATTTTTTTCACACATTATAAGCCTAGCTTAAAAGTTAGTAATGAAAAGGTCAACTGTTGTAGTCTCCTAGAGAAATAGAAGTACCCGGGTGTTTACCAGGTTGGCCGCAGACTGGCGAGAAATGAAAGAAATTTGCTTCTTGTTTAGAGTTGACCGGATTTCTCCTATTTCCTATGTTGTTTAGGCGATGACACAACATTAGAATTTTTCATTTTAAAAATTTCCCTGCTAGGAAGTAGCCTAAATACTAAATAGTTGCATTCGAGTAGAACCGTAAATAATGACAAGGAGATATTAGGTAAATATTTGGTAATACAATAGCAATATTAATGCAAAAAACATTAACGAAATATTACATAAATTTAAGTTAAATTAAATGGTATTTATAGTGGTAGTGTTGGAATGCACATTCTTTCCACTATGGTGTCTTAACTGTGCCCTATCTTTCCAGGCTACATACAATAATTGCTCACTGTGTTATCAGGTGAGGCATTTCAAACAGCCCTGGTCACAGATGTCTTTACATCAACCTTCTGGCAGCGGTTGATACGGCATTTATTTTATTATTTTAAATAAAATATTTCTTATATTTTAATTTATTGTAATCATAGACCAAGATAAATTGATTCAACTGAACAATAACCAGTGTTGCGATATCAATTTATTATGAATTTTAATAGAAATATATGAAGGAAATGGCATGGTATGACAAACCGAAAGGTATGAGGGAAGAAGAGTGAGAAGTAGTGACTAGAAATAAGGGAAAAATCAGAAAGTAATGATTTCTAACTCACGATTATAGCAAAACATATTGTGGTTAGTTTTTATTCGGCTTCCGGAACCCAAACTAACCATTATGTGTCACAAAACTGGAGACTAATAAAGAAGGGTACACAACTGTTACCACTGCTGCAAAAATTAATATGAGACAGTTGTTGTCCAGGTTGCCTTACAGCATTAACCATTGAGGAAAATTAGTTCTGTCATGGAAAACAGCTTTCCAATGCAACTAACTGAAGATGGGAAAATGAAATATTAATGTTCAGCAGGACCAGATGAGCAATATAATAAATATTGAACTCAATAAATCTTCCCCCAAGTGTGATGGTGTCAATCCTGAAGACCAGGTTAGCAGCAGGAATTTGAGGAATTGTTACCAGTGCTCTGCAATCTATATGGAGCTAGGCTAGCACTCGGTCACATACATCACTCGTTGAAACTGATCACAGTTGTGTTCATCCCCAATTCAGAAAAGTGAGTCTTTTTGCCCAAGAGGCTCGGTGGTCAGTCTGCTAAATCTCTGAGCTGCGCACCTGAAGGTTCTTAGTCTAACTGGCATCCTCATTAGTCTAACTGGCATATAGTATGGACTTTAAGAAAGAAACCATTTGCTCAAACTTTTCATCTTTTCATTTGAAGATAGTAGGGCTGTGTAAGAAAGCAGACATAATGTCAGAAAGAGTTTTAATAAGTACTCTCTAAGAGAGCATGTCTATATTTCGGTGAAATCCTGTAGCTCTGCTTCAGTTTAGTGAGCTGGATTGAAGTGTTCCTATCCATTCTTTGTAATAATAAGAAGGAACTAGGCTGTATGTACAATCTGAGTGTTGTATGGTTTAAAAAACTGTAGCTATATGGCACTGTAAAAAAGAAATTTTGTTTCATCCGATTTGATTAAAATTTTGCAGACAAATATATTTTGGATATAATTTGGGCAAGTTCCGTTAACCAATAACATTTTTTTTTGAAAAAAAAACAAACGGCAATTTAAAATCATACTGTATTTTATATTTATCTTCCATTTAAAATCAATAAAGATTATTGTAATTGTAACTTGGACAAGTCCGCTAACCCGCAAAATCGGTTGAAAAAGCGGTCATTATTAAAAAAAAAAAAAATCATACCGTATGTTATCTTTATGGTTTTCAATATTGTTAATTTTTTGAAATTTACTTGTACCACACGGTCTATAAGACACTGTGACCGCCATTATTTGAATTCGTTGCTCCTGTCAAAGTCGTATTACACAAGCGTCCATCGCGTCACCGCTGTACTGTACACAATCGACTGATTTAGCCGAGTATGAAATCAGATGTCGCGTTTATCTAGAAAGCTGTGGCGGAAGGCATACAACTTCCTGTCTCGTGGGTTGGTGTTTGCGGCTTCATTTGTCTGTTACTGTTACACTTTCCGACTTGACCAACAACGAAACGCCCACTACAGTTGGTTATCTCATTAACTTGCGGTTTGCTTATTTAATTCTACTGTGTCACTCTTTCAATTTTTTGTTGGTTGATTTAAATTTAAGACAAGAATCATTTCGATCGTCATTCTTATTTTTAAACTATTACGTGTTTAACTTTGAACATTGGTGTTTTTAATATTTCAACAGTTTTTCCCTGGCAGGTTCGTTTTTACACTAGGGTCTAAAAGTAGTATTAACGTATAGACTAACGTTATATAATTCGGTCAAGACATAGAGGTCAGTTAAGATTTTTTTTTTTTTTTTTGTTAACGTCCGACTATTTTGCACACTTGGGCTAATGCAGACGATGGGATGATTTATAGCGTATGAAAAGCCAAGCCCTGGCCGGGAATCGCACCCGGGTCCTCGGGGGTGAAAGCCTAGTACGCTATCAACTAGGCCACCGAGGTGGTTAGAGAGATTTTTTAAAGTACTGACGGTGCAAAGCAGTATTATATATATATATATATATATATATATATATATATATATATATATATATATATATATATATATATATATATATATATATATATATATATATATATATATATATATATATATATTTAATTATAATTATTTAACAACTGATTAGAGATAAATTATTATTTATTGAACAAGTGCACCAATCGTCAAGACAAATAAATACGTAGGTGTGTCTCCGTGACAGCCTTGCATGGGAAATTGGTTATGAGGGCGTTCGCAAAACAGGCACAGTAGTTTGCGAGTGATTGTTCGTAATTTGGATTCAATTTAAAATCATTGCTGCATTTATCACGTCTGAAATACGCGGCCGTGTTCATCGATATGGTCATCCGATTTTATTTATAAGTCTCCCCGCAAGCAGTTCAAAAGTATAAGCAATCCATTATATTTAAGAAAATACTGAGGGCAACGGAAATGAATCTACGTATAGGTAATAGGAAATTAACTATCCGTTTTCAACTAAATGTAAATAATGTATGGGTAAACGTTATCAAAACTGGCAATCTACTTGCTTCGCGGATTAATGCAGATTAACGAATTAATCACAATTCGCGAACTAATCCTACTGGCTGTTCTCGTTCTCGGTCGTAACTGGCAGCTCTTTACGCTCGCAGTTGTAAATTTGCGTGACCCAGAAACGATGGTAATACATACAACTTCAAAGTTAGAATAACGAAAAATGAAAATAGCACAAATTTTGTGTAATTCTTTCGGCCATGTTAAATCTATTCCATATACTACCAGTGATAATTAAAACGATAGATATTATTTCGCTATTTATTAAGATAGAATGACATTTCGAGATTTAATATTTGTAGTAAATAAATAAATCGAGAATTTTTTCTTCTTTAAAATTTCATTCTCTTTTTTACTTTATTGGCCTTAGTTATAATTTTTATTGTGTATGTGTACTTTGTGTGTATGTGTGTTTTCATGCGAATATCTGTCTGCCAATAACACACTTTTAGAGTCAAAACAGTGGGCTAAGTAAAAAATTAAAAAAAAAAAAACATTGAAATTTTGTTAAATTCCCAAGCTAAAACTTTGTAAAAAAATATAGAACTTACAAACACACATCTGTCTGGTGTCGACAGTGGGATAAACTTTAATTTTCGGATCATCAAAATTGTTTTTAAATGTGCTCATCAGATATTTGTGTTCCAGCTACTTTAAGAATTGAGAATGTTTGTACACACACACACACACACACACACACACACACACACACACACACACACACACACACACACACACACACACACACACGCACACACGCAGACAGACAGACACGCAGACAGGCACACACAGTTCCATACATTGAAAAACATTCTACATTCTGATTGGGAATAGGAATGTCTAACCAAGCCGCCACACTTCCTCACTTTCAGTACCGGACCCTTAGTAGTTCAGAAGTTGTTTACGTAACGAAGAAATTATGTTTTAATTTTTTCCACCACTATCTCTATTATCCTTTGACTTACAAAAAAATAATTTTATGTACACTTAAAACAGTAAACTGTTTTGTCATTTTTACTTTTTTTTTGTAAAATGAGTGGTTTTTGAGATATTTGGAAAATAGTACAAATACAATTTTTATTTTTTGCACACTTTTAAAACATTAGATAAAAAATGTGTAGGTCTAATCTGAACTCAGTGTTAAGACACTGATCCCTTATTAAAGGAGCATATCTGCTTCCAAACGAATAATGCTTTTTAACCGAGAAAATCGAGTTTAAACTCAGCTATTCGGTATTTCGTTTGTGTGTTTACTTGTTACGCAGTTTAGCCTATACGCTGTGACCAATTGTTTCAGAATTTAAAACCTTGAATAAAACCGGCACAGTGCATGTGTGTAATACTTTTTCTTTTTCACGTCCATTTCTAGATGGCGGCCTCTAATTTAACGAAAACGAGTGTACACAGTTTTATCCAAACACATTGACTGATTGTTTTGAAATTTGGTATGAAGACACCTTGTATAAAGCCACAAGTTTATATAAAGTTATATGTGTAATATGTTTTCCAGTTTACTTATGATTCAAGATGGCGGCCTCTGATTTGTAATAACGAGTGTATGCAGTTTTGGCCAAACACAGTAACCAATTGTTCTGAAATTTGGTACAAAAGTACCTTGTGTAAAGCCTAAAAGACTTACATGTAAAATTTTTTCCATTCACTTCCGTTTTAAGATTGCAGGCTCTGATTCAGTGTTGAGAGTGTAGTTGCTGGTTATTTCCTGTAATACTTGTCGCACGGCAAAACCTATCATAATTTTGATTGCTTTGCGAAGAAAGAGCATAAAATTGCAAATAAAATTGGTTCAGTAACATTTTTCGTAAATGTTTACCTACAAAAAATGTTACTGAACCAATTTTATTTGCAATATTATCGGAAAAAGTTACCAATGCTGCTGTGGAACACCATTCAAAGTGAGGTCCATATTTCTGCATTTTTCCTACTCGTATAATGCTTGTTCAAGGTAGATTTTGATTACAGACAGCACTTCTGTTTCAGTCCTTTTGTTGTAGTGGATCCTTGTGTTAGTGTATACTATTTTTACTTTTGTTTTTGATTGTTTATAAATACATTTTTGTTTTTGAAATTTAAAAGTTCATTCAAATATAAGTCTCTTTATCTTTGAAATGTTACATCAGGTTTATCCTTTTTTCCTGTAACAGCTGTGCAAAGTCCTCACTGCATTTTTTCTTTCAAAAAAAAAAAAAAACCTTGGATACTTATATGGGACTTCTTTTATGAACTTTATGTGAAAATGGTTATTACAACTTGAACCAGTCAGAAATTCCTGAATAGTTTTATAGTTTTTATAAATTCTGATTCAAATTAATGCCAGTTTTCTTACATAAAGAATTCTAGTTATGGCTAAAAACTTTGAATTAACCTGGATTTTGAATTAAGAACTTTAAAATTGATCAGGGTAAACTGCATTAATGTAATTCAGTTTAAATTGTTTCAAGATTGTCTACATAATATTAAGAGTATTACGCTTTGAATAAAAAATTCTATGTCTTAACAATGACCATTACAGTTATTTTTATTAAAAAAACAAACTATTTCTTAGGTTTGTTCTTTGTAAGACGTCTAATTTCAAAATATTGATTACAGACTTTCTACTTATTACGGTGGCATCAAATACTACAGATGGATTCAAAAGGTTTCAACGTTCAGCAGATGTTTACAATGTTCCTATAAAGGTATAAATATTAATTTATTAACTTTAAATATTTAGCTCTGCATAGATTTTATAGTGCTTTAATAGAGTTGCCACACATCAATGCAATTTTGAAATTTCCTGATGAAAGATTGTGAAAAAAGTAAAAGAAATCAATTAGTTATTAATTATTATAAAAGTGTAAATAACCTATACTGAGTACAAAGAAAAGTGCTGCCTAACTGCAGAATACAGCTTACCTATTTTTTTTCACATAAAACGTTATGAAATGCTTTGAGCCCTTGAAATGCTTTTAAAAAATTGTTGAAGTATAATTTTGGGTCAAAAACATAAAATTATTAGTTTTGTATTTTTTTGCAAGTGAATAATTTGTCCTACTGGCTGTGTTTTATTGTACATTTGAATATATTAATAATATTTCTCATAAATATACTGTTTGTTTCTACAGTAACTAAGCCACCTCAGTGGCCTAGTGGATAGCGTACTAGGCTTTCACCCCGAGGACCTTGGTTCGAATCCCGGCCAGGGCTTGGTATTTTCATACGCTATAAATCATCCCATCATTTGCATTAGCCCAAGTGTGCACAATAGTTGGACATTAAAAAAAAAAATTCTACAAACAGTATATTTAAACCCTTATACCCATTGAGCACATATGCTTTGTACCATATTTTGTACCAAGTATGTCATCTGCGTTGTCATGAGACATGCTTCACAAAGTTAAACTACAGTTAATTTTTTTCATTCTCAATTCTCATACAGTTATGTGTAACATTTTGAATAATTATGTTTCACAAGTAAACATACTGCTGTGTGTGTGCGTGCACGTGTGTGCACGTGCACGTGCATGTGTAAATTTTGGAATAGTCTATATGTTAGCTATTAGTGTGTATTCATTATGATGCCAGAAATGCTTTCACCAGTCTTTATAAATCTGCAGTCTTGAAAATTGAAATATTATTTTAATTGTTTTATTATAATTATTTCATAATAACTGTACAGTTATTTTTAACATATAAATTTTGTATTTTCATACTAAGGTCATGTGGAAAGTAGTAAAATTTTCTGTTTGCAAATTATCAATGACAGTTTTCTTGATTGGATGATCACTGATTGGATAAACAGATGAGTGTTATAGCTGGTGGTACTTGCCACTCAAGGTGAAGTCAAGTAGTTTCTACCCCTCCAAACAAAAAGTTAGGTTGTTTCATGGCTTTTTTTTTTTTTTTTTTTTTTTTTTTTTTTTTTTTTTTTAACGTTTGACTATTGTGCACACTTGGGCTAATGCAGACGATGTGATGATTTATAGCGTATGAAAATGCCAAGCCCTCGCCGGGAATCGAACCCGGGTCCTCGGGGTGAAAGCCTAGTACGCTATCCACTAGACCACCGAGGCGGCTGTTTGTTTCATGGCTTAGTGCAACCCCTCTGTAAACTATTTCTTGTGTAAAGAGCATTTTCTTATTGTCTGTAGAAAAATATAAGATTATTTGAAAAACATAAATATGTTTAAGGTACTTCCAAATGTTGTATTTATAATTTTTCCATCTATTGAGATAACCATTAAAGAGATTTACTGAATGATTACAGAAATTTTGTTGAACACGCTCAGTAAATTGTCTCATTCCACAAGATCAATTTTGCACTGCTATTGAACAAAAAATAGAAACACATTTCATTCTTTTTCTGTATTATATTCCTAGGAATGAAAGGTGAAGAATTTATTATTGTCACTAGCAAAAATTTTAAATTCGTTAAAAATTTCTCAGAATGAAAATTTTTTTGTACGTCTCACTCACGGTTGTTGATATACGATATTAATTTTTATTTATTTATTTTTGTTTGTTAAGAGAACAAATAAATAACACTGACAGTTTACTAGTCGAGCCGGGTTAAAAAATAGGGCCTATCGGATTATCACGAGTGTATTGTGACGAGAAAGCGGTACATTTTCCAAATGAAATCACAAAGTTTAGAAAAGTTAGAATGGTTTTTAACCGTGCACTTGCAGAACAAGAAGAGACAAAATTGGTTTGTTCAAATTCTGTCAGTGAGAAATGTTTTCCTAATAGAAAATGTTAATTTCTCTGAAATTTGAAGGTGCATCAGAGCGTTTTCTGTAAACAACTCAGCACATTGATTATAAGATTTCACTGTTAAGTAAATATCCAACAAGCACACCACATAATGTATGTCTGTGAGGTTCTTGTCAGCAAGAGGCAAAAGGTGCTTGGGTTCCAGGACCCTGAGGTCCTACAGCATAATAAATTGGTTGGCAAATAAGTTGGTGGACTGCTGGAACTCAGTGAGGGCACCAGTTTGGTGAAATAGTAACTAACAGGCTTAGTAGCATAATAGGTCCTTTGATTGCAGTGCTTGAAGTTGTATACATAACTTACATAAGTTACATAACAGCTTGTGACTATACTATAAAAATAGCTATTAGTAAAATCTTTAATCAAATATACTATAAGTCTGTATATTTATTTTTATGTATTATGTACAGGTTTTAGGAATGAGGAAGAAGTGGGAGGGTGGAAATATGAAAGGTCCAGGTGGAGGCTATAAAGTTAATCTGCTCAAAGAGGCATTGAAGGCATATTCTGAAGACAGTAACAAGATAGTAATGTTTACTGACAGGTGCGTAAAAATAAGTTTGATCAATATTTCTGTTGAGGTATCTTTTATTTCACCTGGGATGTAATATAAAGAAGATGATTGGAGTTTTGTAACAGTATTTAAGGAAGTGGAAGTCTACACTAATATTACTGCAGACTTTATTGTTTTAATATTTAAGGAAATTTATTTGAATGCATTTTTTATTGAACAGGTTTTGATATCAAATATTGGGTTTCAGATTATACTTTTTCTGATATTGTATATTTTGAAAAGCTTTTTAAAGCTGTCTTCAAGCTGTTTTAACTTATAATTTTTTTTAACATAAACGTCGTCACCCTTTTGGAAATTTATCTAAACTTGTGCAAAATTGCACAGACTTTTGCACATATTATTAAATTAATTAAAATGTGCGTACACAAAATTCTGAGGCACCTGAACAAATCTAATGGGTTGGTATTTTAAAACATAAATGTTCATGAGCGTGCAACATAAAAATTAAAACAAGCCTTGACAGTGGTTAGGTTTTTTTTACACTCAAACTTATTTTTAATTTAATGTACAGATTTAAGTTATTAGTCTTTACATGACCAAAATCTCATAAGCTGATTTTGAGAAAGTTGATAAATTTTTCAACATTTGTCAATATTTCATGAACTGAATTTTTGGAGAGCCAGCAACCGAAATAATTTGTCCTGGTAATTTTGCAAGAATTTTTACCTAAAAAGGCCTTTGAAATTAGGGTTTTATTGAACTAAAAAGTGGTCCTAAGATATGGATAAAATTGTCTTCCCAAATTTCACAAAGTTTTGTTAAGTTTCAGTTTCACACACACACACACACACACACACACACACACACACACACACACACACACACACACACACACACACACACACACACACACACACACACACACACACACACACACACACACACACACACACACACACACACACACACACACACACACACACACACACACACACACACACACACACACACACACACACACACACACACACACACACACACACACACACACACACACACACACACACACACACACACACACACACACACACACACACACACACACACACACACACACACACACACACACACACACACACACACACACACACACACACACACACACACACACACACACACACACACACACACACACACACACACACACACACACACACACACACACACACACACACACACACACACACACACACACACACACACACACAAATCACAAATTTTGTCATTATATTCAGTTTTTATTGTTTTGTTGAAAAAATTGAAAAGCTTGCAAATTTTGCTTTTTAGTTACCCATACAAGTTATTGATTAAATTGTCTAAACGTTCCATACAGGAACTATAGTACTGAAGACAATTTAAAGAGTCAACAAAGGAAACTATAGTTAATTTATTGCATTTGATTCTAAAATTTTGTTAGATTTCAGTCTCACAATTGAAATAAAAACAATTACAATATTTTCGGTATTCATAAAACAGAGTTGAAGAAATAAAGTTTCCTGTATTACTTTTTTATGATTTTTTGTCTGTAGGTCTCGAATTCAACAGAGATCCAAATGTTTTGCTTATATTTAAGATCCATTTGATTTCTGTTCTTGTGAAGACACATTTTTAGTTAATTATTTGTTGTCAGTAATTATTTATCTTCCCGTTCTAATTCTGTAATAAAAATTACCTCCTATAAACAAAGCAATATCAGGTGTAATTTCTTGGTAAGATTAATTTGTCCTTAAATGTAGTTTATCTGATTTTTAATTAATGAACTAATAAAAAAATCATTTACTATAAAAAAACACATAATGATTTGATTGTTCAAAATAGGTTTTTATTGTTCATATTATTTTTAATCTGACCAATCTAATAAAAATTGACTATGAACTAAAATTTCTTACAATAATTATATTTTATAAAGTATAATAATTTTGTGTACACTTTATTCACTCTATATAAATTAGTTCAACAGTTTTGGTCCTTTTTAATCGACGAATGTTATTAACTACTTCAATAATTGGACAATTTTCTTGGCAGGTGTTCTCGTGCAGATGAAGTTGTGTGGCATGGATTTTTGCATACTTTTTCATTTGCTGATACACTGTTGATATTGAAATTGTAATGCAGGTTATTGTTGTGTAAATATAAAGATGCATTAACTATTCCTCCCAGAACTTTGTACTGGAAAGGCTGAACAATTTTAATGTTTGATTTACAATCACAGCTACAGAGTTGGAAGCTATATTAAATTTATTTTACAGTTATAAACTGTTTGATGTGTAACATACAAATGATTGAATATTTTCTGAATTTTTCAGCTATGATGTCATATTAACAGGGTCTGTACTTGATATTATAGAACAGTTCGAAAAGTTTGATGCGCGGATTGTGTTTTCAGCAGAACTGTTTTGTTGGCCTGATAAGACTTTAGCAGATAAATATCCAGTTACTGAATCAAAGTACAAGTACTTGAATTCTGGTGGTGAGTGGGAACTGAGTATAAACTTATTATGCATAGTATGTGAACATTTTAAGGCTTGGAACACACTTCCTTGTTTGGAAGCTGCATGCTCCAGCTGTGTGCATGCATGCTGGTAGTTCAGCAGTACACAGTTACTAATTAAGTAGTATACATCTGCTTGCATGTGGATGCGAAACTGTGCATGCCAGTTTTTGCTACACCGCAGCACACATGTTGCAGATTGGTTGTGTTGACAAAATGCCATGAAATCTGGCAGTGCAAAGCAATCATCGAATACATTCTGAACATGTGCACGATGGATGTAAATGTCGATATATAATTTTTATTGAAGTTGTCAAAAACTAACCTACAATATGGAATACAGGTTGTAAAGAAACTTTATTAATATTGGTTAAAACATTTTTCTTGAATAAAAACCTGGAGTTTTGTCAATTATCATTGTTTTATCGTATAATACTTTACCAATTAGTATAACTTCACTAAGCGTTTAAATACCAAATGTCAACTTAATTTCGGAATATAAAAAGATAAGCTAATAGTAAATAAAAATATTGCGCTTATCTGAAAGCGACAGCAAACATTTTAACATGAGATATTGACAGTCTGCAAATGGCGCCATCGAGCTTAACTTGAAGTTTAACAAATGATTTTATATTCATTTTGAAATAATTAACACATTTGTTTTCAGAGATCGATGTAATGAACAGACCTTTCATAAGGCGGGTACTAACTAAGGGGATGGGACCAAAACAATCTTTTTTTGTTGTTGTATAAATAATTTTACACTGTCATTCATTCCACTCGCCATTCATTCTGGAGACTAATGATGCCGAAAAGCTGCTCTACTGTGTATTGAACAGAAAAAACATGTCTTATGAGCAGAGTGCATGCAGCTTCCAAACATGCAGTGTGAATCAATCGTAACAATTGAAATGTCAGGGTGTGCCTAAATTTCCAAACCATTTATATGTTTTTTACAGCAGTTTAGAAACAAATTCATAATTTTATTATTTGCTCATAATGATTTCATCGTTTTTGTATTGTTTATACTTGATGTTAAAATGTTTAATGTTAATTAAACAGACCCCCCCAATTATGAAGTACCGTGCAGTGTGTGATTCATTTTTAACAAGATTAACACAAGTCAGGAGCAGTGAATTCAATGGAATTACATCAGATTTGGATTGAAATTGTTCCCTAACTGGGAAAACAACTTAACTTGAAACACAAATCTGACTCATCTGTAATTTTTGGACAAAAAAAAATAATAAACTTTCACAAATAATTGGTACAAAAACATTGCACAAACTTTCTCTCGTGTTGCTTTTTCCTTGAAAAAAACCAGTTTGTCTTGGTTGTAATGAAGATTAGCAACTGATTATATGAAAACAAGAAATTCACAGTTTAAGGATATTTATAATAAACAGGTATAAACTAATAGATTTGGTTTATCAGTCTGAACTCTTTTGAGATAAAAATCTTCATAAACGACCAAAATTTGAACAAAATTTCATTTTTAAGTTTTTTTTATTGCTAGCTTTCAAATATGATTTTGGTGGAAACAATTAATTGAGTTTGAAAAGGATTGTATAATGTCTTTGCACCAATTCATTGCAATTCTTGCGGAATGACTTTATTCTGTCCTTTATTTTTTTCCGTTGTAGAACCATTTTTCCGTCATGCATTAGACAACAAAAAGTTTTTTATGATGTCAATTCAAGGTTAAAAATTCAATGTAATATTAAATTGTAGTAACTTATGTTATATAAAGGATTTTGATTGTACGGTATTTATAATAGGAAATTTTTTTTACTACTTCTATCATGAGATAATAGAAAACTAAGATTACAATAAATATATTTTTTGTGAGTAGTATACAAGTACAGGATGTGCTTTAAATTAGTTAACTTAATCCTTTTCTTAAAATCTTATTCAAACTCTAGAGGTAGATTGACATATACAATATTTTAAGTAAATAAAAATAAGAATAAGAATTCTAATTCATGGTGAAACCAGGTTTTCTCTATTTTGAAAATAATATATATAAATTATCTTTGTTACTTTTTTTATATACTAGAGTTGTACATGCAAATATAACTTTGCAAAGTGATGGATGAACAAGCTACCAGTTTTCTTAGAATGTGCAAATCAACATAGCTCATTCCATTATGTTCTTACCATGTCAAACCTTAAAATAATAGAATACTCGTAACTGAATGGTGGCTTACATTCTGACTTCTAAAATGCCCAATGTTTTGTAGTGCACTATATGTCAAACAAAATGATAATTTTTTTTTTTTTTGTGTTAACGTCCGACTATTGTGCACACTTGGGCTAATGCAGACGATGGGATGATTTATAGCGTATGAAAATGCCAAACCCTCACCAGGAATCAAACCGGGTCCTCGGGGTGAAAGCCTAGTATGCTGTCCTCTAGGCCACCGAGGTGGCTACAAAAAGATAATATTTTTAAGTCTTTACACTGCCAAATTATTAAGAAAGTATAAGGGGTATTTTTGATTCACCCTGTTTTATGTTGAGAAATATAATAGGAGAAAAAAATATCGTTCAGATTAAAAAAAAATATAACTTAGCTTGAGTTTTAAGGTATATATTATACATACCTTAACATCTATGTAACATACCTTAACATCTTAAGGTTATGTTATACATCTCCATGTATTTACCAATGGAGATATTGTATTAGTGACATTACCAGAACAAAATTGTTTTACTTTTCATAATGATGGTAGTGAATATTGCTCATTTATAGCCCTTACAGACATAAACAGATTATTTTGGACTAGTTGACATTCTTAGTTGATAAAGAAGATTTGTTACAATAAAGACTATCTATTTTAAAAAATGTTATTTAACTTCCTAAAACTACTTTTTAATCTGCTTAAAAATTTATAATATTGTGCTTTTTTTATCAAAGAGCTATACTTAGGCCAGCAATATTCTGTACCAAATTTCACATTATTTAACCAGTGGCACATAAGACTAATATATTTTACGTACCACTGGTATATTAATTTATTATTTTACTTAAGTTGGTATTTTTTACTTAAATATTATTTAAAACTTATCTACATTTTGATATGAAATGCTAACTAAGTATCACAATGTATAACTTATGTATAGCACCTTTTAATGACTTAATGTATAGCACGAAATATGACTTTTTAAGTTACAGATGCTCATACTCAAAAGTGAAATTAGTTTTTTGTGTTTGGTTGTAGGGTTTATAGGTTATGCTTCAGATTTGTATGACTTCATATCTTCAACTGATATCGCCAATACAGATGATGATCAGCTGTTCTATACTAAACTCTTCCTTGATAAATCCAAGCGTGACAAATACAGAGTAAAGTTGGATAACAAGGCTTCTATATTCCAAAATCTTTTGTCTACTACAGGTAAAATAGTTAAATTAAAAAAATATACGCTTCTTTTGAATGAATACAGATTGCTTTTTCAGTGCATTTATTGAACTCATTTTCAGTTTAAAAGTGAGCTCAAATTTGAGTATAAGCCAAAAAATTCTTAATTTTTTAAATTCATTGTAAAAAGTTTGTCCTTTAATTCTACATTATAATTTTTCAAAAATGGGAAAAAGAAACAATAAATTTGATACCTGGTAAATTAAAAAAAAATTGTTGGAAATAATTTATTGTGTTCGATTTGTGCTTGTTTCATTAATTAAGAAAAACAAAAATATGTTTTTGTAATCAATGTACTTTTTACCCTGTATTTATGCGCACAGAAAAATGAATGCTAAAATAATGAATGTACAATTTTTTGGAAGAGAAATAAAGTGTAAAGTATAAAAATGGACACAGTGATATTACAATGAAATTTGATTCTAAAATTATTGAAATGTTCAAGAATGATGTAATATCAGTGTGACATTGTAAAAAAATCAGTTTTGAAGATTAGTATAAATGTATAAAGTACATAAGCAGTTTGTAACACTATAACCGCGTAGTAAAATACTTAGTACAGCTAAAACAGAGGTTTTTTACTTCAAAAATAAGCATTTGGTCACATTTATAAAAAAAAATGTTGATACATCAGAGTTTATGTTAACTCCGATATTGCTTTAAAATTGTTATAACCAAGTTCGACTGTATTGTAAAAAATGATAGGTGTGGTTCTAAAGATTGATATTTTGTATTACAGGTAATGTTGAAGATTGATATTTTGTATTACAGGTGATGTTGAAATTGATTTTGAGAATGGCATTGTTAAAAACACTTTGTATAACACAAAGCCTTTAGTGTTGCATGGAAATGGACCTGCTAAAATTGATCTCTACAATTTTGGTAATTATTTGGCAAAATCTTGGGATCCTGTGAAGGGGTGTCTTGCCTGCAAAGAGGATAATATTCAGTTAGACAAGGTTAGAATAAGCACAAAGTAGAGTTGAAATTTTTAAAACATCCCAATTTATTATTGAAAATCAATAATTGCTTGCTTTGAACACATAAATACAAACTGAATTATTAGAAACTAGACAGTGAGATTAAAGGTAAAAAATAAAATAAAAACTACATTTTCCTTGTAACTCACTGAAGAAGCATGGTTATAATAAGTACAGTTCTGATAAAAGTATAAAGTTCTTTTATTGTTTTATAAATACCATTTAAATCTGTGAAATAATTCTTGATTTGCTAGACTGCTAATTGGTGAGGAACACATGGTTAAATCACCACCAATGGTGGGATAATGGACATATCACAATTTCCTAACCATTATAACCAGTATCTACCAATCGTGTAACTTCTCAGTTTTGCCTCTCATTATTATGTTTTGCCAGACATCTTATTTATGTTACTCTATCTACCTCTCTTATACGAGGGCATGCCCAGAAAGTAAGTGCCGTTTTGGAAAAAACAATTTTTTTTCAAAACAAAATTTCTTTTTATATAAAAGAGTATTTCTTAACCTATTTGCATAGTTGCCACCATTGTTCAGGCATGTGTCATATTGAGGAAACAACTTTTTAATATCCTCTTCATAGAAAGATGTCACCACTGAAGACAACCAATGCTGAACAGTGGTTTTTGTGTCGTCATTGCTATCAAAGCGTCATCCTCCAAAATCATGCTTCTAGTTCAGAAATAAGTGAAAATCAGAAATAGCAAGATCGGGGATGATTGGACTGCTCCCAACCCAATTCTTTAATAAAGTTTTGAGTGACACTATTCAGAATGGGGACGTGCGTTGTCATGGATCAACACAATGCCGTGACTAAGCATTCCACGTCTTTTGTTCTGAATTGCACGTTGAAGTTTTCTCAGTATTTCACAATATTGTTCTGCATTGATGGTTTCACCTCTGGGAAGAAAATCAACAAGCAGAATACCCTTTCTGTCCCAGAACACAGTGCACATGACTTTTTTGTGTGCTGACAACGTTGCTTTGAATTTTGTTTTTTAGTGTGTAGTGAGTACCTCCATTCCATCGACTGTTGTTTAGACTCTGGACAAACATGACAAAGTTTCATTACCTGTCACTATTCTACTTAAGAATTCATCTTCCTCATCAATGTATCTAGTAAGAAAAGTCGCTTCTTTTTGTGGTCATCCATAAGCATTTTGGAATCCAGTGGGAACACAATTTATAATTTAAGCAGCTTATTATATTATTATTATTATGAAATTGTCAGTGTGTGACAATTTCATGCAAAACAGTTTTTGAATTTGTGGAAACTCATCCGAAAGCATTCTTATTGTGAAACGTCTGTTTGTACGAATTTTCTCATTCACTTTTTCAACCAATTCATCACTCACAACAGAACACTGCATGATTTGTCATGAACATTGATTTGACCTTCATTGAATAGCATAACCGACTTTCTCACCATTCCATTACTCATTACTTTTTCACCATAAATCTGTACAAGTTGGCGATGAATTTCAGCAGGCTTAGTTTAGTATTCCTGGCGTATTACAGAATGCTTTTTATAGTTGGCGGGATCAAAAATGTCTAACATTTTGTACGAATACTAACAAATGTAAACACAACACAATCCAGCCATAATTGGGTCATCTGTTAGACAATGAATCAGAGAGATAAGTACACATGCACAGAACCCTGTCACTAGCGATGCGGTGGCACTAGAACAAAACGGTACTTACTGTACGGATGTGCCTTGTAGCTTCGTATTTTTGCATAACATTGTTGAGAAAATATTAGAATTTTGTATTTGGTTACAATCCAAGACATCTTACCAAAGATGTCTTCTGGTTGCATAATGAATTATTACATACAGTATACAAGAAGAAAACAATATTACAAGAAATCTAAAGTGTTAAGTAATATAATTAAACTGCTTCAGACTGCTGATAGATTGAAAACAACAGTAACAGACAGTAATAAATGAATTCTAATTTAATTATTTGTGTTGATTTTATTTGTAGCTAAACGAAAATCATTATCCAGAAGTAGTTGTTGGTGTTTTTGTAACTCAGCCAGCACCATTTACCTCAGAATTTTTTGACAAATTGTTGCGTCTGGAATATCCAAAGAATAAACTTCGTTTCTTTGTATATAACTCAGTGAGTATCTTTTTAATTTTAGATAATACAATCTTTTGTTCTTAATTGTACTTACTTTAATTAGTATAATTTTATGAAATACAGAATTACATACATTCTTTACTAATTATGTTTTTAACTTATATGTATATATATTATTATTATTTGCGTATAGACCATATTGGATCACAGGAAGCACTCCGACTCATGTCTTGTTCCTTCTAATCCTCCACACCTCCCTCATCCAGTTCCCATGGATCCTTTTCCACTCCTCCGTCCACTTTACCCCTGCTCTCTTTGGGATTTCATTCTCTGGGACCTTCCAACCGAGCATCTTTCTCCTGTATGCGTGCCTGTCTTCAACGTCTGTTGAGTTGTGTATATATATATATATATATATATATATATATATATATACATTAGGGGTCTGCGAGTCGAATTTTTAGAGTTTGTGTTGGGCCGAGTCGGGTTTTTTTTTCAGTTTTCGGACTTTTCGGGCCAAACGGCCAAGTTAAAACGACTTTTTGGATCCACATTTTTTGCTAGACCTGAGTTAAAACAAAAATCATAATTAACATGTTCTTCATTTAATATTTACTCCTTTGGCTGCCACTAGTTGATATAATCGGCTTTTAAACAATGTTTGAATACCGCCACGGAATGATTACACCTGTGTGCAAAAGTTCTGTGAATATAGTAGGCCAACTGCCATGTGCCATATAATACGGGCTCTGTTCATCTGACTGAATACCTCCAAGTGTCAATGTAATACGGACTCTATTGGTCTAACTGAATACCGCTACAGGCCGATTACATCGGCACATAAAAGTTGTGTTAATATCGCCACGTACCATTGTAATATGGACTCTGTTGGTCTGACTAAATACCACCATGGGCCAATGTAATATATATGGGCTCTGTTGGTCTAACTGAATACCGCCGCTTGCCGATTACATTGGCTCGCAAAAGTTGTATGAATACTGCCACAGAACGATTATATAGGCGTGCAAAAGTTGTGTGAATACTGCCACTTGCTGATGTAATACAGGCTCCGTGGTCTGACTGAATACCGCCACGGGTCGATTACATCGGCACAAAAGTTGTGTTTATACCTCCACGTGCCGATGTAATGCAAACTCTGTTGGTCTGACTGAATACCGCCATGGGCCAATGTGATATATGGGCTCTATTGGTCTAACTGAATACCGCCACGCGCCGATTATATCGGCGCGCAAAAGTTGTGTGAATACCATTACAGGTCATTTATATTGGCTCAGAAAAGTTGTGTTAACTGCCATGGACCGATTACATCGGCGTGCAAAAGTTGTGTGAATACCATTACAGGTCATTTATATTGGCTCAGAAAAGTTGTGTTAACTGCCATGGACCGATTACATCGGCGTGCAAAAGTTGTGTGAATACCATTACAGGTCATTTATATTGGCTCAGAAAAGTTGTGTTAACTGCCATGGACCGATTACATCGGCGTGCAAAAGTTGTGTGAATACCGTTACAGGTCGATGCCATATGGGCTCTGTTGGTCTGAATTAATACCGCCAATCTGTGTGTTACTGGTTAGTCAAAGTATTTTTAGCAGGCCAATATTTTTATATCAAAGCTTTTCTACTGTTTTTTTTTTAAACTCTGGTGATTGTATGGCTAAATATAATGTAAAAGAAAATTTCATTAATTAAAAAACAGTGTTACCATTACACATTTGTATGTTTTAGGTAGAATATCATTCACCACATGTTGAGGAATTCACAAATATAATTCGCTCAAAACCTGAACTGTATTTATCACTAAAAGAAATCCGACCAACGGATGAAATTAAGGAAGCTGATGCTAGAAGTGCTGCTATGTAAGTGAGGTGTTGAGGATAAATTTGCTTTAATAATAACTTTAAAATTTATAATCAAATTATTATTTTTTAACTTTTAAAACATAACTTTTAAAACATAATCCTAATAGTACCAACTGTTCAATAACAATAACATTCTTTTGGCATATTTTAATGTTTAATTGATTTCATGCTCAGTCCTAGGTCATGTTTTAAGAATTACTTCATTTCAAGAATATTAGCTCTTAGTTTTGAACTGTTTATTATTTTGTACTGCAAAATATTTACATACTACAGTAGAACCTTGATTATCTAAGGTAATTGAGAGGGAAAGACATTAATTAACCCTTTGACTGCTATCTGACAATTTAGTAGGCTTTTAAAGGCTGTTCAAATACCACCATTAGCTGATTAGATCGGTTCAGAAATGCTTTTTTAAATATCACAACGAACCAGTGTTATTAGCTTAATTGGTCCATCTGCATAATATCATAGACCAATAGAATTGGTGTTCAGAATACAGTGATTTCATCAATTATTTTGCTCTTATCATTCAAATTGTACATACTTTTAGAAATGAAATGAGTCATATATTACAATGTATTTACATTTTATTGTCAGTTTTGCCTTTGTGGATGTGAAAATTCATGTTACTAATGAAGTCTGGTTTGCTCTGTCTTGATAACACAAACCTTAAATTTACACTATTTTAGCTATACTATAAATGTTTTTAATCTATAAGTGCTGCTGCTGGCTAAGAATATGATATCGTATTATAAACACATTCCGGGGTGTGTAATAACTTAGAGATTTATTAATATCAAGGTTCGCATTTCCTTCGAAGGAACCATATTATAAGTTAGAGATCGATCTGTATAATAAGATGTAGGTTCCATACTGTGTACTAATATCGAAACTACAGTGCCGTCAAGTGTGTTGCACTGTGTGTATATGTTGCCGATGCCACTGCTTGTATATTTTATCTAACAAGTAGAACTCGCTTAATTAAAGAGCTTAATATATGGCTGTGAAACGAGCCGGTTGTGGTACCTCAGTTGTCCCACTGACAGATAACAAAATAAAGGATTTTGAGGTATTCTAATGTCTCACAGATGGAGGACACTTTGAATGAGCGGTTATATAGCACAATGCTAATATTGCAATACACAGTCGCTATATGTGCAGCTTGGTTACACACAGACTTCTGGTACGTGTTGTTACCACAAGATCCAGAACACAAAGAGGACAGTGTTGCTTTCTGCATGATGCAAACTGAAGCAGCCTGTCTGGCATATTCCTATTGGTCAACCAAATTATGGATTTTGATTGGCCCAAAGTCTGTTCGCACCATCATCAGATCTGTTAATTTAAATACTAGTAATGTGTTTACAAGGTTATTGTTAGCTAGTTGTCTTTTCATTAAATAAGACACTGAATGATAAATTGCATACGACAATAAATTATTTTATGTTAAAACATATATTGCCCTTCAAATTGTTTTTTGTTAAAAATATATAGTTAATATTTTTTAATTAAATTTTTAGGATTTATATTCAAGAGTACAAATTACAAAGTAAAACACAATTTCATGAGGAAAAATCATTAATTTCACATTCAGGCTATCATTCCATGGTCGTAGCACAGCCAGAAAAAATGTGTAAAAAAGAGGTATTAGTTATTATAATCATTAAATCTGTTGTTTCTTAAGTGTTAAACTGTAGTTTCTGTAACTGATTATTACAACCATTGTCACAATTGTTTAATTTCTCAATAATAATAGTTGAATGTTTTAATGTTTCAGAGACTATTGTTTGGGGAAAAAATGTGATTATTTTTTTAGTGTTGATAACGTAGCCCACTTAGATAACCCTCAGGTACTGAAATCTCTCATCAGACTGAACAGGTTAGTAGTTTTTATTATACATAAGTTGAAAAGTAAAATTTAAAAATTAGGATATACTACTAGAGCAGTGGTATTCAATTTTTTACAACAAAATTAGTTTTTTTAAAAGTAAACACACACACACACACACACACACACACACACACACACACACATATCAAATTTATTAGATTTCAAGAAAAATAATTTAAAATACACAAATGTTATACCAGTTATATAAAATCAATCCAAATCAGTTCAATTGTCATTCGAGAAAAATATGAAAAAATAAATTTGGTTATTATAGATTTTATAAATTCAGATGTCTGTCTTCAAGTCTATAAATATCAGTTTGATAATACCAATTTTTTATTTACATTGCTTTGGCTTAATTGGTAATTGTATATATGGAGTTTATGATTTTTAAGTCAACTACTTCTCTTATTTAATTTTTCATAATACATTCTAATTTTTAGCTTAACTGTCTCTTATTTGACTTCAGTATTTCACATGACAGACATATTTCATTTACGTATTAATATCATTTTGGTTTGCCCAGGTCAGTGTTAAATCTATTTTAAAGTGATGCATTAGATGTTGGCGAACAGCTGTGTTTACTTATATACATTGCTTTAAATTTTAATCTATAGCCTAGACATCAGCTTAAAGGTTGTGCTTCGGCATTCGAATGTCAGCTGATTCACATACTTCTAATAACAAATCCAATGGTGTGATGCTCTCTTTTGACACCCATATCTCCAAAACAAGCCCTCTGCATTTCTAAATTGAAACCTTCATGGATGGGAGATGGTGGGCTACCATACCATATAACCCCCATGGAGCTGTGGTGTGTGGATTACGGAGTGCTATCGGCATACTAGGATATACAATGTGTACGTTTATTGTATGATTTGATTGTTTTTTTAACCACTGTTTGTAATTTTGAAAGTTTATAAGTTGAAAATTTACAGTGTAATAGTTGTCAAAAATAACATGTAAGTTTTTTGTTTTATGTAAGATCATTTACCTCTGAGATCTAACTGAAACAATGGATATTGTTAGAGAGAGAAGGGTAAGTTATACAGCTCTCTGTAGTTTATAGAAATGTGCTTGAATCACTGATTGAATTATCCTTAGTGAAAAAGTTATTTCTTGTTTTTTTTTTTAATTTGTAAATTGGTTTTGTCAGTGTTGTTATAGGTAAGCTAGTTAATTTGGTTATCCAAAATAATTATTGATATTTTATTTATTTGTTTAAATATAAGTAATAAATAAATTATTAGTGATAAAATATTTTTGTTTTTAGGACTATTGTTGCTCCGATGTTGGTTCGTCCATACAAAGCATGGTCTAATTTTTGGGCTAGTATCAATGAAGAAGGTTATTACCAGCGTTCTTTCGACTACATGGATATTGTCAACAATGATCGCAGGTTAGTATTTTTCATTAAATATAAGAAATTGTGAACTTAATTCTAAATTTAATTTCAGATTTAATTGTTTTAAACTTACTAGTAATAATTTTAATAGTTTTTTCAGTAGTTCTCGTAAAAAAGCAATCAAATCCCAATCAGTGTACCGGAATTAGGGAAGGATTTTTGTATGACTGCTAATATCGAAGTGAGAATTTCTGACATATTTTTTTATCCTTCAAATTGTCTTCAATGTCACTAAATATGTTGCTAACTCAGAGAAGAATTTTCAGAACGCTCAAATGTTTTCACTATTTCTTTATATGTTGGCATTAACAATATTTCTGATGTAAGTGTAGGGGGGCACACACGCACATGCATGTGGTGTTTTTCCTTTATGATTGTTATGACTACTTTCTTGTACTTTTTAAGAAATTCATATTGTCATTATTTGTTATTTTAAAATTTTATTTAAACAGTCAAAATAATGCACATCGTTGCATCATAAAGATTTTAAAAAAATTATTTTTTATGCCCCCATCGCATTAATTTAATGGAAACTGTAGCAGTTTTTTCTAATTTTTTTTTACAACATTTAACACACCCTGAAATTGGGAGAGTGTTGGAAAAATAGTCTAAGAAATAATTATACCTTTATTGCTGATGCACTAATTTAGTTTGTTTTTCCGCACACATTGGTTTGATTATTTATGAATGGAACATTCTATAAAAGGAACCACATTAAAAAATAAAATAGTTTGTAACAGTATCGTAATAGAAAATAGTAAAATTATTTTAAAATCAATCTTAGCAAACTGAACTTATTAAATTATCCTTTTAGGTCGTAGATATCAGTTGTTAAAAATTAATTTCTAAAGTGTTCCTGTGGTATTATACTAATTTTAATTGAACAATGTAAAATGCTATTAATGAAGAAGGCGTTTGTCTTTTTAAAGTAATGTAAGGTCAATTTATAATTCACTATGCTATTAATACAATAAATTTAAACAACAGATTCTTGATGGACAGTAAATGAACAAATTATATTAGCAATAAAAGAAACAGTGATATAAAGATTAACTTTTTTTAAATACTTCAGTACATTTTATTTTGTATAGACATACTAATGCTATTAAATTAATACTGCTACTTTTCTGATATTTTTGTTTACACAACTAATTTAATTTATAACTAAATCTTTATAGTAATACGTTTTACATGTTATGCTGTTTGCAAAAATTAGTTCATACGCCTAATCAAATACAATGCTGAAATCAGTTTTAAAACTTCTTCTGTCAACGCTGTACATATTGTCTGCACAACACTCGTAAAGACCTGCATCCATTTGAGTGGCAGGGTCAATTTCCAATTTGGATTTCACCTTGTCTTTACCCAGAGGCCATTCATGAATCTGTAAAATTATAAAAAAAGAAAATTTGTGTTGCTTGAAATATTTAAAAATTCTATTTTTTATTATGTTTATATTTACATGATTTTTTAAAACTTGAAAATAGCTAATAAAAATATTGGAATGTCACAAGTAATTACAAATTGTGAGTGTTGTTTAAATGCGGCATGTTCTGGAAGTAAAATAAGTAAACTCATTGTTTCAAGACATTGCCATCATAATGTTTCCTAGTGTGCACACTGTTGTTTGTTTATTAAGAATTTATAGTGATATGGTTGTACTTGTATTGTATTGTGAATAAGTTGTAACGAATGGTAGAATGCATTTTTTTATTGTTTAAAAATTCTAATTACAGACACACCTACTTAAACTGATATTTCATTATTCAAATTAAAGGTTTATCGTAGTTTTTTACTTTGCCTTTCAAATTTATATTAAAGAAATGTAAACAATTTCTGTAATTCAGATTTATTTTGAAACATAGATTTGATTGGTTAAAACAATTTTTAAATTGTACTTCTATTCCTTCTCATGTTATAAATAATACAAAACTTCAATACATCGTAGTAACTTTTCTTCAATAAAAAAAATATAATTATGACTGAGCAAAAAAATTGCTCTGGTATATTTTAAGTGTAATATACTTATCAAATTTTAGAATAATAAAATTGATGTGTTTCCAATATAACTTAAAATTTGTGTATATATTAAAAGTAGTGTTCCGGAAAGTTATGTTTTATACTTAAATAGATAAAGGTAGACTTTACTTACATGTAGGTACAAGTGTGAATATAGCTCAATGCCATCTTTGAACCAAGTGATATGAGGTCTAGGTGAACCTTTGGCTACGCATTGAAATGCTATCTTGTGGCCCAAAACATATTCAAGATCAAAGTGTGATGCATCCAAAATTTTAGCACCCTTAAGGAGAAAAAAGTATTTTTATTTTTAAAAAGTTGATTGGCATGTATACTTACATAATAATTGAAATATATACATGAGTTAAATTATATACAAGTATTATTAAGTGATACGAGGCGTGTCCAGAAAGTAGATACTGTTTTGAAAAAAAGTGTAAAACAAACAAAATATTTTTACTAAGAGGGTACCTTAAACTGCTTTTCTACATAGTTTCCACCAATGTTCAAACAGTTGTCATAGCGGTTAATCAATTTATCCAGTCCTTCCACAAGAAAAGATCCTACCAATGATGACAGTCATAGCTATATAGAGTGTTTAATGTTGTCATCAGTTTCAAAATGCTTACCACCAAACTTATGCTTCATATTTCATGTGTCACATTGATGGTTTGACCTCTGGGAAGGAATTCAACAACAGAACCTCGTTTTTTCCTCAGAACACAATACCTATAATTTTCTAGACTGTAATTGTTTTGAACTTTTTTTTCAAAAATAGAGTGTATCTGGACTTCATTGATTGCTGTTTTGATTCTGGGATATAACGAACTTAAGTTTCCATTACAATTCACACTTGATTTAAAATATCCACTCATCACCATAAAAAGTAAGAAATGTCAAAGCACTGTCATATTACTGGGATTTGTGGACATCAGCAAGCATTTTTGGAACCCAGCTGGAACACAGCTGGTAACCTAAGCGGTCTGAAACAATGTCATGCACAAGATATTGTAAAACTTGTGAAAATTCATCAGGAAGGATTGTCATTGTGAACTGTCTGTTCTCACGAATTTTCTCAACTTTCCTTACTAAATCATTGTTAAAAACAAAAGGCCGCCCATTCAAGCCTCATCGCTGACATTGGTTCATCCTTTATTAAATCTTGAATTTGATGATAAATTTTGGTTGGTTCCTTACATTCAAAAATTGAATGACATAATGAATCTCAGTCAGTGAGGTCATGAATTGTTTTAAATATTTTTAATTCACACAGAAAACTGGAAACACTACATAGATCAACCTTAATAGTGTCGGTGAAGAGGCAATGAACCAGGAAGACTAGCGCACATGTGCGGATCGCTAATAGCAGTACTGCAGTGTAGCAGATCAAAACGGTATTTACTTTCTGGATGCACCTCGTGCATAACATGTGTTCATTCGTGAATGGAAAAATATAAATTTACAGTCTAAGCCAAATCAGGACTGGACACTAAGTGGAACATATTATGTTCTTGGAAATATAGCTTCTAGTATGGATGGCCATCATTGCAGCCCTGACAAGATGTCTGATGTTGCTAAGATATGCATCCTTTCAGCCTCTAGATTAACTTAGAGAACAAATATTCGAAGAGTGTGTATCCTAGTAATTATATTTAAGAATAGCAGTCTATTCCAGTGGACACCTGGACACTGTGGGGTCTTATGTAAAGGACAATCCAATGGAATTGTTTAAGCTGCAACAATTATAGTTTTGGCTCAACTTCTCAATCATTCCCTGACCATTAGAAGGCTGCTACCATCATAACCAGGATGACGAGTAAAAATGATAAACATTAGGTGACTTCAACATGAAATTCAATTCTACTGTGATCCGATAATACATCGGAGTGTGCAAAAGGCAACTGACATATCTGTTCTTAAAGCTTATAACACAACTACATCATAACTTAAATCATTATAATATGAATTGTACAGTAAACAATGCATAAGAAATTCTCAAGAGGAGAAGACCTATAACCAGGCATACTACGGAAATTGAGAAGTAAAAAATAAGTATTTTTCCAATTCTGTAGAGCGTGTGTGTGTGTGTGTGTGTGTTTTCACGGTTCTTTTCTTTATTCTAAGATATCGGCTCTGTATATGGAAGTGGCTTTGTTGGTCATTTAGTCATTTTCAACACTTCAAAAATTTCCAAACTATAAGTTTCTATCATAGTAGTACATTCTTGGCCTTTAGATTTTCTGTCAGTCATTTTATGAAACTTTGAATAGAAAGAGATTTGTGTTTGATCTGGTTTGAATCTGTTCAAAAATGTTGACAAAATTCTGCATTCAATTACTAAAAAAATAGAATAATAAGAAAAAACATTGAAAACAAGGGGTACTCAACAGGATGGCAAATGTTTTTATGTGATATTTATTATTAGTTATTGGAATTTTGTTTCCATCACATTAGCAAAATAGCTATGTGTTGCAATTACTTTTCCATTTAAAGTAATTATATTTGTATAAAACATGCACTTTGCTGCTATCAATAAAGTAAGATAATTAAGATGAATTATTTTCAAATTATTTAAACATGGACTACTTAGACATTAGGTATTTATACAAATACTTACATTATTGTTGTTATAATATTGATCACTTTCAGGGTCTCTGTATTTTCCAGTTATGGGAAGTCCAATTTGAACCCTGCTTTTTGTACGAGTTTTAGCCCGACCTCTTCGACCAGCCACTTCATACGGTGTTAACATTAAAATGTACAGTAGGCCAAATAAATGTATCAAATGTTGCAGTTCCATTGCTGCTTGGAATTACACAGCAATTCTGAAAGTTCAATTGTTTTATTATGACTAACATATTTAAAGATTTATGGGACTCCTAAATATTTTAATTTTTTAAAATGTTTTAGTGTTGATAAATTTTTAGTGGTAATAATTAAAGAAGAAAATGTAGAAGTAAAAACAGCTACTAGTAAAAAGCTGTTCTACTAGTGAAGCGATTTTTAGAGTCTGTAGGTAAAACCAATGATTCTTGCTATTTCGATATGTATATTGATAACACACCTTTTACTCGTAAACTGCATGACTAATGACTTTAAATTTGGCAAAAGTTACTCAGGTCCTTTAGTTAATTATATCCAAACTCAGGAAAAGTATAGGAATTGACAACAAAAAAATATTTAGTGATAGTTGGGGGGTAAAATCTTAAGAATTTTTTTTTATTTATCTAGCATTGGTTGTTATTTCAAACTACGTAGAATTGATAATGATTCCGTATATATCTATACATATACATATATAATTTTTGCACATAAAGAACCTTATAGAGTCACCACACCTCTTCAAAAGTTCAAGTTTTCGTGTCTCTTGCTCTAATTTTGACATGTTAGGTCAACAAAATCTTTAAAAAATTATAAACCTATTTTGAATAAAAAAACTGACACAATATATATGTCACAAAATATATTTGTATATATATATATATATATATATATATATATATATATATATATATATATATATATATATATATATATATATATATATATATATATATTTACACATTATAAAATTTATAATTCATTTGAGGCCAGTCATTTAACAGGATGAAACTTAACAAATCACTAAAAATAGAGAGTAATTACCAAACAGTATAATTACCTGAATTTTGTTAAAATCACTGCTAATTGGAGAATGAAGTGTTGTTATCACTGATTCAATCAAGCTGTCAGTGTGGTTGAGCTGTGTACCTCGATGTATTGACTTAATTGGCTCGTTGGAGTTTGTTTATATTAATAGATGGCTTCCTTTGTTAGATGAAACCTGGCCAGACCTTCAACCATGAGGTTTTCGGTTACTAAATTAAATTATTTACTTAACGAATTAAATCCAAAGAAGCATTATTTGTCCAAAAACACTGAATGTTTCACAATTTTGATTGTCTTACTTCCAACTGTTTGCAGGCCAAACATTTTTAGAGACAAACCACTACCCAGACCTGCCTAATTTTGAATATTAAAAAAACAGGTTGCTGAGTGTATGTGGTTATTCAGTGTTGTTAATTGTTTCAGGAAGGTAGCTCCATGTTGTGATTATAGAAAGTTATGATAACACAAGGTAGAGATTCTTACATATACACAAGGAAAGTCATGATATGTATAAAATGTTTGACCTTCCTGCAACCTGTGTGATATCCAAAATAAAACAACTTTTTTGATTCAGGAATCTGAAAATGTGAAATTGATAACAGGCATTGTATTTTTAATACAAAGTTTTCTATAAATAACGTACAATTACAGATTTATGATTTCAGTGAAATTTGGCATATAGATATCTGTGGAATGTTGTTTGTTATAAAAAAATTGTTTTAAAAAATTAACAAAAATGGGATTTTTAAAGTGAACCATTTTTACGTAAGCCTAGTAGCACTATGAGGAAAAGGTAGAAACTCGCAATATATAAATAACGTGTAAAAAAGCAGGTATGATATTTGCTAATGAAACTAAGGGATGTGAGTAGAAAACTTCCTGCTGATTTCAATTTTTTTCTTTTTAATATTATCTGTTTAAAATTTTATGTATAAATAAGTTCAATAATAAACATTTAAATTTTAATACCATTATATTAACATACTTGACCCATACGGCACAAAATTAGTAGGATGTAACTATAAAGATTTTTTTTTATATATTTGTAGTTTATGATGTAGTTAAGTGTACATTTTCTTTAATATTAATGTGTATAATTTCACTTTACCAATAAAGTCAGTATATAATTGGATTGATACAGACCAACAACGAACACTAATTACTTCAATTTCTTTAAAGTTTTCACTTCTGTTTAGCATCTCCTGATTGCCATATTAAACGTTTTTGTGGTTCCAGAATATGAATTGAGGTGTCCATGAATATGTCGAAGTGGTGTATGAGGTGTTCATGGTATTTACTGTATTGCCATTTTGCTGAATCCAGACATTTTCCAAATTGGTTGTATTTTAAATCACATGGACAACCAATTTACGTTTCGCTTGTTGGTTTGTCAAATTGAGAGCCAAATTGACAGTGACTGTGATACTATTTAAACTACCGACAGTATACTCTAAATAATTCCAAAAAAGTCACTAGCATACTGTCATTTATTGAGTGATAGTGTGGATGGTGCTGGTAAATGAGATGTGGATATTCTAATAACTTAAATTGTGTTTATAAACCTATTCTTGTCATTCATTAAGCAATTGTGGTTATACTCTTAGATAAAAGTGAGCGTCATCATTCATTAATCAAAAGTGGTTATATACCTACTCTCAGATAAAAGTGTGCATCATCATTCACTAAACAATTGTGGTTATATACCTACGCTCAGATAAAAGTGAGCATCATTCATTAAGCAAAAGTGGTTATATCCCTAGTCTCAGATAGAAGTGAGTATCATCATTCATTAAACAATTGTGGTTATACTCTCAGATAAAAGTGAGCATCATCATTCATTAAGCAATTGTGGTTATATCCCTAGTCTCAGATAAAAGTGAGCATCATCATTCATTAAGCATTGCAAAGTTTCATGAAACAATTGTATTTATAAAATCATTTACATTCTCACAGTATAGACATTTAATTATTCGTAATCAGTGTTTCTGTAACCTCTGTTACATTCTGTAATATTTTTTACATTGTATCTGAGATCTGGTTCCTTCTATCGGATGTTCTCAGTTCATCTAAAATTTCACTATCTAGAAATAATTCTGTCATGTAAAAAGTTAAATGTTGTAGAGTCCGTTGCCACATTTTTACTGAAATGGCCTCTTGTTACAATAAATATTTTTCATAAACCTGCATATTACAAAAAGCTTTAAAATTTGTATAAATTTTCATTTTAAGTTAATGTGAAAACAAACAAGTTTTCAGCCATGTTATGGTGGCTGTAAACATAATACAAAATTGTAATTTTTTTGTGTGTTTAACGTCCGACTATTGTGCACACTTGGGGTAATGCAGACGATGGTATGATTTATAGTGTATGAAAATGCCAAGCCCTGGCCGGGAATCGAACCCAGATCCTCGGGGTGAAAGCCCAGTACGCTATCAACTAGGCCACCGAGGCGGCTGACACACAAATTGTAATTCAGTAATCAAAGTAGTATAGGCTATATTAAGAGAAATGAGTGCTTTAACATTTCGAACTAATGAATGTTCAAATGTTTGTCGATTATCTTACATACTACACTTGTAACATCTAATGTTAAATACAGAAACAGAAATCTGTATGAAGGTTTATTTAAAACAGTGCTGTAGTGATTATTCATTCACGTATAATCTATATAAATCCTCAAAACCAAGGAGAGGGATTTTAAAATAATGGAAAATAATTTAACCATAAAAAAAACTTATATTTTTGGGTTATCCTACAAGTAATAAAGTTCATCCTAACTGTATGCAGCTGGAGAATTACAAGGAAGGTTTTGAAATAAATAAATGTTTGTAGGTAAACTGAATTTAGTCATGCCAACCATACAAAATATTTTGTCTTGTATGTCTGAAATTCTAAACATTCCTAATGTTTAGGCAATACCATTCCTAATGGCAATACTTAATAAAGAAAAATCGACAAAAATCAAAACGGTTTTATTTTCCAAAGTTATTTGTTCTACTCTAATAAATAAATAACACACAAGTCAAACTTAAAGACAAACAAAACACATCTGTGCACTAGTATGTGAACTGAGCAGCTAATATGTGTAAATAACATAATCTGTTCTGAATCCTCTCCTGTCTATTGCGTACTGGTTATCAGCTTGGCACTCATAGTAGCCTGCATCTTTCTGTGTTGTCGGATCAATCTCCATCTTGGATTTCATAGTGTCATTGCCCATCGGCCACTCATGTACCTAAAACCGATTCTTGTGTACCGATTTGATTTAGTATATGTTAGTTTCAATTTGTTCTTGTCTGTTAAAACAGTTCAAATATTTATAACTGTGATATATAGTAGAAGATTCTATGTAATCAGCTATTTGCTTTAGACAGTATTTTTATTATTTCTTTTTTTTTTTAAAGTACATTTTTTTAAATCATACATTTCTGTAATGTATGAAAATATTTTACATTTTAACTTTAAGATATGAAAAAATATCTTTAACTTTAAAAATATCTTAAATTACTCTTTATAATTATTGAACTTCTAATGAAATAACTTTTTAGACTAGTAGTTCAGAGTATAATGACAGTATTAATATATTTTAGAATAATTTTAGGCCAAGACAAACCACATTATACTTGGGAAACTTATGCACAGTAAACTAAGATATAGAAGATGGGACATACCATTCTTACCGTAATATTTGCACACACAAATCTGTCTGGTCAAGTGTACTGTAGTTTTTGTTTAGCTGTAATTATTACATACAAAAAACTTAATGAATCTAACAAAAAATACAGTGTTCTAGAAAGTTCAGTATCATACTAATAGAAGGTGGGCTTTGTGTTACACGATTAAAATTAATGCTTTTTTATTTCATTGACAAATATAGTTAATTAAGATTTTATTATTTGGTACTGCTTTATTTTGTAAAGTTTATTGTGTAAATAACATTAATTCAGACTGTAGTTATATTCCTACATTATTTTCATTTACGAGGGCTATTCAGAAAGTAGATTACGTTTTTGGATAAAAAAAAAACTAAGTACAGGAAAAAAATTTTATTATATACATTTGAAAGAGGAACTAAAATACTATTTTTCGACATAATCGCCAAACAAATTTAGACATTTGTCATATCGGTGAACTAGCTTTGAAATTCCCGTGTCGTAGAATTCCGCCGCCTGTGACGCCAGCCAGTCAGTCACGCCCGCTGAGATCTCGCGTCGTCATCAAGCGCTGTGTTGCAAGCCAAGTCTTCATCTTCGGAATAAGTGGAAATCACTAGGTGCCAGGTCCGACTGTAGGGTGGATGAGGGAAAATCTCCCACTTGAAGGCCGTCAAGACGCTTTGTTCGATTCGACGATTTGCCGTGTGAGGGCGGGCATTGTCGTGCAAAAACAACACTTTTGCACTCAGTTTTCCTCTCCGCTTGTTCTGGATAGCTCTGCCTTAAGTTTCGTAATGTTTGGCAATACCTTTCTGAGTTTATGGTTGCTCCATGTTCTAGGAAGTCAACCAGAAGAACACCTTTCCTGTCCCAAAAACGGTCGCCATGATCTTCCTTGCTGACAGGGTTTGCAAACATTTCCTCGGTTTTTGGGGGAATTTGTGTGCCCCCACTCCATAGACTGTAGTTTTGTCTCACAGGTAACGTGCTTAACCCAAGTCTCATCTCCTGTTACGATGCGATCAAGAAATGATTCACCATCTTTGTCGTAAGCGTCCAGAAATGACAACGATGCAGCCATACGCTGACCCTTGTGCTGTTCTGTCAGGAACTTTGGCACCCATCTGGCACAAAACTTATGGTATCCTAACTTTTTGGTGACAATTTCAGCATAACAATGTTCGCGAAACTTGTGGGAAACAAAGACTTGGCTTGCAACACAGCGCTTCGATGACGACGCAGATCTCCGCGCGGGCGTGACTGACTGGCTGGCGTCACAGGCGGTGGAATTCTACGACACGGGAATTTCAAAGCTAGTTCACCGATATGACAAATGTCTAAATTTGTTTGGCGATTATGTCGAAAAATAGTATTTTAGTTCCTCTTTCAAATGTATATAATAAAATTTTTTTCCTGTACTTAGTTTTTTTTTTATCCAAAAACGTAATCTACTTTCTGAATAGCCCTCGTATAAATTTTATATTTTTTAATGTTAAAGTATTTGCAAAATTTCAAAGACTAACAAACCTGAAAAAATTTATGAGCATATAGTTCAATTCCATCTTTAAACCACGTTATATGTGGCCTTGGAAGTCCTTGGGCCATACAGAAGAATGTTATCTTACGCCCAAGCATGTAATCCAACTCAAAGTGTGAAGATTTAACTATACGAGCGCCCTGAAAATTAATTTGTATCTGGTGTTATTTAATTTAATACTTATTACGTATATTTTTTAAGTGTTATTAGCAAATTTTTCTTCAAAATTCTTTAAATATAATTTAGTTTACTAAAAATGAATTTTTTTCCAACTATTTTTATAAGTATGATAATTTATATATTTCACAAACATATTGTGAAATTAATTGCTTGAATTTAAGTTCAACTTAATTTGTTTGAATTAAAGTTGTTGAATTTCAAGTTGAACTTACTTTTCATTTAAATTTAAAAATATGATTTGCCTAACTGTAAGGTGTTTGAATTTGGTCTATTAACAAGTAACTGCTGTATTTCAGTACTGAATTCAACATTCTAAGTAATAAACAAGTGAACTGAAACAGAACATTTTATTTTAAAACCAAAAATTTAGTGTGCATTTGTTTAGTGCACAAAAAAAATTTATTTGTTAACTGAAGTATGATTCTGGTTTCTGTCCACCCAAACATTTGTTGCATTTATAGTGTCTTCCAAAGACCTTTTCTGCTTCCCTTTTTGTGTATCTTAAATCAATCTGACTATGGATTTATTTGTTAAAATTAAAAAAAAAATACTGTAAATTTAATACCAACACTTTTTTTTTGAGAGAGAGAGAGGGAGAGAGAGAATTGTCAACATTTTGAATGTAGGTTTTCGAAATACTGATCAACACATAAAGGATTATTAATTTCTTTTTATAAATTTTTTTCTAGTTAGTAATAAAGTATGGAAGGGGTTGTTTGTGAATTTAGGGAAATTTTTAATGCAAATTTTTGGTAATGAAGCTGTTGGAATTGTTATGCAAGACTGAAGTGGGTTGTACAGTTCTGGGAATTGTTATTGAAGACAGAGGTCATACATTTTGTAGTCATACATTCTAGGTAGCAGGCTTCCATTTCTTAGGGAAAGTCTTCACAAAGAATGTTTTAAAATATTTACGTTTTAAAAAAATTGAATGTTTTTGTAAAAAGAAAATTTGAAGGCCATGTTGGGACACGACCGTTAGCTTAAAAGTGAATAATATGTCAGCAGTGGTTTGAATGTTCAAAGTTTATTATTTTTCTGATTTACTGCCAAACTATAAGTGCTTTTTTAATTTAAAATTTGGTACATTAATATAAATTGTGAGTTGTTTTTTACTGTGAAAAAAAATTGAGCAAAATAATGAGATAATTTTAACAAATTATAAACCTCGTGTAATTTCTTTGTAATATTCCAAATTTTGAAGGCTATAACCAAAACAAGTATTAAATATTCAGAGTTTTATTATAAACTGTTTTTTATTAAGGTCAAAAAGATTAAAATAGGAACTGTAAAAATATGTTGCTGACACAGTGTGTGTTAGAGCATAAACAGAGTGATACTGAATGAGTGTATACACATGACATCAGCCTTTGTTGATATCATTACAAAGTTGATCAATCATGTTCAAAACATGTTTTGTTTTAAACTTTATTAAATGGGATTTCATTAATGTCTATGCAGTTTATGTGTTATTTAATTTTTTATATTTTAAATGTATATTTAATGAAATATACATGAATATATTTTCATGAAATATATTCATTTTTTTCATGAAATTTGTGAATTTAGCATGTAGTCTTGTTTCAAATTGTAAGGTATTCTGTTAAAAAAAAAATGTGTGACTTATTATAGAATTATACTCACATCTTTGTGATCATAATAGTTGGCACTAGCCATGTTCTTGTGATTAATCAGTATCGGCATTCTGGATCCATATCTTGTCCTTGTTCCTCCTCTACCCTTACCTCCTCCTCTACCTCCTCCACCCCCTCCTCTAGCACTGTCTGCATATCTTACTATTAATACTACCAACAACATTGTAAGGAACATTTTTTCAGCACTACCCAACATTCTGAAACAAGTTATAACATAAAGTATATAGAAACAAAAACATTTGGTAATTTTAACTGTTTTTTAAAACTATTCAGCGAAGTAAGCCATGTAGTGGTTTATAAACTTTTAGATTATTTAACTATTTTTTTAAATGTTTTTTTTAATGATGATTTTTAATAATTTATTGTATTATAGTGTACTAGATTTCATGAACCAACTAGATATATTTTACTTTGCAAAATTGTGTAAATATATTTATAGTAGCAATTATAACTCATATATTTATAGTAATAATAATGAACTCATTTTCAAAAGTAGTTTTTAAAATTCAAAAATTATTATAGAGTTTCAGGTAAAAGTAATTTGAAACAAGTAAGTACTTGGTGGCATTTTATTTTACTAAAATAACACATGTAATCATCAATTACAAGATGCTATTTTTGTTGAACTATTACATTTATATATATATATATATATATATATATATATATATATATATATATATATATATATATATATATTAGTTTGAAACAATATAAATTTTAGTAGCCTGCTCATTAACAAAATAACTATATTTCCAGATTATTATTTAATTAAACTAACCTGCAATCACTTATAAAGCTCTGTAAGTTTTTGTTTAAACTACCAATTAAAACACAATAATGCAACACAAGTTACTCATCATACTTGTCATTTTAACCAAATTTAGGTTCAGTTGATGTTTGTATGAAGCGTTAACAGATCAACCAATGAGGTGATACCGTTTGTAATGATGAAAGACTATTGGATTAATTGTTTTCATTGACACAGTTGAGGGGGACTTGACGCTCTCAATAAACTTTTGGTTATCCGTTGTTACTACTGTAGCAATATAAGTATTAAGGCGCGGTTCTTTATTTAAGTAAACATTTCGTATTTAGGAGAACATTTCGTGATTTTTGACGATAAATAAGTAGAAAAATATAATTAAAATTTTTTAAATTATTCTCATAAAATAATAATGTACGAAAAAGACGAAAATATAAATGTAAATACGATTTCCCAATAAACCGATTTTATAACTGAACTGTAGGTATACAGATGACAGATGAAAAGGAAAGTGAATAATGACATGAATGAATCACTCTTTAGAACTTAAAACATTAAAAAAATGACCTTTCCTATATAACTTCTAATTTTTAAAAAAAAATCACCGAAAATTGAAAACTTGGTGAAAACGAATGTTGCTCTCACAAGTACTTTGGAGCTACTTTCTGCTTGGACCTTAAATCATGTCCAGGTAAAGTTGGAGAAACACTCAACCAAAAATTTGATGCGGTATTAAACAAAACTACAGGCTATTCAATTTTACTGCAAATCAGAAACAAGCTTCTTGGAATCCTTAATAAAGAAAAGGAAGAAGCAAATTAAGATTTGAAGTATTAAATGCTTTAAGCCCTTCAGACATTTCAAAAATTAAGTGCTCGAAAGTCTTAAATATGCCTTAAATATGCTCGAAAGTTAAATATATCAAAAAGGTTTTACTTTTGATCATTTTTAAAAAAATATACTCAGTATCAATAAATGATTTTTAATATTAACTTAGTTTACTGTAAATTGTATCAATTGTATGGTTTTGTGTATTAAAAAATGTTAGTATGTATATTGCATTTTTAATAAATATTTCACTTTTTTGTTAAATATTATACTTAAATATTTGCTCTTTTTAAATAAATAAAGATCTGGGTCCTAATAATTATACTTTATATATATATTTGTGATATATGCATTTATTATGAATACACGTCAGAGCTGAAAGTAAATTTTCTATAAATGTTAAAATAATATATTCATTAGTTTATGATATAATGAGATAATAGTGTTTTTTAATATTTTGTTATATTTTATCACCACCAGTACCTGCACAGCTTTGTCTCTGAAATACAAACTTTTTCGCTATGTAATGTTCTATATAAACAGGTGTAATTTTAGCTAAATACTGTATTAATTTTTAAAAAATGTGAAAAGAAATTTTAAAATCCGACTTCGAGGTGTTGTCTATTTTATTCTGCCACATTTCTTAGAAAATTTCAGATCTTTGTGTAGCTGTGTATTGTGTTCACATGCATGCACACGTGCATGCACATACATACATACACACCATATTATTGTTTAACGATAAAAATAAGAACAATAGGCTATTATAACATAATATAATCAGTAATTATGTGTGATTACGTTACATTAGAAATGTTTAAGATTGTAAACATTAGGTTACAGTAGGGTTTAAAGTCTGACATAAAAAAAATCATGCAGAAATCAAATTAAGATGCATTGAAACTAACTTTAACACCAGTAAATAAACACTGAGACAACAAGAATTATATTTTCCTTACCCCTTCCCTAATAACTCATTTAATTATATAATTATTTTAAAAACTATTAGTAACCTAAACTCAAATAAATTTAAATTTGATGACAGTCATGTAAATAAAGCATGAAAACATGTTTGCAGAAATGGCCATTTAAAAAAAAAATCCTCCAGTCTCAATTCATCTAAAGATTATGTTCAAAATATATATGAGATCATAATTGCAAAAAATATGTATAAATTTTATAGTCATATAGTTAGGTAGCCAGTTGATATAATTAAGTAGAACAAAAGATTAGCATAGTCATAGAAAAAATTTATTTCTTTGTTTTAGAGAGTATGTATACTTTTAAAAAAATCGTTGTAACACTTCCATTACCCAGAAAGTACCAAGGAAGTATAAGGTAACTGAGGCATCCATTTTAACTGTTTATCAACATATTAAGAATAATACAATAAATTAAGTGATCAAATATCAACTGTATAATTTACTGAATTCTGTTAAACAGAGGTATTTGGAATGTGCCTTATATAACTTCAGCTTACTTGTTGAATTCAACTGTCTTAAAGGAACACAGGCCTAAATATCAACTGAAGGATTTGGATCCTGAAATGTCATTCTGTCAGAACTATAGAACTGAGGTAAGTAATTACTGGATTATAAAATAGAAACTACCATATTGAACAACCAAACCAAAAATTTTGTTAACATTGTATCTTTTCTAGTAAATAATATTATGAAAAATGTATAATTTATATACAGGAAATTTATAATATACAGGTGTTTACAAAAATTAGGATGATATTGTATACACAAAACTATGAAATGTATAAAATATGAATAAAAAACAAAAGATTAATTGACAGTTGCTTTTAATTAATTAAGTAAGATATTTATATATATTTATACATTAAATTAAATTACAATCTTAAACATAAACATCAACAACAATTAAATTTTCAAAAGAAACATAGAAATGCAAAATTATTATGATTAAAACCAATTCTTATACTGATTTAGGAACCAAATTATGAGATGAAAATTTTCTCAATTAATCAATAACTCTTATTCAGAAAAAAAGGTAAATTATTTTTAAGGTTGATCAACCAGTAGCTGAGTTATATTTGCAAAAAAAAAATCAGCTGTTAATACTTACTATAGTAATATTAATAGTGTTAATGATTTATCCATATTCTAATAATACATATCAGTTCTAGTTATGTTTTTAATTATTTACCGTTCTGTCACTAAAAAGGTCTGAGTATTTATCTTATTCATATGTAGCAGTTTATAAAATCACAGATTTTGGTACTACTGTTCCTTAGTCTATTCTTGGGGACTGGGTGATCATGCAGACCTAATTCAAGATTAATTTTAAAGTAAAATTTAATTTGATTATCCAAAAAAATATATATAATTAAATGTTTTTGATATTCACTGATTTTTTTTTAGAAAAAATTAAATTTAACAGTAGGCTTTATTGGTTTTAAAATTTTGTAATATATTATTTTGGCCAAATTTAATAAATATTTATTTATGATTAACTAAAATTTCCAAAATATTCCAAAGTTCACTGTAAATTTAATAAAAGTGTCATTTTATCTCAAGAATCCTTCAGTTACCATATATAATTACAATGTTGTTTCAAAGTAATTGAATGTAAAACAACAGAACAGTGTTATGAAACAAGTTTTATTCTAATATTAAAACATTAGTGTAGAATCACTGCAAAGGATATTTTCTAGTTTTAAAACAGCTGATTTATGAGACAAAATAATACCTGATGTTATATACAAAACAAAGCATCATTGAATTACTAAATGCCTGCTCATAATCTGACACCGATTACCAGACGCTAAATTCAAGTGCTCTGTGGGTAAGGTCACTTTTCTTTAATCAGTCACCATCAGGAATGTTTTTGCCTATTTGTCTTACACATATGAGAATTATCCCTGAATGTTCTTTTTTAACTATATCAAAGACTTGTTTAATTATACTTCATTTTACTACTGAAGTATTCTTATCTGTGGATTTGTACTAAATTAACCCTACAGTACTGTTCACAATTCTTGTCCTCCTATGCCTTTTGAAACAACAGCAATATAATATAGTCCAGACAGAATCCGTTATTTCCAGCTATCATTGCAGTCTGTCAAATATCTCTTGCACATCTAAAACATATAGCAAAATGGAGTGGCATGGCTACATTATAATACAGACAGTCACTTCTGTTGTATGAATCATCCATTTCTATTGAAACCATTTTGTTTCTAGACGAAAGACGGACATGATGTTTGTAAAATCAGCATGGCTGAAGTGTCTAAAGAAATAATTATTTCTAGTGTTTTTTATGTACCCTACTATTTGGGATTCATCACACAAAGATAAAAAAGACAGAAATATCCCTCCAAAAATTTGGAATGACTTGGGCAAAAGAATTAGGAACAGATGAAGGTAAAAAAATAATGATATATTTTTTTACTATTGTTGATATATTAAAGTATACTATCAAGCATTACCCCAGTAGTAGTAACGAAATAATGTGCTAAATGCTACCTTGTTTGCTCCGTATTTTTATAAAATGTACTTTTTGACATACTAATAAAATTTATCCTCATGGGATAATTTATGAAATAACAAATGCCCTGCTTCCTTACTTTGTTTATGTCATGAGCCCACAATCTTTTGCCAAGAAGACTTAACCATATTCTTCATATTCTTCACTTACGATGTACTATCTTTGATGTCATCTTACAAAGTGACAAAAATGCACAGCTTAAGGACGTATTATTTGTGACCATAAAACACGAAAGGCAGAAATGCTAGAAGACATGTTGCACGCTCTGGAATGGATTCTGTCTGGACAAATCCTGACAGTGATATTTGTATTATCAAATTCCATAATGCTTTTAGCTTTCCTGCTTTGTCTTCTTACGTTTAAACAAAGAAGTCATCACCGTATTTGTTTCTCATTACTAAAGGGGACTATTTTGAAGAAATTAAAAAATACTAGGAATTAGGGTAAACAATTTTATTTTTATGAAAAAATTTCTCAAACTTTTGGATAGCACTTAATATTCTAAGTTGATATTAAATAGCACTTTTACAATGAAGGTGGAATTGATTTAATTTTGAATATTGTTAGACTATGGAGATGAGAAAAAATGTTTCTTGAAGTCAGAAATACTTTATTAAAAACATCTTGTTTTGTCAGATGTAATATATTTTACGTGTAATATAGTCAGTATTAAGAGATTAATATATTTTACTTGTAATACAGACAGTAGTAAGAGATTAATATACAGTTGACCTCGGATATAATGCGGTTAAAGGGACGTAACGTATATGAGCGCTGTAAACGAGATAGCATTGTAACAGAGTTCACAGTAAACGAGTTTGTAAACGACGGCAATACTGTATGTAGTGAAAGAAAAGCATACTTTGTACTGTATACATAGTTAATGGCTATTTTATTATAATTTATTACATATATTACATAATTTTAAAATATATTTTAGTTAAAACTAATAATAGAAAATAAGTACTGTACAGTCTAGTATGTATACATGCAACACAGTGCGTACACTGTTGTGAGAGTTCATGAGATTGAAGTTTTCCCCCACTAAGGCATACTGTGTGTGGTGCGCGAGATAATGTCCCCACTCTGTCACCATAGCTCCTCCCTTTTCCTTCACTATCGCTGAGTAGTAACAGTTTCTACATTCAGATTGGCAGACTCTGTGTCCCTGAACTGTTGGAGGGGAATTCTCCTACATGCGCTAGAAATTATTGCACAGGCTGTTTACGAAATGGATGGACTATAACAACAGCGTGACAGTGTTGTATCCGAGTTCACAAAGCGTAACCGAGCCTAAAATACACGTACACTTAATGTAGAATATTCGGGACATTATATATATAGCACTATAACCAAGATAGATTTATAACCAAGGTCGACTGTATTTTATGTGCAATAAGTCAGTAGTTGGAGATTACTAGAAAACTAAAGAATTTGTTATTTAAAATAATGTATTAATCTGAAAATAATGATGATACTTCATATATTTAGGGTGTCTTCATGTTTGTAACCAATTTGTTTGACTTTGGACATCTTATTGATCCTGAAGCTTTTGATGCTAACCGAAAAAATCCAGATATGTATGAAATATTTACAAATCGTTTTGACTGGGAACAGAAATATATACATCCTGATTATCCAGAAAATTTCAATCCAGAAAAGGTTCCTGAACAGGTGAGTTTAATTTTTGTAATTGCAGTAAGGTCTCTTAGGTGTTAAATCTCATTTTTCCATGTCTGGCATTAATATTTCTGGAAAGTGACTTATCATTGATAACAAGTTTGTTGTTAAAGAAGAATCAGAAGACTTGATACTTAGAAATTACTAAAACTGTTTGCAATTTTTGTTTTTGTGCCATCAGATATTGAAGATAGGCTTAGGTAGCTGTTTAAATTAATTGTCACATTCAATGATTTCGTAAAAAATGCAGCAAAAAACAAGAATGATTTCTTAAAATCAGTTTATCAGATTTTGTTCAATATTTGGTCTAATATAATGATTCATTACTTAAATTAGTTTGTGTCAGATTTGAAATAAAAGTAATATATGGTTCAAGAATGATTTCTTAAAATCAGTTTATCAGATTTTGTTCAATATTTGGTCTAATATAATGATTCATTACTTAAATTAGTTTGTGTCAGATTTGAAATAAAAGTAATATATGGTTCAGGATCAATCAAGAAAAAAAAAACAGAACAAAACAAACTCAACAACAGTCAGTTTTTTATCACCTAACTGTATATTTCTTTTACTTAAAATTTGCTGAAGTGACAGAATTATGAAGCTCCACATATGAGCAAAACATGATGAGCCAGTTTTGAAAAATTATGCCAATTTTCCGGTTATTTTTTAGTATTCCTCATACTAGATTTTTTGAGACTATAGTGAACCATGTGTTGCATTTGGGTACTGGCATTTGGATTACACGAGCAAAATTTGATTAAAGTTTTAGTGTATATTTTGATAAAGTCCGATTTTTAACAATTTTTTTACCTATAAAAGATTTAATTAAAAAAAAAAAAAATCCCCGAAGTATAGGCAAACAAAACCTACTTACCAAATTCCAATAAAATCAGTCTAGTTGAGTGTCCAGCGATATGCACATCTCCTGTGCATGAAATCAAAGATCTATCATAATCTCTACATATTTTTTTTGTGATCTGTATATCTTAAAAAAAGATAATAGAAATATGAAAAAAACTGTCTTTTGTATTCCGTGTAGTGATAATGTAAACAAACTTAGAAAAAAGCTAGTGTATTAGGGGGATAATTGGCAGCTAAGCTATTCTGGAATTCTATTTCCTGTTTGATATTTCCTCACTATTACAGTTATGTGAAATATCAGATTAATTATTTGTCATTGCTTAAATTAATTTCTTCTTTATAAATCTCTCAGCACATTTTCGATAGATTCTTTTTTCCATTTTACAGTTGTGCAGCAATTTAAAACAAATATTTAATATGTTTTTCAAATAAATTTGTTTCAGCCATGTCCAGATGTGTATTGGTTTCCAGTGGTTACACCTGCATTTTGTAAGCAACTAATTGAAATTGTTGAATCATATGGCAAATGGTCTGATGGTTCAAATAAGGTGAGATTAAAAATATATTAGATTTTGTTACAAATTTTATCTCTTTAAACATACAATGGTTAACTGACCTTTACTGGATCAGATCTCTGGTCAGATAATGAAAAAAGTGTACTAAACAGAAACTTACACAAATACAATGTTAAAAATGTACAAATATAAGAAATTATTTTAATATTTATTATTTAAGCAAATTTTGTTTTGCCAATTTTACCAAACAAATTTTTAATCAGTTTGTGTGCAATATTTGTGAATGACTTTCTTTTTTTAGCACTATTAATTAGCACAGTCATTAACTGTTGTTTATTCTGACACCAAACTTGTCATTTAAATTTGTATTGATTCGCAGCTATCCAATCATTCTGCTGTTTATAGTTTCTGTGCTATAGTCTGCAGTGCAGTTGACCTTCCTTTAGAATCAAGGGAGTTTAAAAATTTTTTTTCAGCCACACCTTCTTCCTAGATACATTCTTTGGAGGGGTTCTACTTATTAATTATGTAGTCTAATGTAATTTAATTTATTACTTTCTTTAATCTAAATACATATCACACGAATTTCTCAAAATGTTCTGTTGTTGTACTTCGCTGTTAATAATATTTATTTTAATTATAATAGGGGTTGTCCTAATGTCCATTCCTTGGAGTCTTGTCACAGGACTCATTACTTTTGTAGACTAATTAAAATTTATTGGTCCAGATAAAATTCTCTTAAAGACTTTCTATTTTATCAGCTGTAGGGTCTTGTCCAAGCCATTCATGGTTAACTACTGCAAGATCATTCCTATGCCTTTTGGAGTAACTTTAAATGATAATCTAATATCCTGGGGATTTTCCGTATTTTACTGTAGGGTAAACTATTCACACGGTTGTAATCTCGAATCATTCAGTGGACACCACTGGACATGGAAATGGCTAATTATCTAGCAATCTGCACCAGACTTATCAAACTCAAGAGTTGTTGACACCACACGTTGTTGCTGAACTCTTGAAGGAATTCCAGTCAGCTTAACATGTTGGTATACTGAAACAGAAATAAATTACTTAATGTGCCATTAAGGTCACAGGATTGCAGTCGGCTCAACATGCCAATATTGTGTTGAAGGATATATAGTTGGCTCAACACAGTGGTACTACATTTATTTGTACCTTGGGAACAGGCTGGCTCAGCATGTCGATGTAAAATGGCTGCAGTGTTGGAAAGAACTTAGTGGATTATCAGCTTAACATGACAGTATAACCCAAAGGAACTGGTGACTATTGGCTAAGCATGTAGAATTATAGTTGAAGGATTTACAGTCAGCTCAACGCCATGTTGGTACTGTATTGGAATAGGTAGGTAGGGAAGGATTTGTCTGAAGGAGCCCAATGCAGCGCTGTGCAACTTTTTATTTCTATATTGTTAAGGGATGGGGTAAGGTATCTTGTTTTTCAACTAATTGCTACTTCTACCTTAAATTTTAACATGTTTAGCTTATCTAATTTGAAAAAAAATAATTGGGGTATGAAACACTTCAATACAATTCAACATATTCATTATGTTTCTATTTTAGTCCATTCATTCTTATATAATCACAGTTACTGTATATAGTACCTGAAATTTAAAAACAAAAATGTAGGCTTCGTACTGTAGGGTGTACACAGCACAACTTCATGCAAGAAAGTAAGAAAGCTACTAGCTTAAAAAAAAATGAGTGACTAGTGGTGTTGTTTTTTCCTTCTTATAGTTGTGAGAAGCAACAAAAAATATTTGATCAGGGTGAGTCATGTCCAGGAATTTGGGTAAATACGCTGAGGAGTGGTTAAATAAAAGATGATGGAGACAGCATCTATTCTATTATTTAAAAATGAAAGCATATGCATAAAAATGAAAGCATATTTTGTTTGTTTCTTATACAAATACATTGTTGGATTAGGATTAAAATATCAGAGATATCTATCAACTATTTAGAAAGAATATTTTGATAGTTAAGTACCATTTACAAAGAAATGTAAAAGAAAATTTGAATTTTAAGTTAATGCTCATAGCTGTTTTCTTTTTTACATCAGCTTTATGTTACTATAAACCTATTATTTAATTATGTACTAAAAATTTGTTATGTTCATTTAATAAATAAACAATAGCATGCAACAGAGTTTATTTTATTAATTAGAATAATAGTTTGTAAAAAAGAATATTTATATGAATTACTATTTGTAGACCTAACTGGTGGTTATAAAAAATGTGTGTTTTTTTATTATTCATTTAGCAGAAAAGAAATAAGGTAAAATTTACGCAATACTATTTGGCTATTTTTATCAGTCAGCCTTTACATTATTTTCGAAAAAGTTGCTGAGGACAAAATTCAATTTAAATAATAAAGTTTCAACAGTTCTTGCTCAAGAAATTATACATCTGAAATAAAAAGTGACATAAAACTGTTATTTAACTTCTCAGGAAATTAAATGCTGTGAAATTTTTATTTGTGGTATCTCGCAAATTGAAAAATATTGTGAACTAATATATTTTGTAGGATGATCGTCTGATTGGAGGCTATGAGAATGTTCCAACTCGTGATATTCATATGAATCAAGTTAATTATGACAATATCTGGATGGAGTTTTTGAGACTTTTTGTTCGACCATTGCAAGAACATGTCTTCACTGGATATTTCCATGACGTATTTAAATATTTGTTATTATTTGTTATTGCTTGCATGACTTATCATTCTTTTTGTTTGTTTTCTTGTCCTTAACTTTCAACCTTCTTTTTCAAAAAAAAATACTATCTTCCAATTATAACCTTCCCGCTATTAAAAATATTTTTTAACCTTGTAACCTGGCTAACTAACCTAACCAAATTAGGACGACAGGCTTGAAGGAGGCTATGAAGCTGTTCCAACACGAGATATACATTTGAAGCAAGTAGGATTGGATAAACTCTGGGATTATTTCCTCACAAACATTATCAGCCCGTTGCAACAGGCTGTTTTTGTTGGTTATTTGGATGTAAGCATTTCAGTCCTTTACGTGATTTAGTTTCCAGATGCACGGTGAAAGAACAGTAATGAGCACATCTAGAGGGAGTGGCAAGGCTTAGGTTTATTATATTATGTAAGATAAAAATATGGGTTTTAAAAATATATTTTTAAATAAAATAAAAAAAATTATTTGAAAAAATGGGGAAGTATTTCAATTTTCAGTGTAGTTTAATTTCAACATTTAGGTAAATATGCAGGTTGTTTTATTTTTTTTTTTTTTATTTTTTTGCTAAAACAGTATTACATGTCCAAAAGCAATAATCCAAAATATAAAAGCATGGAAATTATGGGAAGTATGATAATAATTGAAAATAAAAAGTAACCCGCATAACACTGTGCAAATTAAGTAACATGTTTTTCATCACTAAAAAGATAAAAAAATTATATTAAAAAAATAAGAAATAAAATAAGAAAAGGGTGAAAACCTAACTGACATGGTTGTCGGGTAAAGAAATTAAATCGACGTCATTTTAACAACGCCTTTACTAAGGAATAAACAAAGTAATATATATTATGTAATGACTAATAGAATGTGGTAACATGCACAAGCAGTTAGGCGTGTAGTAAATGTTATCTAGTATGTTCCATGTGATGTAAACAGCAGTGATGTTACTATATAGTTTCATAAAAAAACCTAAAATCATAAATTATCTTTAAAAAAATATTTTCCACAGCTGAATATGTGTTAATTGGATAATAAGGTATGTAATAAATAAAAAAAATCAAAAATTACTATTTGAAAAAACAACATACACTGCCATTATTATTAACTAACTAAATTTAACCATGATTGTACAGTATTTTTCTTAATGCTTCGTAATTAATTGCAGGTAACCGGTTTTTATAGTTAACATAATTGTACTGATTTGAAGGAAGGATCAGCACAGACTACCCAGGAGGGATTTATTTATTGCATACCAAATAATATGCCGTTAACAGTTTAGGTTTTCATTTGTATAAATAAAGACTTATTTAGCTTTATATATAATTCACATTTTTTTTCTATACGGTTTCATGCCTACTGCTTTTGTACATAGTCTCCTGCAGCTTTTGTACATAGTCTTTGCCAAATGTATGGTGAGCTTATGGATCCCGTCGCATCCACACATTCCAATAGTATTAAGTCTGACTTCATCAAATTGTGCCTCTACTTCTTCATAACTGTGAAAATTATGCCCGTCTAATGGTATAAAGAGATGAAAGTTGCAATTATAAATAAGGTTCTGCAGTTTTTCATTGGATTTAGTCCAGTTTATTTTGAATCTCAGGTCAGTGTGGCTATGTGATGTCTAGCATTGTCATGCAACAAAATCAAATCAGATTGATTAGTGACAGCTTTTGTGCTATCCAGGAGCTGACAGTAATATGCAGTGTCTACAGTCAGACATTCATGGTGAAAATATTCCTTTTCAGTAGTGCAAAAGAGTTTCAAGAATTATCCTAGATGACATACAAGTTTTGGCTTTCACAGAGTGAATTTCATTAGTCTTCTGCTATTCTTTAGTTGCAGTTTTTGATTCTGAATAATGAGTGACATATGCGTCAGTATTCTGTGCAAGACGTTGCTCTCAATAAAATTGATTCAGTCTTTGTCAAAATGTCTTTTTTTTGTGCCTCTTTCATAAATTACCAAAAGTTGTGGACCTGTGTTGCACAAACTGTACAAAAACCTAGGTATGCTGTGATAATGCATATGCTTTACCACGAGTTATTTGCACTCCTTTAGAACAATTTTAACAATCCTCATTACATTCAGTGAGGTCACAAATCACTCGGGTAATATTGTTAGTCAAATTTGATCTTGGATGTCTATCATAACTTTTATTTTCAATGGTTTTACACCCACCTTTTAATTTTTTAGCTCATTCTTGCACTTGAGTTCCTGAAAATGTTGTATCCCCCAAACGGTACAATCAGTGTAGCAAGAATTGGACAAATGAGGTAACTTAATTCAGAAACTTTAAAGTAAATAAATTTTAAGTTAAAAGTTAAGTTTGAGTTAAAACAAATAAATTAACAGAAAATTTAAAATAAGTATTCTGCCTTGTTCATACATAGCTGTGCATGTGGATGGAATCATATTAAATCTCCTCCCAACATCCTTGTCAATAATACCTCTCTGCTGCTCTGTATTAGACATTAAAATGAAAACTTGAATCTCTTTTGTAATGCATGTTTGTAAAAATGTTAACAGACCAACCTGAAACGGTCAACGTAATATGCTCAGCATGTTTTGTTAAACTAAATTTTTTATTTTGTAGATAGATTTTTTTATAGTAGAAAAATTACATATTTTTGTTAACATTTACAATCCAGTTGAATGTTGTATTGAGTTGCTGTTGTAATGTGATTTTTCTGTAGTCTATGTTATTATTATAATGATCATAACTAAATGATTTGCATGGCTTTGTTTTAATTTTTTTTCAGTTCTATAATTTTTGCATTTATTTAATTATACACTGGTTTAAGCAGATAAACCTGATTAGCTTAAAATACAGATTAAACAAAACACATTATTTTTATGTACTTTTAACTCACTTTCATTCCACGGCTACCAGTTGCTAAACTGTACATATCACATTATATGTATTTATTCTTAAGACGATTTCTTGATAAGTGAAAGCTTGTATTTACTCAAAATTCTCTATAATTGATGTCTTCTATATAGCACTGTTTTTTGAATTAACCTTCACTTTTAATTACTTTTCACTCTAAAATAAAGCTTAAGACACTGAAGCACTCTTAGAAACGAAGTGAATTCATCAGCAGCTGGGAAGTGTTTCCCTCTTCTCTTAAAATCACAAATCCAAAATGTCCATCTGTATTCCTTGATTGTTTTTGAGGGCAAATTTCCCTCAGATTTTAATTTGTTAAGTTTACTAATACAGGTGTAAAGAAAACGTTTATTTAAAAATTATTGTCTGTTTTGCAAATATGGACTATGTTTACATTTAGTCCACATTTAAATTATTACATTTAGTCTAAATAAAATAACTTCTTTATTTCGGTTACATTACATTATTATGCAAATTACTTTAATACATACGAGGTTGTTTAGAAAATAAGTCATTAGGTATTGTTTATCCTAACAACTAATTAGGAACTTCTCTGTTGCTAGATCATGTTAAGCCTTGCATCTGGCCATTAAATAATTAAAATACATTAAACGTTTCCAACCTTATAAGTTTACATTAAATATTTGAATATGCCAACTTATTTTTAAATATATGGTGTGTACAAAAAAAGTATTCTTATAGCTAAATGTCTATATATCCATTTACACAAATTATTTTCAGGTTAATTTAATATCTTGATAAAAGCCAACATACTGTAGGCTATTTATTGCAGAATAACGTCATTGCTAAAGGCAATTTTAATTTAATTCCATTGATTGTTTACAATTGAATTCAGTTCAGATAGATTATCAGTTTAAAATTATGATTTGTTTTAATATATATATTTTTTTTTTGTTTAATGTCCGACTATTGTGCACACTTGGGCTAATGCAGACGGCATATATATATATATATATATATATATAGTGATCTAGAAGTCATGATTGGTGCTTATTTCAAAGACCCCACATCTGGGTCTTAACATTATGGCCACTCTTTTGCTTTATATTCCAGTTAGAATTCTTAAAAAACCTGCAGGTTTATCTTTTACATCCTTAAGAAATTTGATAAAAATTGTTCTTTTACAAACTTAATAATAATTTACTCTGATATGTTAGAACAATGAATTATTTCTTTAATTCTTGCAGTTACAATTCTCTTTTACTAATACCTTTACGTCATTTTTGTGTGTACAAGCTACAGATTATATGTAAATATTTGCATGGTTACTGGAAGGCAAGTTAGTAAAATTGAACAAATAAATCTGTTATTGTTGCTAAGGCTTAATTAAATGTGAGAATGGTTTAAGTAAGGTTTAACTTGCTGTAAAAAGCTGTTGTTTTTCTCACTTATTACTTTAAATATTTTTAGAGTGAAGAAATATTTGTCATGTTTTAATTTTATGCCTTTTGGATTTTTAATTTTAAAACATTTTCTACATTTTATTATTTTTGAAATATACTTCCTCTTAATTTGTTAACTAGTTTTATTCGTAATTAATTATTACAGCAGTAAAGAGTCAAAACATTTTTTTTTAATCAGAAATTAGAATTATATATATTTGAATATGGCTTTCAAAATTGTTTTTAATTATTACCATAACTCTTTGAGTTTCATGACTATTTTGCCGTCATATGCATAATGTCTCAAACCCACAACTTTGAGCTGTGCAGTTCAGAGGCGCAGGAAACTGACCGTGCTTTAGCCATAGCAACCACCAAGTCCTGGGCTAATGTAGCCTACTATGTATTTACACATTTTTAAAACAAAAACAAGGTTCTTAATTCTGTTTGATTCTTTTGGTTTTACTCTAATGTATAAAAAAATAATATAAAGGAATAAAAAAGTTATATAAAGGTATAATTTAAAATTTATGTTATAATTGGAGTATTTGTAGTTTATGTGTATTTTTTTCATCAAAAAACTTGCACAAGCAATTCAAATATCAACTGATATCAACTTCATTCAACTGAATGAACCTTCTTTAATTTTGTTTAAGGAGTTCATAATTTAGTTAGTTTACTTTCATTTCTATTGTTTTCTTTTTTTAGTTTTATTACATTCTATTTAAATTAACTAATATTAAATTAATTTTTCTAGCCTCCTCGTTCATTGATGAACTTTGTTGTCCGCTACAAGCCTGATGAACAGCCATCTCTGCGACCACATCATGATTCGTCAACATACACTATTAATTTGGCATTAAATACACCAAAAGTTGACTATGAGGTAGGTTAGGCCTAACGTTAAACAAACACTGGATACTAATAAAAACCAGTTTAAAATGTTTTTATTTTATTTCCTGTTTAACACATAATAAATGTCTTCAGCTATGGAAGTCATAATTTCTGTTACCTTTTAAACATGTACTTTGCTTTGATGGACATTACAAGTGTTTTGAATGGGTGAAAATTTGTTTAAGGTTATAATTTTGGTACATATTTTTTTTATGTTCTTAGAGTTGCTGTTTTATTGATGCAATAGAATTTTTATTTAATTAAAAAATTCTGTACATTTCCAAATGTACTTAATAAAATTTGTGACTAGATTATTCAATTATTTAACCTATTTGATAAATAAATTTAATACTGAATTGTATCATTTAATTTTTATTAGTATTTACAATAGTTTCGTATCATTATTACAAAAAATATCTCAACATAAGTATTGATGATTTTTTTTAAACACTGTAAATGTTTTTTTCAGTCATGAATTTCAAGTGGTTTTTTCAACTCTTTTTTTTAAGACACTTTTGTAATTCCAAATCTGTCACTTTTTTCAATGGCCCTGTAACATGGATTTTAGTGGTAACTTGTAAATTTGTATTTATTTTGAGTTATAATTAACAAAATGGTTTTTCATTTTGTTATACAAAGTAAAAGTTGGTGACTCATTTAAAAAAAAAAAATTATTTTATTTTACAGGGAGGCGGATGTAAATTTATTCGTTACAATTGCAGTGTAACAGACACCAGGTTAGGTTGGATAATCATGCATCCAGGAAGATTAACCCATTATCACGAAGGACTGAAAGTGTTGAAAGGAGTTAGATATATTATGATTTCCTTTGTAGATCCTTAGTTTAACCAAAGATGGACAAATTATTTCTTAACATCTAATGTCAAGTAATATAAGGTTAGAGCTTTTTAAACATAAACTAACAATGAACATATGAAGACTGATTCAATCAATAAATTTTTAATAGAATGTATGGCGTGTTGAAAAAAATTTGGTCTTGTACTTTTATTTTAAAATGGAATTCTTTTAACAGTTTGACATGTGCTATTCCACATACACACACATACACACACACACACACACACACACACACACACACACACACACACACACACACACACACACTGAATATTCTTTTAATTTTCCAAGCACCTTTAAGTTTCTTTTAAAATCAATTGACTTTTATTCCGAGGGATCTTTTATGAAAAAATTGTAGTCATTACAAAAATGAACTGCTCTTGACTAGATATTATTTCCAAGCTGTACTAGTAACACAGTATGTAAGTTGTTATTTTAGACATGTGAATTATGTTACAATCAGTGTAATATTTGAGATAATCACAATCATATGTAGCCTTTGTGCATTAAATTTGCTGGATTCTGAAGACAGCAAATACAAGGTTTGTTTATAAACATCATATATATGATTTGTATGATATTTATATCACACACTAACTGTAGGAGACAAAGAATTAACTGCAGTATAAATTTGGTTATACAAATTTGATATAGCTACAAAAATTTGTACAAAAACTAAGTAGTACAAAAAAATGGTTATAATTTTTATTATTATTTAATTTTTTTATGGTGTATGATACGTAAGAGGCTAAATACAACGTAGGGGACACAACATTTGTTAAACACTCGAACTAGTAATATAATATTAAAACAAAAAGATAAGAACAGTTTTAAAATAGACAAAAATATTTTTAAAAATTTTGTCTATGGTAGAAACAAACTTTGTCATCTGTGGGACTGTTTTAAAACACTGCCATTATAACTTTCAATTAAGAGTAAAAATGATATATATCTATATCATATAGACAACCATAGTCCCCAGAATGTTAATGTTTTAAAATGATGTTTATCAACAATCCTTTAATACGTTAGTTGTCAAGATAAAAGCATTAGATTTTGTATTGTCCAAAACTGTTTTTTATACATACTTATACTCGAGTGATAAATAGTAATTAATTATCATATATTGTAAAGTGTAATATGTAACTATGACTTTTCAGCAGTCCTCTTGCATACATAATATGTGGTATGCAGTTTATATTTAATTAGGATCACTTTACACCAATCATGTTTATTGATATATTGTCACCTTTTCCAGTCATTTTCATATTCATAAATCCCTTCCCCCTCCCCATAACATTAGTAATTAATTATTGTTACTTTCTTTATCTGTACGTTCCAATATTTTAATGACTGTGTTGTACTTTAAAAAAAAATTAATACAATGAAAAATAAACAATAGCAGTTTGTTTATGTTACCTGTTTGTAGTAATCTTTCCAAAAGTTACTATTGCAAACATATACATGTTGTGTCTTATGTTAATGATTTTCCCTCATTAGTCGTTCATTTATTGTTTGTTTTAATTACATTGCATATTTTTTTGTTTTTTTAATTTAAAAACAATGTAAAAATGCTGTCTAAAAAAAAAATATTTTAGAAAAAATGATGTTACAAAAGATTTTTAGTTTAACATTGAAGATAGTGTAGAACACTACATATTATGGAGTTTTGATAAGTTATTAAAGTAGTTTATTTTTGGATTTTATAAATATTTAAAAAAATTGTCTATTAGTTTTCAAGTTTTTTAAATATTTATCACATTTTGCAATATGTTTTTACAAATCTTCATCTAAGTCACACTGTGAGGATAGCCATTTACAGTCATTTTTATTGAATTAACTCATTGCTTAGATATTGGAAGAGTGATTATCATCACTTGGTACAAAATCTGAGCTGAACAACAAATGATTAAAATTTGTTTAAACAAACGTAAAATTTGTTTCACGTTGTCTGTGATTACAGACAGCTGATCGGAGTTTGGTTAATTATGCTTGATTTACCGCTTGCCTTGACTGGCTGACTCTTTTTTTTTACTGAATATTTCACCTATCTGGTGCTACATGTTTCTTAATGTAAGAAGAATATCAATAATTTTATCACACAATCAAGAAACTGATCAACAAGCTTAAAGAAGAAAAACTTGTACTTTAAATTGTACAGTTTAAATTGCTCGCTTGTGTACAAGGTATGCCAAGAGCCACCAGTACACACTACAGAAAATACAGTATATGGTATTTAAACTTGGTTTTACAAACATGTATGTGCTATATACAGTACAATGAAAGAAACCACATTTTGGAATGACAACTCTAATAAGCAGCTACAGTATTGTTTTTTTTTTTTTTTTAGAACAGGTATTTTTTTCCAATGCAAATAATAACAATTTTCTTTCCTTCAACCATTTTAAAGGACACATTCCATTGGCTGGATGTAGACAGAAAAAATATATATTTTTGGTTTTTAATTTCTTTTATTTTGGTACACCTAATTTGATTTATTTATTATTGGCTCTCTTTTTACTGAAAAGGCACTTGTCTTTTAACAACATTGCTGACATCAGCTTAATAAAACTAATATATATTCCACAGCAGTGCAAGGATGAGTAGGGGCAATTCAGTTTCTGTTTGTACATAGTAAAACATTACTGATAATACAGGTAAGTGACTTACCCATAAGTTGCAGAATGTACACTATTTTAATTTTAAATTTTAGTTTAAATGGTTATTTATATAAGTAATCAAAATATTTTAATAATCAAGGTAAGCAATGTAGCTACAATATTTACATAGGCCTATGCATGTTATAGAAATAAGCTATATAACGTCTTATTTATTTATGGTTATTATTTGGCAACATTAATAAAATGTAAGTTAATATAATATAAAAATGTGATATAATTTTTATCTTTGAGTGCATATTTTATCATTCCCAAAACCAGTATTGCATTTTAAGTTGTGTATCTTTCTACTCAAAGCAAAAAGCTGAAACTTCCCAGGAAACGTCCTTATGTATCATACTTTAATACATGCTAGTTAATTATTTGAATTTTCAAACTTCACTTAGTTTTTTGCAGCCTTATGTAATTACTTTTTCATCTTAACTTTTCTTCAGAGAGTTTCCACTATCCACCACACATGGACCTGCTGTGTCTTCAACTGGCAACCATAAAAAATAATTATCTATTGTTCATGATACAGTGGTTACAATCTACATATCTCATTTCATCACAGATCTGCCCTATTATATTTATACTTTATATAGTGATCATATACCACAAAACATTGACATCTGTATACACATAATAGAAACAATGTACGTTATACTAAATATGTTTAGGTCATCCTCTCATATCTTAAAAATGGCTTTTTTATAGCCTTGGCTCTTGCAGAATCATCAATCAAATCTTTGTAATCAAATTGCACTGTTATGTCACTTTGTGCGGATAGCAACAAAAAACTGTTCAGCTTTTCATTAGCCATCGTTGATCTGTTTTTGTTGATCTGATTCTGCTGAGTGCTGGAAAGCTTCTTTCTGCTTCACACTTTGTAACAGGAAGAGTAAGATAAATTCTAATTGCCACTTCTAAATTCAGGAATATACCCTCTAACATATTTCCTTTGATGCTCATATAATTCTGTCTTTTTCATTTGACATTTTCCATTTTCATCTACCATTTAAAATGTACACACTTTGTAAATTACTGTATATGTAACAACCTTCACTTTAAATACAATTAAAATATATCGTTTAGTGAGTATGCGGGGGGAGTGCTGCCCTATTCAAAAACACTTTTGGGTTGTTTCATTAGTTGAGACACGTTTCGTAAATTAGGGTGGAAAATTTCCCAAATCCCATTTCATAAGTTGAAATTTTCATTAGTAAGGTCATTCGTAAGTTAAAGTCCCACTGTACCTTTACAAGGTTATACAGAATCATGTTATTACCAGAGTGACCACAACAGTTCAAAACTATAAAACATTCTGAATACATCTTGAAAGAGAAAAACAAATTATAATAATGTCTTTTTTTACAATCTGAATTAACAAACATTGATAATTTATCCGTCTAGAGCATACTTATAACCACCATGCTTTGGCTAAATATGTAACAAGACTGGGAAAATAGGTTTTCTGCTGTATGTTGTGTCAACTGGACGTCTTGCAGCTGAGTGCAGTGTGCACTGCCTAGTGCCTTTGCAAACCTTCAGCTGATAATTATCGCTCTCTTTGCCTCTAATAAGAAACTACAAAAGCTTTGAGTGACATCATGTTTCACGCTAAGATGTCTGCAGTATAACCATTGCCTTAAATTTTTGAGCGGTGAAAAAAATCAACCTGCATCATAGCGCCACAACAAAGGCAGATCCAGGACTTTAGATCTGTTAAGTTGGTCCTGGGAGTAATTTATTTACTATCCTGGATAAGAGCAGTTATTATGGGTGCTATGGTTATATTAGTTAAAATTTAAAAAATGGATATTAGTACTGTACGGTTCTTAAGAAAAAGTTGGGCCATGCTAAATAAAAAAAAAATGTGGCAGTCAGGGGACTAGCTGACAGAAGCATTACTTACACTAATTGTTATAGAAAGTAACATATATGCTCAAAACATTGTATAATTATTGATATATAAATATGATTCATTAATTAGTACCTAATTATGAGTTTGCAAGCATTAATAGTTTAACATATAATACTATTGTGACGACTATAATTTTTTCATTTCATAATCTGCAAGAGAAAACCAGAATAAAAACCTTTTTCTTAATTTTAGAATGTTAAATTTAGTAAATATGAGCTTGTAAACATTTAACTCGGCAATAAACACTATGTGCATTTGGTTTTTATATTTGACTATCAAAGTAATTGTAGTATCAAAAGTAAAAATTTGATAATTTGTACATAAAAATCATTAAGTAGTTAACCATTGCCTAGTTTTAATATCTATTGGCACTCATAACCTCCAAAAATGATTATTAAAATAATGTTAAATTGTCAAATGCAAGATCATTCTCTTGAAATGTCTCTACACTAATGAATACATATACATTTTTTTAATTTATGTACATTTTCAAAAGTATATTCATTTATCAAAACACATGATGAGCTATGGAAGCCCAGTACAGGTGAATAAAATTAACAGATAAGTACTATTATGATGAATTAATATACATAGTATTTACAGGGATTTCAACTAACTTAATTTTCAATATTATTTACATTATTAATATTGTCATTATTATCAATTTTACAGCACTTGAGTTATTTGTGTTATAATTCATTAATTTTATCAATATTAATGTTCCTGCTGTTATTATTGTATTATAAGAAGGACACAATGGGCTTATGGTAACTGAAGTAAGAAACAAAAATTGTTTATTAAAATTTAGACAAACCGCATTGATTGTCGTTCTATGTCTTGTAGTATTGAGTCTTCGATTATTGGAGATTGTCATACCTAATGTTTTATTCAAAAATGCAATAAATGGCCAATTTTGATAATCTAAAAAGTTAAAATTGAAATCTGCACTTTAATATCATTGGTACATTGTCAAATCTTTTTTAATGAATTTTAGTACATTATTTTACATAAACCATTAAATTTGCAAAAAACTTCTTGTAGTAGGAAAATGTAAATTATAATAGCATCGTATATAGCATTTGGTTATCATTATATGTATATATATATATATATATACTAGTATATAATATATACTTATAATAATAATATTATAATATAATAGTATAATATATACTATATATATATATATATATATATATATATATATATATATATATATATATATATATATACACACACACACACACACACACACACACACACACACACACACGATGATTCACCGTATACAGCTTGAGCGTGATGCGAAAATGCTTTTTACCCATCCAAAAAGTGCTGTAGCTATATATATCGCACATAACATATATACTAAAACTCACCTTATACACCTCGAGCTTGATGCGAAACCAATGCTTTTTACTCATACATTTTTTTTTTTTTTTTTTTTTTTTTAACGTTCGACTATTGTGCACACTTGGGCTAATGCAGACGATTTTTACTCATACAAAAAGTGCTAAAACGTGCCTAAAGAATCAAAGGTTCCGTACAAAATCGTTATTAGTACTGTATGGTTCTTTAAAAACTGTTGGGCCATGCTATTATTTAGTAGTTTATCTGATAATAATTTTATCTCTGTTTCTAGCTTCTAAAATTAAAGTATTCTTAATTTTCAAATTGGATAAATTTTTATTAAAGTTCATTAATTATGTAAGTTAAATATAAAAACATTAATAAATTGTATAATATTTTAAATAAATAAATTGTCATTATGTATGTTTTGTTTATTAATATATTAGGTAGTTATTTAAAATTCTTCTGCCGGAAGTGAAAAACAAATTCAAGTCTTCGCGTCAAAATTGAGCGTCATAAACTTGTTTCCGTCTAGTTCTTCTCTCCTCGTTCCACTCCATTTTCATTTCTTGCCGGGTTGGCGTTGTTTGTTTAAGGTCGTGGTTTATTTTGTAAAGATTTATATCAAGTTGTGAAAGGATTTCAAATAAACGCTGCCAAGATGAGTGACAGCCGTAAGTATCCTAGAATAAGAGAGCAATTCAACATTTAGTTTATGTTTAAGATGTAATAAGTAATACAAGAACGATTGTGTTCTTTAGGATTAGCTACAAGTTTCAGAAGCCTTGGCTGGTTTGGCTTACTGGAAAAAGTACTGTACGAATTTCATTAGAAACTTTACAAATTTTTTAAAAACTGCATTTAAAGAATAGGAAATGATGTTAAAGTTGAAGTGTTAGACGATAAATTTTAGATAAATATATGGCTAATGTAGCCTATTAGTATCAGAATGTTTGGCCTACAAAGTAGCTAACTTATACATCTTTTTTAGATTGAAAATTGGCACATTACAGCTTTTTGTGTAGCTTAATAATGTGCCAGCTTATTATTAGACTATGTCATAATTATGTAATATTTCTGTTCTAGTACCTAGTGTATAATGAAATTAAGCCTAAGTAATATTAACTGGATTTACAAAAATACAATTTTTTGGTAATTATGCAGTGTAGCCTGTCATGAATTTTTCGATATTTTTTTTATTACATGCCCAAAAGCAATCCAAAATATAAAAGCGTGAAACCATGTATATACAGTATAGTATGATACAATTCGAAAATAAAAGTGACCAACATAACATCAAAATTGCTATCGCACGAAAGTCGCTAACGTGTTGTATATCGGTAAAACTGTAAAAGTATGTCTAAAATTGGTTTTGCGTGATCAAAAACTTGATTAAAAAAAAGCTATAACCTGACATGGTTGTTAGGCCTAACACGGTGATGCGTAAATATAATTACTGTTGGAAGGCTTACAGTTGCCTTTCTGACAACGGCTTTGTCCATGTCATGGTGGTTAATAACTATTTTAATTTTACGTGGTTTTTAACCATCATCTGTATCAGGTTCACCACGCAAGTACCGAGTCAGTTAGGTTATTGAGTATTTTTTTCATTTTTATAAAAAAGTTTTCTTCAAGCATCACCATGTTAGGCCTAACCATTGTGTCAGTTAGGTTATGGAGTATTTTTTTTTAAAGAAATAAAAGGTTTTTTCTTCATGTTGTGTTAACAACCGTATTAGTTAGGTTATGGGTTTTTTTGAAAAATAATGTTTATCATGCAAAATCCGTTTTTTTATTGTTTTACCAATCTATAACATGTAAGCGACTTTCGCAGAGTAGCAATTTTGAGGTTATGTTCACTTTTATTTTCAATTTTTATCATATTGCTTGTGGTTTCCATGCTTTTATATTTTGGATTATTGCTTTTGGCCATGTATTGAAGCGTTTCAGTAAAAAAAATATCGAAAAAGGGAGAACAAGCTACACTACATTTTTACCAATTTTTTTACAATAGTTTGCGAGGAATGTCCCAAATGGTAACATAGTATAGAATAGTGTGACCACCGATATTCAACAATTTTATTTTATTTTGTTTGTTAAAGTATTGGGTAACTGTACCCTAATGGTAGTTAGGTAATTATGTAGTGTAGCCTATCCTGGATTTTTCGGTATTTTTTGTACTAAAACGCTTTATTACATGCCCAAAAGCAATAATCAAAATATAAAAGCGTGGAAACCATAAGAAGTACGATAAAAGTCGAAAATAAAAGTGACCAACATAACCAAATTGCTACTGCGTCAAAGTCTTTTAACGTGTTGTAGAACGATAAAAATATGTCTAATGCACGGTTTTGGGTGATGATAACCTTAATTTAAAAAAAAAAAATACCTCATAACCTAACTGACACGGCTGTTGCTTGGTAAACAACTAACATGGATGATGGGTAAACACCCATGTTTAATTAAAGTAGTTACTGTGTAACTACTTGTAATAAATGTTATTGGTGGATGTATTGCTATAGCCTAGTTCAGAAAATATCTTTAAAAATGTTGGTACAATTAATTGTATGAATAAGAAAAATGCATTGTTTTTTTGTGTAGTTTACATATGGTGTTTTAATTTTATTTTAAGGCGAAAAGCACATTGAGGCTATTATTGTCTAAATGTATCGGCTACATTGAGACTATATGTAAGTGTGAGTGTAAAATGTTAAAGTCGTAAGTGTAGTGTTGCAAGTGTAAGTGTGTGTTAAACTCGGTATATAGTATAAGTGATTGTTTAAATAAGTGTATTTGTATGGGCCTAGTTGTATACTTTAAAACAAAATGTGAGTTTATTTTTTTACATGTTTGATTGTAGCTCATTTTCTTGATAAAGGCATATTTTTATAATTTATGCTTCAGAAAAATATAATTTATGCTAAAAATCTCTGCATTTGAAAAAATTTAAAGCTGGCAAATCTGATGTTTTTAGGAAGCAAGAATAAACAACAAAATTTAATATAGAAAAGTTGTTTGTTACTGTGAAATTGTGAACAATTACCTGTCTGTATATTAACTAAATTTTATTTTTTTACTCTATTGATTGATTTTAGTTTTCAAATTTATTGAAAACATAAATTTATATATTTGAACAAGATGACCACCTACTTAGAAGTGATAAGATATATAATTTATTGACAAGAAATGACGAAAGAATACAGACATAGGCGTAGGCCTAAATAGTGCTTCTATAAAAGAACAAATATGTTGATTTATTTTTTAATTTTGGTTCAGATGGAAATTATCTGAAGCCCAGTTATTCAAATTGATTTGGGTAAAAAAAATCTAATCAAGAAGTGATAGTGAAAACACAAACAGTGACCTTGACTTATTTAGTTTTACCAGTTACCATGCATTATCAAGGCAATGTGTTAGTTTTGCACTGTGTTACAGTCTGTCTAATCCTGTATTAAGGATGATAATGGTTTCTGTAATGATTGTGCAAATGGAGCTCAAGATTGATTTTATGTAAAGAAGCACGGTTTTGCAAAAAACTTCGTGTGACTGACTTTAGTCAAGCCAGGGTCAGCTCTGGAATTTTAAATCAGGACTTGGCATTTTTGAGTTAAATGTAGCGGGAGAAAAACTTTCTGGTTGTCAATAGTTTTCTGGAAATTTGTATAACAGAAACCAAAGACAAGGATCCTGAACAGTGCTGATAAAACTTGTTTGAACTGGAAAGTATTGGCAAGAATAATTTTGGGTACGAAAAGAGAACAAACGACATAAAACTTTTGGATTCCAAAAGAGAACAAAGGACATAAGGTTAGTAAGGAATATGCACAGTGCTTGTTAGTACTAACTCACAGGCAATGATATTAAGACATTTTCTTTACCTGTTAGAAGTCAAATTGTTGGGAAAATAGAAATGTGGCTGAACTAAACAGTAACAAACTTAACAGTAAGTTTGTAGCAATTCCCTTACTGCTCTGGAATCGTCGATGTTGGTTTTACTTTACTCTCTGTCTTACCAATAAAATTGTTCCTAATTTTTCTAAAACATTGATAATTCACATAACAAAACATCAGTATAATTTGTTCAGTGTTTTAATGACATCAATGATCGACGACACAATTCACATTCCACTCTGTAGGGCATTGCAAGTTTTATGGTAAAGTCTATGATGTACTTTTTTTTTTACCAGATTCATATCCCGGCTATTGATGGTTTGACTTTTGATGTCTGACTTATTGAGCTGTACTATATATATAATGTAATTAAAAATATGTAATATTTGACTGAAGAAAGAATATATATAAAGACCAGTATATGTAATTGAATGCAATTTGCTTTTATTTTAGAATATGGCAATTATAACACTGGTGGAGGAGGTAGCTATGGACAGTATGGTGGGTATTCCCAACCACCAAGTGGTGGGGGTGGTGCAGCCACTGCGGGTTATGGTGCTCAAAGTTACGGAGGAAGTGGTGGAGGAGGTAGCTATTCACAACCTCCACCTCAAGGAAATTGGAACTCTCAAGGAGGATACAATAGTGGAGATCAATCTTCTTACAGTCAAGGTAATATATATATATATATATATATATTTATTTATTTATTTATATTACACACATACATAATATGTTGTCAGTTAAGAGGCTAATAGCAGGTCTTTTTTTTTTAGGCCAGTTTGGGAATCATAATTCAACTGCAGTTTATTTTTTTTTTTTTTTTTAGTGTTAATTTTAGTTTAGTAACCCTCTGATGTTGGATGTTGGTACCTGTGTAGATCAGGGTCATTTAATTTGACGTATTAGTATTACGGTATTTAAAAAAAAAAAAATTTGGTTTCTAATTGGTTTTATTTTTGCTGTAAAGAGGTTTCTTTATTGTTATTTACTTCTGCCTTTTATTGTTATTGGGGTCTTCTGTTTGATTGATAAATTTTGATCTCTTTTATTATGAAGAGAGAATTTTTTATTTAACTTCGTCTTGTATTTTTTAAAACGTAATACAAAATATAAAGAATGAATGTATTTTCTACAACACTTCATAATGAGATAAGAGACTCTGGTGAAAGTGGCTTAAACACCAGTTAGTGTGCTGCATCTCTGAATTGTTCACCTGAAGGACATAGGTTGGGGACTCCAGTAAGCTTTACCTTTTTATTCATGACAGTTCTCATCCTAATTAATTGGTAAAAAGGTATAGGCATTAAGAAAAATTAAAATGAGAAATGAACATAGTTTTGTGATCAAATTGTAGAGTCCAGGCTTACTCTTTATTACTAACATTAGTCATATGTAGAACAGGTTCAATATGGCTGATAGGGTGTACAGATATAAATTTTTTTGCAATAAATCAGAAAAAAACATCAATTTTTGCAACTCCTAAGACATTAAGTCTTACTCAGTATGTAAAAAGTGCATATAGGTTTCTAATTATTATGCTTACTATGTAGCCACACAATGGCGGAGTAATGGTCACTCAGGCGAGAAATGACGAACATTACATGACAAAATAGAAGGCTTGGCCTTTGGGTTTTGTCTATGGCCAATATATCACTTTGTAGTGATAACAAGTGCCACTTGTTATCTTACTTAAATTATTAGAGTTTAACAGAGTTTTAAACTACCATTTCGAAGAAAATAGTTAATCTATGACAAGAAACATAGAAATCTGAGTTCTTGGGCCTCTGTAATTTTGTCGTTTCTTACTCTGTTTTTTGTACTAGCATAGGACAAGTTGAAAAAAAATTTTTTTTTACAATTGTTCCTGATTTTTATAACACTTTTTAGGTGGATATCCATCCTATGAACAAACTGGTGGAAGTCAACCAGCAGGACAAAACAATTATTCACAACCTCCGCCTTCAAGTGGTGGTGGTGGAGGATATGGATCTCAAGGAGGCTATAACAATAGTAATAGTGGAGGTTATCAAGGTGGTGGCGGCGGCGGCGGCGGTGGATACAATAGTGGAGGTGGCGGAGGAGGTGGAGGGTATGGAGGCTCAGGGGGCGGAGGTTATGGAGGTACGCTAATATTTACAAGTTGATAGAATCTTTGTGGCCATTTTTAAAGAAAAGTAACAACTAAACTTTTATTTATAGATCAACAAATATACTTGGATCTCTGTCCAACACATATACTTGGCGCTCTCTCTCTCTCCTAACAGTTTCTATAAACACACCTTGTCCTATTCTAATCATTGTTTGGCCCAGTATCTTTTAGTTGACATAGTTTTCTGATTTTTTATTCTTTTTAACTTTATCAAAACTGATGGAACTCACTTGTTAACGCTTTTCTGGTTTTCCCCACTGTATGTTGAAATGTCTTTTACATGAGTACAGTTGTTTGATTGTGTTATAAGTAAGCTACCAAACATGTCTTTAAATTATAGTAGTATTTCATTTTTATAAATAATCAATTAATAAAATTGACAAATAAAATATTTATTGGAAGGAGTATTATAGATAAGAGTTCTTGTTCTTAGGTGGTGGTGGCGGAGGCGGAGGAGGTGGGGGCTATAACAGCAGTGGTGGTCGAAGTGGAGGATTCAAGTAAGTTTTTTTTAAGAGTTTCTAATAAGCATTTCAAGTTAGAATTATTATTTGGATCTGAGACATGGAGAGAGAAAGTGCTAGGCTTCAGTATTTATTTTAATATGTTTACTACAGGACAATTATAAATCTTAATGAAGTCCTATTGACACTTTTAGTTATAGAGTTTAATTACGCATTAAATTATATATTTGATACAGAAAGAAACAAACAATTTGGATAGAAGCAGCCGAATAATGAACACTATAAATACAAGTGATGTTGGTCTAGTAAACTTGATGTGAAATGTAGTTTCACAGTTAAAGGAAAGGTTTAACATGAGAATATTAAATTATCAAATACTTATCTTAAGATAAATGCTTTGGAAAAAACTATAAATTCTGGATCTGCAGTTCTAAGGAGAAGTTCAGCACAAAGTTTCATTTTAAAGCAGTTTTAGTTTTAGTTCTATTATAAGAAATCGTAACTTCATTAATTTTTTTTAAGTTTATATTTTTCACTATGATAAATACAATTTAAGGTATACATTTGGTGTAAAGAGTGTTATCCTGGATGATGTAACTTACATTGTAGGGCCTGTGTAAAGAATAAGGTAAAATTGATTGAACTTATGAAGGTGATGAAATATGGTAGATATAAAGGTTTACATTTTGGTTCAGTGCAGAAGTTAAAAAAAGCAATATATAAACGTCAACAGAAGTTCTTTTTTAAAAATTTAATATCATATGGTACTTTCAGAAGTACATATATACATAAATAACTATTGGTGGATGCTACAACTGAGAATTACAGTAACAATATTGGTATGCTTGGATCAGTTTCATAGCTGGAAAACTTCCCCATAGTTTGTGGAATTAAATGTAAGGTCAAGTTTTAGTGCACCTCAACAGACTGGTGATTCGATAGAATATTGGACAAAAAAGCAGAACTTTAGAATGTTCGCTACTACGAATGTTTTGATGTAAAATATCCGGATTTCAGTAATCCAGGTTCGGTATGGAAAAATCAAAGTTCAGAAAGTTTGTTATTTTAAGTAATACAGACGTGTTACTGCAGTGAGTAAGAAAGAGTACAGATCGAGATATAAGGCAAAAATGCCGGTACAGGGTTAAACATTAATTGTTATTTGTATTTGAACAAGGCAAAGATTTACAACACGTGTTTGGAACATTACGAAGTATTGGGCTGTATGTGTCGGCCAAATAATAACAACATGAATGGAAGTAATTATTACTCACCCAAACAACAAGGAATGGAATGCATAGAGCTTACCAAGTATACTGTTTAGGCTGTTTGGTAATAACACATATACTTAAAAGAATTTAAAATGATTAGCCATATAAAAAAAATAGTGAATTGAAGCCTAAAAAAATTTGTCAAAGTCTTTTAAGATATTACCATTTTATAAATATTTTTTACTATCTGTAGATTTATTCAATTGGGATGTTTGAAAAAAGAAATTTATATAAACGCTGAAAATTTAGGATGTAAAAATACCCAGATTTCAATGTTCTCGATTGGGTACTGGAGTAACCAAAGATTAAAAATTCAGTATTTAGTAACTCTAATACTATATTAATTTATTGTCTAGTATCATGATCCCATTACAGTTCTCTACATTCACAAACTTTGTATACTAAACATAACAGAAATGCAGCAACGAATTTCTAAACATGGCATTACGTTTTTTTAGTTCATCTTGTAGATTGGTGTTTATTGTACAATATAGTACAATAATTGTCTTATACTCTATACTATATTATCTTTGAAGATCAGCTATTAGTGTCATAAAATTTTGATAGCTACAAGAAACACATCAATAAGTAAAAGTGACAATACTAACTGTAAGCTGTTATTAAAAAAGTTGATTTTAATTCATAGTGTTCAGTTCAGACACTTATAATTTATTATTGTACTAGTGATAACTATAAATTAGTTTATTTAGGTTAAATACCTTTTATAGTACTTCTTCAGGTTTGATTATTATCTATAAATTTGGATTTTTCATGCTCCACTGTATTTAAAAATTTGTGTAATATATTTTATTTTTAAATTATTATATTTTCAAATAATACTATTTGCTACTTTCCTCTTCTCGTACTTGACCATGTGGTCAGCTTTTATCCCTTTGACTGCTAATCGCATGTAAGTACAGTGTGTTCAATTGAAGTAGTTGCACCACTGCTAATCTTTTACAAATTAGTGTGTGATGTGAGTTTATTTACATATCCTGTGTCTGTTAAGTGTTGTGGCATCTGTATTGGTTGCAGATTGAACTAGTGGTTCTCAAACATTTAAACCTTGGGAGTCCCATCCTCTATTCATCAACCTGTTTTGATCACTCCTTGTTTTGTCTTCCCTTCTCACAATAATAAAATAAACTATTATAAATAAAAAGTCACAAATTACTATTTATTTTTATTTTTTTAAACTGTAAGTAAATTGTAAATTTTTAAGCATATTTTTTAATGTACTCAAAAATATATAAATAATTATTTTCAATTTCCTCAAAAATTATAGAAATTAAATTTTGCTTGATTAAAAAAAGAAAAAATATAACACTATTAAGTTAGGATGATAGGTAAGAATTAACTATATTATTTATTAAACATACGGTAATTATAAAAAATAACATTTCGTTAAAAATATTCCATGACAAAAATTAATTTAATTGTACAGTTTTATGATAATAGTATACATTTTGCAATATTTGAGTTTATTATTATAAACAAATAAAATAAATTATATATATATATATATATATATATATATATATATATATATATAGATATTATTTATTTTTATTTTAATTAAATAGGTGGATTTGTTTTCCTATTCAAAGTTTTTGTTATATTCATAGTGTATATGCGATGATGGTGTGGTAACCGTCATCAAAGAGTCAACACTAACTAGATGGCAAAAATCATAACTTGACTCAGGTATGAATCTGTGAGTCGATGAACTGTTGTCTGATAATAATACTTTTAATAACAATACGTTTATTTAAAAGTGCAGTTTGCATTTTGTATCATATACTGGTAAGACTTCAACATTTTGCTTGCTGCAAGATTCAGTATATAGCTATTTTTAAATTCGTTGTTTTCACATTTTCCAAAAGTCAAAGGGATTGATAGTCCATGTAAATTTATTTTTTTCAGAAAAAATTTTTTTCATGACAAAGTGATCTGGAAAATTGTAATTCTGTTTGAAATATTGAATGTCTGCTTCTTTTAACATCTCCATGAAAGTAGGAAATATATCTGAACTGTTAACTTTAAGACTATCAAAGATTAAATTTTTTAATAAAGCAATGAACCTTGTGTGCGGAATTAAGATTAATGAATCAAACACGAATTCTTGATGACTTGGTTGTTATAATTGTGACATTAACTAACACGATAATAGTATTAAAAAATCAGTTTTCTTTTTACTGAACTTATAGATTACTAATACTGTTATGGACATAATAATATCTGCAAAAATATTCTAAAAAATATTTTCATTCTTAAAAATTACCGCTGTAATTCTTAAAATTACCTCTGTAATAATATTTTTTTACCCTTTGCGACTCCTTTCCTTTTTTCCATTGTTGTCACTTGTATAGTATATATATAATAATAATGAGTAATTTCAGCTGATTTTAAGAGTCAAATTTAATTTCCCTTATTATCGTGGGTTCTATTTTGTTTTTGTTTGTTGTAAATATGTTTTTTTATAATTGGTACAAATGTTTTCTGACTTCGGATTAATAAAATGTGAAGTTCAAAAAAAATGTGAAAAGAGTGATTTGAAGCGTTTTGGTTCATAATGTTGAATTAAATAACAGCTAATCATGAATCACTAGTATTTTCATAGTCACATAAAAAAAATAGTGATATTTTTATGTTACATAGGTTTAGTGCTGAGAATAGTGAACTAAGAATTTTACAGTTTCCTTATCCAGGACAAAAGGTGTGATAAATGCATTCAAATTCAGCAGTCAAAGGGTTATTAAGTATTAAAAAAATATTTCATTTTAAATCTAACCCTCTTTCACTCCTAGCTACAAAGTTCAGTGAATTATTTTCTTCTTTTCTTTATCCCTGTAAGTAGATTATTTTATCATTAGCATACCTGTTGTGCACCACCATCTCAGAGTCCTACTTATTATTTGCATGTCTCTGATCTGTGCAAGCCTAATTAAATAAATAGACTGCTTTATTCCCCTTTCAAAACGATTATTCCTAATTTGATGAAACTTTTTTTTTATATGTATATAACAATTAAAATGATATACAATTCTATTTCTTAAAACCATTTTATCAGTTTTAGTTTACCATTTACATAGAAATAAAAGTACAGTGAAAATCGTTTATAATCTATGTCGTTGATGGAAATGACTGAAATATGTATTGCATAATAGGATTTTTATATGTATTATTAAAGTTCTTAATGGCAAATTATAGATCCTTTTTATTGTAGAGTCTATATTTTATCTATCAAATAATATTTGCATTGTATATTAGTAATATACAATACAGACGGTATTGTTTAAATTTTTACTTCGTCAAAAGTAATGGACGTTAAAGTTGTCCAAAAAAAACCAACAAAAACAAAGGTTTACTTGAAAATATTGCTTTATTACTCAAATGTGTTAAAACTGATTAATCAAAAATAATTTTTTAAAAAAGTTATAATTTCTATATTGCATCTGACTATAAAAAAGGCACTTGTGATAACTAAAAAACACTGTACTTATTTGACAGACTGATTGATGAATTTGTACTATATATAAACATTTGTACTATATATATTCAACTTGTCTGCAACAGCATTGCTGTTGCAGACTTGTTAGCTTTGACTAGTTTGTTGTGGAAACCGATATCATTATAGACGATTTTATACTGTATGATGCAGAAAAGCATTGCATATTGTAGCAGTTTTCCAGAAAAAACCTTAGTTGCTTAATCAACCATGTACCAATAAAATTACGCAATATGCTAGATTTAATTTTCGTAGTTCGAAGATACAGTTACTCTGAATAATTCGAAACGATATGGGTCGTCAAATTTTAGCCACATAAAAATTTCAGCTAAAATACACATTCAAATATGTCTACCTGTTTATGTTCTTGAAATTACCATGTGCTTTTCTTGTCTGTATAACATTGTCTTGTAAATATTGTTTTTTCTTGTGGTAATAAATCGAAAAATGTTTAAGCAATAAAATTAAAGAATTTGAAAAAGGAATCTACGGTTTAGGGAAACTTCTTAATAGACAACTCAAAAGTGGAACTATAAATTATAATTAGGTAAATTACAAGTTTGTATGTATACATATGTTTTTATTCACAACACTTATAATAAGTACATTAATAAGTAAATGTATAATTAATACATTCATTAATAATTTATTGTACTGTAATAATTATTATTATGTAAATGAATTTTAATGTTTTAGTGACGAACATGCCTTACAAAAACAAAGTTATAAAGCTACATATTTGTATAGTAGGCCTAGTATGGTGGCAGGTTAGGGACTTTGCAATTTTACACACACAAGATTATTCAAAGATTGTTTTTTTCCACAATAAACTTATCATTTTCTTGCGTTATCATCAAAAATGTTGTTACAGTTTTGTATGTTACTGTAAAATTTTTGTCAAAAAAGAATGCTTTTCTTGGATACATGTGTAGTATTCTCCTTGATAAAAATAAATTGAATACTGACATTTGAACAAACGAAAAATTCTTAGTTTTGCAACACACATACGAAGCGGTCAGAAAAGAAAGGGGTGAAGATCATTAATGGGTTTTGTTATGCTTGACGGATCTTGAAAAAGGGAATTGTGGGTGTTAACTGCTTAATGTCACTAAATGTTCTTAGGGATACAGGGATACTTGACATTACAGCAATGTAAGTTATGATTAGCTGAGATGTGTGGTATTTTGGTTACTTTGCCTCTGTTTTGTCAAAATGTGTTCCGTATCAAATAATGTTTTCTGATGCTTATGCTGATATATTGTCAAAAATTTGTATACTATGTGCTTTAAACTAATGATAGACATTGCTATGAGTCCAAAGCAATAAAATACACCACTAGAACTAAGTTAGTAATAGTCGTTAGTAATCATAGACAAGGCAAGTGGAGTTCTTCTCCAGTACTATGAGAATGTTGCTTAACTTACAATGTGTTTTTCTCAGAACCTGGTTTTGTAAGACTCGCCCTTTCTTCTCTGAGCATTTAATATGGATTATAGGGACTGTTGAAACAGAATTGTCCATGTTTTGAAATTAATCAGAGTCAACTGTATTTATTATTGTTTTCTTTAATCTGGAAAACTACTAATTTCTTTCATTTAAATCAAATTTCTTTGCTATTTGTCTTTTTTTAAAATAAAAATTATATTTTGAATTATTATTTTTATTCAAACAAAACAAAATTATTGTGTAAAAAAGTATTTTATCAATGAGTAATCCCTGTAATGTTTTAAGTGTTCCAACAGGTGTAAATAGAAATAGACATGACTGGTAAAATGGGTGCGACATCGAGGTGTAGCCTACATGTAGTTTAATAAGGGGAATTACTTTGAGTAAACTTTTACATGTTGTGGTTAGAAAAAAAATGACGACTGGTAAATTGTTAACATATTGGTTAAAATTTAATATTTTGGTAAAGTCTTGGGACATGTTTGAAGAACATTTAAAAATTTTATTAATTTAAAAAAAAGACAGACTGGGAAAAGAGAGGTTAAAAATAGATTTATGGGATAAGACATACAGACTTGACAATCACTGTGAGATGCGAAGGAGGAATGGAGCTGCAACCAACCTCTCATACTGTGTTTTGGTTCTGTTTTAGCAGTGGCGGCAGGGGTGGTTATAACAAAGGTAAATGCACCAGTACAAACAGCTGGTGCTATTTATTTTACATTTCCTTCTATATATTTGTTCATAGGCTAAATGTTGGTATTAGTGTGAATGGGAGACTTCTGTAAATAAGAGTTGTGGATGGAAAGACTGATGCAGGTTTACAAAAAAACCTTAATTCAGTTAATTAGAGGCCTGCTGTAAAATAAGATATGTTCAGGCTTACTCTGTAAAAAAATTCGGTATCATGAAAAAGGAAAGAAAATCATTTTGTAATTGTTGGTAAAAAAGTTTTTTGTAGTAGTTTACATTTCCTTATAGATTAGTTCTAATTTTTCGGATTTAAATGAAAACCTTCGGATTTGTCATCTCTACAATGAAAAAGCATGTAGTATTTGTTTTTCATGTTGAGGTATACAAGACAGTGTTATGATAAAATAATGAATGTGTAAAACACAGTTATTCTCTTTAACATAAAAATGTAAACAAACACCGATGATCCACAGTGTTTCTGAAATTTAATAATAATTATCAAGGATTAATTATGTAATTAAAAATCATATGTAAAAAATCCCGAAGTCTTCCATTCTTAAGCTAATTAGTAGTATTAGGATAGTATTGGTTGGTTTTAAAGTTTAAGATTTATTTATTACAGTTTATTAGGTTTAAAAATCAGTGGAAAAGATTGATTGCTTTTCAAAATTTGGTTAAACAATTAAAAATAAGTACTATTTCCAGAGGAAATTTAAAGCTGTATGATGTGTTTAGGGGTAAAGAATGTGCCTGGTATATGTTATCAAATTCAGTTTTTTTTGTATTTCTAAGTAAAACGGTAAACAAATATTGAGTGATTTTTAAGTATGTTGTAATGAAAATTACTATTCATAAAAATGGTACAGTACAGTGAAATAGAATATTTATTTCGTTTGGTTTTTTACCATTTTCTGCAAAAGTTTTACTACAATTTCGAATAATTATTTTTAGATCTTCATTATACTGTTCACATTACTCAATCTGTTGTCTGTCGCTTTTAATCATTTTTATTATTAGTCTGCTGGAATAATTTTAACTTGGGTATTCTTAGTATTTTAATTTGGTGGATACTTCACATGACAGTGTTTTTTATGAAAACAAAGTAATTTTTTCTTGATTTTGAAATTGAATTACTGAAACTGGTTGAGGTGTAAGTATTCATTTTTGGAAATGAAATTGAATCGTACGAGTTCAACTGAACTAATGAAAATGACAGGGCAGGATGGCCAATTAAATGTAAACGTTCAAGTAAGGGTTTTCCAATTTTGTGATCTGATCAAAAACAATTTTAAAATTGTGATTTTATTTCTAAACATACCAGAACAACAGCTAGCAAAAAATATATAAGCGAAGAATTTAGTTGAATTTTTTATATATAAATATCAATTTTTTTAAAGGTGTGTACAAAGGTATTCCAGTAGCATTTATTCAAGTAATGCTAAGGTATTCTTAATGGTTTGGTAAATTTACTAATCTCAATTAGGGAGAATAAATCAAAGTAAACATTGTTACATTGCATTTTCTTTAAAAGCCTGGTTATTTGTGTTGATGACGTTATAAAGTAGGTTGGTGTTACTTAATGTTCAGTAGTTGATGTTTAGATTTAGAGGTACAGAATATTTTGTTTGTAGAAGACAAGTAAATTTGAAAAAATCAAATGAAACGCAAGGTAAATTTAGCCCATTACAATAACAAAAGTTTTTGCAAATACATTTTTTCCCTAATGAGATGAGGCATCAATGTTGATGCTCTTTTTACATAATTTCTTAATGATTTATCTGATGTGGTATTAGAAAAATTTCTACTTACAAACAAATGCATGTGTTGACAGAAGAAGGTGGAATGGTCATTATAATGTTATATGGTATATATTGTGGGTCTGTTGATTATTTAGTACAAATGTTTCATAGTTTTTTTTTTTTTAGATCAGGAAATTTCAAATTGCATTATATTTAAATATGTAATAGTACAGGAGAACATTCTTAATACAAACCTCGCTAGTCCAAATAGAAAATTCCAAAAAATTATACTAAATATGTTTTTTGAAAGGGAATTAAGAAAAGCAAATTTACGAGAAAATAGTTCTAATTACATTAATAAAAGTTTAATTAAAAAAGTTACAAATAAGTTTCTTGCAACTGAGCAATTTCAAGTGCTGTATAATTAAAAATAAATACTGTTCAGTTTTATTTGAAATTTGTAATTAAATAGTAATGCAGTATAATTAGTTTTTAAAGAAAAATTTAGATCAGTGGCTCTACTAAACTGGAAATATAAAACAGTGGTCCCTCATAGTTACACGGTTTAATATGCGCTGATTTGAAAACATGCTCTTAGTCTAAGTTAAGCTGTTTTGGTTTGTTTATCAGTCTTATTGCCTCTAGTGTGTCAGAACTATGAGCCTATCAGTTTGTAGTACAGAAATAATAATAATAACATGAATTGGAGGCACTATGATTAGAAATGGTCACTAAAACAGATCAACTCGTTTCATCAGGATGGACATCTAATCTTTAGAGCTACTTTTTTGTTTTTCAGTCCTTGTGTTCAAATTTTGAAGCTTTTTTTTAGAATGTTCAGTATGTTTTTAGTTCTAGTTAATTTTATCCACAAATTGCATATTTTTCTAATGCCCCATATTGTATACTATACAATATATGCTTAGTGTGGATCCACGTAGTTTCCACTCATATATTCAGGAACTGATTATGAGCGCAAAACGAGGGATACCGTATAGTAGAGTATAATAAATAGCTGCATTATTTCAAGGAAAGATGGATGGAACAATGTTGTCGAGTTGTGTTCTAGGAATTTAATAAGGTGGGTGAGCCATACCAGTTTCTGTGACAGGGTGATGTTACATTTTAGGCCTACTTAGCTACATAATTAATACATTAGGTGGCACTTTTTTTTTTATTTTACATGTTTATAGTATTGTACTTAAATTTCTGTATTAATTAATAAGCAAGTACTGTGTGAAATGTATTTTAAGTAAAAGTGTTTACAATGACTTGCATAATATCTCAGTTATATATAGGCATACATGTATATAAAGTGTTAACATACTGTACTTTCATAAATCTGAATTTGCATTGGTCCCAGTTAGTTTGGACTAGCGAGGATTCTATTTGTGTAATAATATTTCTATATATGGTTGATGAAATTTGAATGCAGAATAAAATCAAAGATATGTCAGTGAAATTTAAAGTGTTTTATTTTAATTTTGTTATATTATTTATAGTTTTATTTAGACTTTTCTTGTTATAATAAATTTTTAAGGTTAATATTTATAGAATTTGCAGTTTTTTTCAGTTTTATTATTTAAGAAACATTATTACAAAAACTAAAAGTTTTATTATTGCTTTGCTCACTTGTCTCCAACCAGCTTGAAATATTTATTTGTCAGTCATAAAAATTGTGTTGTGATGATTTAACCTCCACCTTAACGCTGAACTTTAATTCAGTCTTCTGAAAAGCTCTACTGTTTAAATTTATGTTCTCACATGCATTAGAAAAGAATAATTTCTTAATGCCAAAACTGAACTTTATAGACAATTAATTTAGGAACATAGTTGAAATTTTCATTTGTGTACCAGTAAGCAAATTGGTGTTGTTTTGCAGTGAAATCACTCTAAAGCTCTTGATTGACCTTTTTTACTCTATCTAATGTCTAAAAATAAATTTCTCACTTGTAATTAGTATGAAATCTTTTGTCCTCAGATTTTCAAATCTTGGTTTGTGATGGCAAGTTGCATTAAATTAGGTAACAGTTTTTCTGTCCTAAATAACAGTTGTCAAGCAATTTCTGAGCAAACAGAAATTTTGGACACCAGTTAGTTTCCATGTCGGTGGTTATTATTTATCTTAAAGATTCAATAATTTGATATATTAAAAAAATAGTAAATTTTTGAAAGTTTATATGAAATTTTTACTATTCCAAAATCAGTTTAAGCATTTACTTCAGCATTTGCATTACTTCGCAAGCGTTCGCAACACAGGTAGACTCGATTTTTGTTATTATTCTTTAAGAATTAAAAGAGGAAAACATCAAGTTCAGAAATACTGAATTGGTTGTTTAACTTCATGATTTGATTATATTCATACAAACTGTATAAGTTCATCATTCACTAATATCAGCAAGTATATTTCTATCACTTTTTAGCTTTACTGGTTTTAGGTGACGCCAGTCACATCACTGAATATGCTCACAGCTTGAAAGAATCTGTTTTTAATGAGTTAAAACAATTGCTTCCTGTTTATGCTCTAAAATCTCTATTTTCAGTAAACCCCATTTATAATAATTACAGTATGAATTATCTTTTATTCCTGCCAATGTGATATATGATTGTTATTATTTTGTGCTGAGGATATTTTGAAATTCATGTTACCTTCTTTATTTCTGCCAGGGATGTTAATGTTTTGTTTAATACATTCATCTGCCTTGATCAAAACTTGCTAGTGTACTGCTTCTCCTCCATACATGGGTTCATTCTTTTATACGAAAACCCTTATGTCGCATAGCCATACCCCTACTACTCTGTTGAAAAGAGGACATGTTATCTCATCCAGACAACGTTTCACATTCAATTCTTTTTATGATAATGTTTTTATTATTTTTTTTTTTAATTGAACAAAACAACTTTAGGATCTTTTCTTAAATATATTACTATATATTGTGTATAATGACTTTCAACTTGTGTCAAATTTTATTCATGTTTTACCATTTTCAAAATATAGAAAATATTTTTTTTTAATTCTTTATTTTTAAAACTGCAAGTTCAACAACTTTGAATCATAGCTTAGTAAAAATCATTTTGTTATTAATTTTTTTATTAATGTAAACCGAGACGAATTACACTAATTCCATATCTTAAGTATTGTCTTATTTTTTATTATTTTATAATACCATTTTTGAAGGATAAATAATAAATTTTATTGTATTGTAGGAGGTGGTGGTGGCCGTGGTGGAGGAGGATTTGGTTCACGTGGGGGAAATCAAAGTGGAAATGATTATGGAGGCGGTGGCGGACGTGGGGGTGATGATTTCATCGTGCAAGAAGACACTGTTTTTGTTTCTGGAATGAGTATTGATACATCAGAATCTGATATTCAAAGTCATTTTGGATCAATTGGCGTCATTAAGGTATACATGTTTAATAATACTAAAAAAAAAAAAAAAAAATGGAGGACATTACATTTTTTTTAGGGGAGAAATGATGAAGGTTTTTTGAATTGGTTAGTTAATAAAGTACTAATTTTAATGTTTTAATGATTTTTATTAAATTTAAACTGAATTATAAAGCTGTCACTCATGATCATTCTAATGGGATTGGTGTGGTGTCATTCTGTTCCATTTGGAATGCTAAAACATGTAGGCTCATTCACAGACGCTCCATCAGTACAGTCCATGCTTTTCTTGAATCGACTTTTATACCAATGTTTACCTGCTACTGCTCATCAATGGATGATGGATTTCTTTTACTTCCAACAGTTTGTCTGTACATTAAAAGTAGAAGGCTAAAAAGAAAATATGTAAAATATTGGCTTTTAAACAGACAAATTTTTACTCATGTAAACATCCGATTTTTTTTTTTTTTTTTTTTTTTTTTTTTTTTTTTTTTTTTCAAAGGTGACAGTTGATATACATATACCAGTAATTTTTAGATTTCTTCACACAAATTATATATTTTTTAAATTGTGTATTAGGTAGATAACTACAATTAAATATACATAATGAATAAATAATCTCTATTTACTTTATTCTCAGAAAGAACCTCATTTGGAGTTTGTTTATTGTAATACCATTCCTGTTATGGCATTCAGATCCTTGGGCTTGAATAGTGGAAAATATTTTTGTATGCTTCACTTCTATTTTTTTTTTTTGTTGTACACAGTTGCTCATTTTTATTATTTTACAACTGATAAGCTGTTGGATGACATAGTTAGAAACAATTTATAAGTTAAAAAATCCAGTTTTACAAACTACTGGATGGTTTTTCCCATTCACGGGGATGCAGAATGATGATGTAAAGGAACGGAATGATGTAATTCCATCTTTTGTCGCGTTGCTCAATTACATTTTAACCTAGACATGTTTTTACATTCACCGTACGTTTTTGGAGTGACAGCATTCTGTTTGGCTGAATGGAATGAGCGAGAGTAGTAGGCTTAACATTGTAGGCCAATTATTTGTTCATAACATAATGATAAAATAATGGCAAGTGCTCTTTGTAAATAAGTTAAAAGATCAAGCGCTCTTGGGTGAAAACTAATAGTTTGTATTCTGTTTATGAATATTAAACTGTACCACAAACATTTTTGTTTTACTTACAAAATAATATTTGTTTTGTAATTGCAGACTGATAAACGTACAGGAAAGCCAAAAATATGGATGTACAATGACAAATCTACAGGGCGACCAAAAGGTGAAGCAACTGTCACCTATGATGATGCAAATGCTGCTACTTCTGCTATTAATTGGTTTGATGGTAAGTTGATATATGGTAAGTTTTGATGGTAGAGTATTGTTGTTTTACAAAAAAAAAAATCTTTTAAAATGTATATTTTTGAATACCACTGAATATTTAAATTGTTCCATAATATTCATATATATATATATATATATATATATATATATATATATATATATATATATATATATATATAATGGAACAATTTAAATATTCAGTGGTTTAAAAATATATATTTTAAAGGAATTTTTTTTTGTAAAACAACAATACTCTACCATCAAAACTTTATAAACTGCCAAACACCTGTCTTCCTTATACTGCCCAATCTTGACCTTTTATATTTGTTGAGGCCTTCCTCCTTTCTTGTTGATTCTAAGGAATCATACAGTACGTTTTTAGATTGAAAGTTTTATTTAAGACTAGGCTGTTTTAAACGTTTGATGGATGTCCTTTAAAGTATAGAACAGTGATGCTATTGAAAGTGCAGTTATTAGTGTGTACATTAGTTGCACAGTATGCATAGACGTTCATCTGTTTTTGTAAACAAGAAGTTGTGTAATGGAACCAAATAATTATACAATAACCAATGACTTATCTGACTTTTTTAAATGAAATCATTTTAAACTGGTCAAATGGTCCATCGGTCTGTGACACTGTACTTAACCAGTATAGTATGTTAGGCATGAACATGTTTGAATCCTGCGTGGTTTGTTGATTTTTCTGTGCAACTCAAGAGTTTGCCTGTCTAGTAGAGGGAGAGGCAAGGCCCACCATAAGTAAACACAAATCCACAAATCTTAAAATTTTTGGACATACAACTAACCTTATTTCAGATACATCTTATTGGAGCCAGTAAGATTTGCTGGGTAATGCAATACAATTCACATTTATTGTTACAGAGGCTGGATGACCACAACACCCTATTTACACTTTAAAACTTTTTAAATGATGGAATTATTCAATTACAGTTAATATTACAATGTCTACTGTAGTATTATTTCTGTTTATTTAGACATTTATCAGAATAAACAGTAATAATAATATATATAGACCATCATTAAGTACCAATTTTAAAAAGAGAATTACAGTGTTACTTTGGTAACAGGTTCTAAAATAATTTTTGAAAATTATTAGCAGTTCAACAAAAATAGTAATACTCTCTTTGATAGTGTAAACTATTTCAGCAGGAAAGTACTTAAACTAGAACATAAATACTTTCAGTAGAAATAATTAGTAGAATCAACTGATTGAGAAAACAGCTGTCTGAATTTTAGTATTGTTTATCAGTACCGTGTGTTAATTGTATTGGTACTTCCTTCAGTGCCCTAATCATTCAATTTCCCCTATTAATTTAAATGAAAAGAAACTTAAAAAAAATAAATAATTTTAAAAAAGGAAGCTGCCTATATAACTTTGCTGCATTTTTTAATCAAGACTCCTTTTATTGATTTTAAGAATACAGTAGATTATGAACATTTTTGCCTAGATAATATCTAGGGTTTCAAACTTTGCTTGATTCTTTAGTTAAGACCATACGTTAAAAAAAAGACTACTATTTTAAAATACAGTATTCAGTTTTTACCTAGCTACTACCAATTGGTAGAATAATTAATTTATTGTCCAATTAATCTATTGCTTGTAATTTTCTGCCACGGAAGTACTAGGTCGTGTTAATAAGATAATTTCTTTTTAATTATTTAAATGTTTGTATGATTTGTTTTCAGGAAAAGAGTTCAAAGGTGCTGTGATCAAAGTACAGATGGCTACAAAGAGAGATAATTACATGGGTGGTAGAGGAGGAGGCCGTGGAGGTGGGGGTGGTGGCGGTCCACCACGAGGTATGGATGGCGGCGGTGGTGGTGGAAGAGGCGGCGGAGGCCGAGGTGGAGGAGGTGGATTTAGAGATAGTGGTGATAGAGGTGACAGAGGAGGTGGAAGAGGAGGTAGCGGTGGTGGTAAGTACTAAAGTGTGCCAATGTGGTTATTAAAACAATTTGAAACATTGTCTATATTATAACATGTATTACACTTGCATACATTTTGTGTGAATTATGGTCAAGAGAGCAGAGCATATTTTTATTATTATTATTTTTTTAAATACATATGTAACTGATCCTAATGTATTATTTTAGAAAGTTTTTGTTATAGCTTAGATATTTTCAAAATTTGTTTTTAACCAATTTGAGAACCAAAAATTGCATTATCATGAAGAGGCATGATTTGGTTCAAATATGTTTAACATAGGTTTTTTTTGTTTTTAAAATAACTTTTTGAATAAATAAGTAAATAAAAAAAAGGATTGAGATACACAGATGTGTGTGCTATGAAAACTACTTTCTTTGTGCTGCTAGGTTTTTTTATGCATTGTAAATCTTCAGGCATTGCTGCATTGCTGCCTTGCTACTTCAAATTGATTATTGATTAAAATGCCAAATTTATAAATAGGAAGAAAGTAAACATTGTTAAGTATTGTTCTTAATTTTAACATATTTTATATTACTACAGGAATAATTTAATGTAAAATTATTTGATATAATTAGTAAACTTTCATTACTGAACAAAACAATCTGTTAAGGATTTGGTGGCCGTGATGGAGATTGGAGATGTGCAAACCCTGATTGTGGAAATACAAACTTTGCATGGCGACAGCAGTGTAATAGATGTAATGAAAGCAGGCCTGAAGGGGCAGGAGGCGGTGGTGGTGATGGTGGTAAGAATATATTTGAAAACTTTTTACATTTCATTAAAAACATAATTGCTGTTATTCTTAATTGTTAGTTGCAAGCTTTATTAAAGTGCAGGCTTTTAATCTGGTTTTATTTACAGGTCGCCGAGGAGGTGGAGGTGACAGAGGAGGTAGAGGTCGAGGTGGGGGTTATGGTGGTGGTGGCGGCGGTGGAGGTTATGGAGGAGGCCGTGGAGGAGGCATGGATAGAGGTAGAGGAAGAGGAGGTCCAATGCGTGGCGGGTAAATATCTAGTTGTGTATTAGATAAAAACACAGTTATAACTGCATAATAATTAGACTGTAGGTCTAATTATTAGTTACTTAGAAAAATGACCTGCAAAGAGGTCCAGTGAGACTGAGAGAAAAAATGTGTGAGTGAGAGGTCGAGTCTCCACCCTCTTACTACAGATTTCCTTTTTCCTTCACTATCGTTGAATAGTAACAGTTTGTAAACTCAGAAGAATGGCAGACGTCTATGACACTGGACTTTTGGAGGGAGCTGGAAGGTAATTATCCTACATGCTCGAGGTTCAATACTGAGAAAGATTTTCATGGATTGTTTTCTCAGATGATAATTTCTCTAAGAACGAAGTTCTCAGATGCAGGCACTAGGATTAATAAAGTAAAATTAAATTAATCCATTTTGAATTATGCAAGGTTAACTGCTATTGCAAAAGCAAGTTTTTCTATTCTTTACTTTTATTCGTATGTCATAATTTTGAAACATACAATATATACTTAACTTACATTTCTGTTGTGTGGATTGTTCAGAAATTGCCTATGATATTGTCTGCATAGACATAAGACTCAACAAAGAAACCTCCCATTACACATAACATTATGAGTGATCTTTTTATTCAGTGTCCATAGAAAAAATGAATAAAATGGACCGTAAATCAACAAAGTTCAACATTATAACCGAAAAGCCTAAAGTTAAAAAATTAATATATGTATTTTTGGAACAAGTACAGTTCAGCTATTTTTAAGCTACACAATAGCTGACAAATACTGTATCAGAACTAAAATGTTTTCAAGACAACAGTAAACAACATTATATAAGCATGATGTTTGCTCATGCCATCATATGTATGGAGATTGTTTACTTGTTTAGGCTTAATGACACTTGGCTGATCACTCTCTCAAATTTCTAGTGTGGGATCTCATAGTGAACCTTTCTTTTTTAGTTATTAAATTTAGTTTTTTTTTAATTTAAAATTATGTTTACTTTTAAGTTTTCATTTTTAATATGGTGTAGCCACAATGATCTTATTTCTGTATCTAGATTGGTTGAAAAGGGTTAGCTATTTTTTTTTTTTATGAGAACTTACCTAATTAAATTGTTTTTGGACCAATTACATGTTCGGCTATTTTTAATTTATCTTTATGGATTATTCTTGTTTACGCTTTATGTAGTTTAAAAATGTTTCTACTTAAATTTCAATTTTGTTATTTCAGAGACCGTGGTGGAAGAGATAGATCAAGGCCATATTGAAACCTGTCACTTAATGAAACCATCGAAGAACATAAGCATAATCATAGTTATGCTATTATCAAGTTTTTAAACTTGTCTAAAGATTTCCCTAGTGTTATTAAATAAATGTCAAATTTCTTTTTATACACTTCGATTCAGACACATTGTGTTTCATGCATTTATCATTTTATCATCAGTTCTGGAAGATTTCATCACCATTGTAGAATAGCAATTTTTTCCCTAGTGTTACTAAATAAATATCAATTTTCTTTTTATACACTTTGATTTAAAGAAATTGTGTTTCATGCATTTATCATTTTATCATCAGTTCTGGAAGATCTTGTCAACATTGTAGGATAGCATAACAATTTCTATTTGTCATGTCATTTAAAAATAGTATTATTTTCTATATTAATATGTTTGTTCAAATAAATATAATTTTAAGCATTTTGTTAACTTTTTTTATATAATCCTTGTGATATAATCATTGTTCCTTGCAAATTTATTTTATATCAAATGGAGTGAAATGAACGGCAGCCGGAGGCTGAATTCAGTCTAAAGAGCGTGTTAGTACCTTTTAAGTCTAAATACGAGGGCTATTCAGAAAGTAGATTACGTTTTTGGATAAAAAAAAAACTAAGTACAGGAAAAAAATTTTATTATATACATTTGAAAGAGGAACTAAAATACTATTTTTCGACATAATCGCCAAACAAATTTAGACATTTGTCATATCGGTGAACTAGCTTTGAAATTCCCGTGTCGTAGAATTCCGCCGCCTGTGACGCCAGCCAGTCAGTCACGCCCGCGCGGAGATCTGCATCGTCATCGAAGCACTGTGTTGCAAGCCAAGTCTTCATCTTCGGGAATAAGTGGAAATCACTAGGTGCCAGGTCCGGACTGTGGGGTGGATGAGGGAAAATCTCTCACTTGAAGACCGTCAAGACGTCTTTTGTTCGATTTGCCGTGTGAGGGCGGGCATTGTCGTGCAAAAACAACACTTTTGCACTCAGTTTTCCTCTCCGCTTGTTCTGGATAGCTCGTCTTAAGTTTCGTAATGTTTGGCAATACCTTTCTGAGTTTATGGTTGCTCCACGTTCTAGGAAGTCAACCAGAACACCTTTCCTGTCCCAAAAAACGGTCGCCATGATCTTCCTTGCTGACAGGGTTTGCAAACATTTCCTCGGTTTTTTGGGGGAATTTGTGTGCCCCCACTCCATAGACTGTAGTTTTGTCTCACAGGTAACGTGCTTAACCCAAGTCTCATCTCCCGTTACGATGCGATCAAGAAATGATTCACCATCTTTGTCGTAAGCGTCCAGAAATGACAACGATGCAGCCATACGCTGACCCTTGTGCTGTTCTGTCAGGAACTTTGGCACCCATCTGGCACAAAACTTATGGTATCCTAACTTTTTGGTGACAATTTCGCATAACAATGTTCGCGAAACTTGTGGGAAACAAAGTGAAAGTTCGGTTATTGTGAAACGGCGGTTTTCACGAATTTTTCATTGACATTTGCAACCAGCTCATCACTCACAATGCTCGGTCTGCCACTCTTCTCTTAAGTCATGAACATTACTTCGTCCACCCTACCTGGCACCTAGTGAATTCCACTTATTCCCGAAGATGAAGACTTGGCTTGCAACACAGCGCTGATGACGACGCAGATCTCTCGCTGCGGGCGTGACTGACTGGCTGGCGTCACAGGCGGCGGAATTCTCTACGACACGGGAATTTCAAAGCTAGTTCACCGATATGACAAATGTCTAAATTTGTTTGGCGATTATGTCGAAAAATAGTATTTTAGTTCCTCTTTCAAATGTATATAATAAAATTTTTTTCCTGTACTTAGTTTTTTTTTTATCCAAAAACGTAATCTACTTTCTGAATAGCCCTCGTATTTAGGGCATACAGTAATGGATTCTAGAAAATTAATATGCTTGAAAACCATAAGCTAGGTAAGATGAAGTAATAAGTTTAAAGGCATGGTGATGAAAGTGGAGTCAGCATCAAAACAAATCTATCAGATTCAAAGCTACATGGAGGGGAGCCCAGCAATGCTGGATTTACATTTTCAGTGGCTGCATTAAAAACAATAGTTTCGATTTTTAATGCGTGGTCTGCTCTGCTCAGCGTAATATATAATCTTAATTATATTATATTTCTGAAAGTGTTGTTTATTATTCAATCACGCTTTAACCACTGGACCAATTGAGATGAAATTTGGTACGAAAATGGTTTAGGTATATGAGATAAACATAGGTCTATTCCCGTTCTAAAAAACGTCATTATATTACTTATCCAGCCCAACATAATTATGTAGTATTTAGTTTTGTGGCATGAGTTAACTGTAGTAATGTTTACTCTTTACTGGACCTGAGATTTAGGTAACTGATGGACATAGATATAATTCCATTTTAAGAATCTTAATCTGTTTTATTTATTGCAAAATTATTGCTTTTAATGTTACATTTTCAATTATTTTAGTTATAATTTTTGACAAATCTGACTAATTTGTTACTTTGTGTTTAATTTTCAATTTAAATGTAAAAAAATCCCTACCCAGAGTGCAGATTACGATATGTTAAAAATTACTATAATTGTAAGTATTTTCTCTGTGAAAGTCTGGTTTGCTTTATTGTTTGTAGTTTTGTTATTTTAAATTTCATTAGATCAAATAATCACAATCTGGTGTTTCTCATTTAAGACTTTTCAATGTTTTTTCGACAAAAATGTATTTAACAAACAATTTTATTAGGGTACTTTAATTGTAAGGTATATATATTTATGTAATTACATTATATGAGAAAATGGTAAATATGCAGTGTAGCATGTCTTGGATTTGTCGATATTTTTGTTATTAAAACTATTACATGCCCAAAAGCAAGAATCCAAAATATAAAAGCGCGAAAACCACAAGAAGTACGATAAAAATCGAAAATAAAAGTGACCAACCTAGCCTCAAAATTGTTGCCGTGCGAAAGTTGGTAACGTGTCGTAGATCAGTAAAACAATAAAAATACGTTTAACACGGGTTTTTGGTGATAAGAAACCCATTTTTTAAAAAGAATACTCCATAACCTAACTGACACGGTTGTTAGGCCTAACACTGTGGTGCTTAAAAAAAACCTTTATTTTTTTAAGAATACTACATAACCTGACACGGTTGTTTTGCTGAACACGGTGATGTGTAAAAAAACCTTTTGTATTTTTTTAAAGAATGCTACATATCCTAACTGACATGGTTATTGGGCCTATCACTGTGATGTGTGAAAAAAACTTATATTTTTTTTAAAGAATACTCTATAAGCTAACATGGTTGTTAGGTCTTACACAGTGATGGGTTAAAAAAAACAAAACCTTTAATCGTTTGCATTAGCCCAAGTGTGCACAATAGTCGGACGTTAAACAACAATAAAAAACCTTTATTTCTTTTTTTTTAAGAGTACTCCAAATCTAACTGACATGGTTGTTGGGTGCGTGAAAATAATAATACGGTGGTGCGTGAAAAAAACTATATTTTTGTAAAGAATGCTACATACCCTAACTGACATAGTTGTTGGACCTATCGTGGTGATTTGTGAAAAAAAAACCATTTTTTTAATAAAATACCTATACCTAACTGATATGGTTGTTGGGCCTAACAAGGTGATGTGTGAAAAAAACTTTTTTAAAGAATATTTATAACCTAACTGATACGGTTGTTGGTCCTAACACGGTGAGCATGAAAAAACCTTTATTTTTTTTTTAAAGAATACCTAAACCTAACTGACATGATTGTTGGGGCTAATAAGGTGATATGTGATCAAAAACCTGATGACAATATAAATTTGCCGCACTTCGAACACAAATACGATTCTTTAAAGATACCATGGTTAATAAGAAATTCGAAAACACGACCGTAATTCCAACTAAAAAACTCAGAGGCAAATCGCAAAGTTCACAAATAAAGATGTTACATTAACAAGCACAAAAACAGTAATAAATCATAAAATTTAGTAATGCCTGTCAGATTCTGTATCATGCATGAGTAATAAGTACATGTACATAACAAGAATACTTATGTCCGGTAAATCAGAGAAGGAATCTTTAATGCAATATAAACAGTAACATTGTGTGAGTATAGTTCCATAAAAATTGGCTTAAAATCGCATGCATTCTTAAAAAAAATGTTTTCCCTGGGTGATCAATTATAATTAATGTCGCAGGGTCAGACATTAAGAGTAGCAGGAATATATTTGGGAACTCCGTGCTTCTCCCATGGTCAGTTATATGTTACCTGTTCTAGTGTCGAGTAGCAGAAGTTTATAGGTATTGGCTAAAAACCATAAATCTTACAATATTGTATACAGATTGAAAGTTATTCTGATTTTCAAAATTGACTATAAATTTTATTATTCTTAATATATATTATGACTGCTGGCAAAGCTGTGACGGATAACAGCTAGTAAGTTATATTTCATAGATCAGGTGATCAGTTAATTAGGATACAAAATAATGAAATCTGTAAATGTTTTGGCAGTTTATTGCAATTTATAAATTGTAAACATACTTATTTTTAGAATTTTTATACAAAATACAAATACTGCAACCATGATGAATAAAATGAGTGATCATTAATGAAAATTGGTTTTGTAGTTTAGGCTGTGGTGCGAAAATGTTGAAATTTTACAATAGTAAACATAGTTGAGTTTTTATGCAAAACGCATTGATAGGCTATAAATGCATTAGTGTAGAAAAAGGAGAAGAAACAAAATTGTTAAAAAGGACCAATTTTCAAATTGTTTTTTCTCTTTGTGTACTTATTTTCAAAATTTTTTCATGCCTCGTGATAATACTGCAATGCCAGTTATGTTTATTTTGAAGTTAAGGATACCAACTCCTGTATTTATACAGTGGCAGCTTGGGTGACTTGACGGGGCAGAATATTACCACAATCTGGTCGTAATTTAGGTCTTAATAAAATATTTTTTTCTTGGTCATGAAGATGTGAGAACACAATGCAAATCACTAGATTTGCTTCTTTTTTTTTTTTAAACGCCTGACTATTCTGCACACTTGGGCTAATGCAGGCGATGGGATGATTTATAGCATATGAAAATGCCAAGCCCTGGCTGGGAATTGAACCCGGGTCCTCGGGGTGAAAGCCCAGTACGCTAACAACTAGGCCACCGAGGTGGTGTACTGGATTTGCAGCAGCATCTATTTTCCTACTGACTATAACTTCTGGTTGAGTCCTTTCAGGACTGATATAGTTCTCTGACTAAATTTGTTTTTTTATTTAACTCCCAATATATGTGTACAGAAAATTTTTACCTGTTTATGAATTTTTTCGTGTTTATATAAAAACATGAAAACGTACTTAATGCTGTGGCTCTAACCATGCGACTGCCTCAGCTCTATTTGGCTTGCTGAGTACAGCTGTATGTGATTTGCTGTATTTTAGGCTATATTTCAGAATCCTTCAGCAATAGTTTTTGGTACTGTAATTTAACATTGTTAGTTCAGTTCAATGTTTTAATCTAGTGTGAAAATACAGACAGATTGTTCTTTAAATTAAATGTGTTTTATTGAGAAACTCTAAAATGTTATAAAAAAGTCCCGGATTTAGTCTTAGTATTATTTATCTTATAATCACTTACTATCAAAAGTTTTTACACCTGGGCTATAGGGACATAGTTAAACAATGCAAAGTCATGGAAATGTCTCATCACCAGAGACACAGGGACTTTGCAAAATGATACAGCATACATACTTCCTGTTTCCTCTTATGTTTCCATATTTCTTATATTTATTCGCCTACTGTCAAATAAATAATTATTTTAGTCATTGCAGATTCATGAAAATTGTAAAAACCAAGTACAGTAAATTATATGGTTACCATTTATGGTAATACAAGCTGTGTGGACATAATTTTCACTATTATTTCCACTTTCTTAGTGACAGGATAATCAAGTAATAAGAACCGAATACTTGATCATTGCACATTTACTTGATTCTCCGAAATGAGTTATTTTTCCAGATGCAATACGATTAATGCAGTCAAATAACTCATTTGTTAGCCCTCCCCTCATTGCCGTTTCTCTTTTTACTTGATATTATTTCAAACAAAGCTATGTTCTATTTGAATTTAAATAACAAAAATTAAATTACTGTATGTATTTCTGTACTATGTTTCCATAATAATATGTTACAAGTGGAATTCTAAACTGCGTTTCAAGATCTTAAGACAAAAATAAAAGTAATTAAACTATGTAAAATCCCTAAATTAGATGTGAGAATAACAATATATGCTGTTCATATCTCAGCAAAACACTCCTAATAGAGCAAAATTACATAGCTAATAAGTAAAGTACTAAAAATTTCACAGGATCTAACTTGCTTGGTATCATAAGTGAAAGCAATTCTAAATAAAATTACTAAAATGTGTTATTAATGTGATTTATTTTTAGGAAAATACAATACAGCAATTATTTAAATATTTAAAAATTTTAGAAAAAATTTAATAAAAATAAAAACTTTCAATAAGATTACACTTAAACATAAGGCAGTCGTATTCGTCATCAGTCTTATTCATGATCTTCCATTATTCCTTGTTTGTATATATGGTAACAATATATTCATTTAGATGGTTTCTTCTCTTTCTTGTCCTTTTTAGCTTGAAGATGGTGTACAGGGTCTTGCTATTTCAAAGCTGGTCGGTTTGTCCGTGTAATTGGTATAGAGCGTTCATTTGCATCTTCAGTTGCCTAAAACAAGATGGATGAAGGTCTAAATATTCACAAAGAAGATATTTTTTTAGTTTTAATTTCAAAATTCTAACTACTAAAATTTAAATTTTTAATTTAAAATTAGGGGAAGTTAGGTATCATAACTTTCTAAACCATATTTGTAATTTTGATGTTTGTGGAATTCAAAAAAAAAAAAAAAGTTTCTGATTGCATTAATGTCTTGATGACAATGTTTTAAGCCACCTCACGAAACATCTTATTGGCCTATATCTCTTTTGACAAGTATGTCAAAATTGTTCGAGAAAATTTTGTTAAAAAGATCGAAACCCATCATTGAAGATAAAACTTAGTCCCGGATCATCAATTTGGATTTTGAAATAAACATTCTACGATTTGATCAGGTTCATAGAATTACTAATATAATTGAAAAATGTTTTGAAGAAAAGAAAATTTGCTCGGCAATATTTTTAGATGTTTCACTGGCCTTCGACAAGGTTTGGCATGAAGGACTAATCCACAAGCTCAAAGTACTCCTTCCGGTTCAAAATGCAAAAATACTAAAATCTTATACCTCCAAAAGATATTTTAGGGTCAAGCAAGAAGATGCCTATTCTGATCTGAAAGCAATTCAAGCAGGTGTGCCACAGGGCAGTGTATTGGGGCCAATCCTGTACCTTCTGTATACAAGTGATTTACCAACTTTTGAACAAAGTATTGTCGCTACTTTTGCTGACGACAAAGCTATTTTAGCTGTTAGTGAAACTAACATTGAGTCCACCAGAAAACTTCAAACTGCTATAGACAATATTCAAAATTGGACTAAGAAGTGGAGAATCAAACTTAATGAAGCCAAGTCTGTGCATATTGATTTTATCATTAGACATATCCAGCACGGACCTGTCTTTATTAATCATCAAGTGGTCCCATACGGGAATGCAGCTAAATATCTTGGCATGACATTAGATGCCAAACTTAGGTGAAAACCACATGTGAAGAAAAAACTAGAGGAGTTAAAACTAAAATTCAGAAAAATATATTGGTTATTGGGTCGTTGTTCTTCCCTATCAGTGTACAACAAGCTGCTGTATCAACAAGTCCTTAAACCAGTATGGACTAACGGCATTCAACTTTGGGATTGTACCAGTCAAAGCAACAGAAATTTTATTCAAAGATTTCAAAATAGGGTGCTTCGGGGTATCGTTGATGCTCCTTGGTACATACGAAATGACAACTTGCATAAAGACCTAACAGTTCCAACTATTGATAGTGAAGTTAGAAAATTTGCTCAAAGTCACAAAGACTACATCAGCACATTAATGTCGAGGCCCTTCAGCTACTCAACAACGATGGCATTGTTAGAAAGAAGATTGAAAAGAGTAAAACCATTTGAACTGTAGTTTTTAAGTCTCACTATTTAAGAGACTTAGTTCTGAACTAGGTTACTGTCAGTGGATGGAACTTAGTATAACTTTTATATATTAATTTAGGTCCAACACAAATATAAGTGTTGCACTAAATTGCTAAAAAAAAATCAGGCTAAATAAGCTCTGCACACACACACACACACACACACACACACACACACACACACACACACACACACACACACACACACACACACACACACACACACACACACACACACACACACACACACACACACACACACACACACACACACACACACACACACACACACACACACACACACACACACACACACACACACACACACACACACACACACACACACGCACACACGCACAATTGTCACTTTAGAGTTTACAAATACTTTTTTTTATAATTGGTTAATGCACTATTATAATTTTTAAGGAATCATAAGAATAGGGTGATATTTCAAATCAGTATTAATTATGTGCAACAGTATGTATTATGAAGTACACATATTTAGAAAGTTAACAAAAATAAAATAAAGAATGTTAATAGGATTTTTTTACATGAAGATATGTATATACAATTAAATAAAAAAGAGCTAAATACATTTGTAAAAATACAGATATATGAATTCACAATTAATTAATTTTAATATGTTACAAAGTTTAAGAATTATTATTTTTAGTAATACATATTATAATGTACACTTACCAGCTTTGGTCCGTGCAATTGTAACACTCCATCAGAAGATAAGGTGGATTTTAATGCACTAGTATCAATGTCCTTCGGCAGTCGATAGCGTCTTTTAAACTGTCTAGATACGAAACCATGTTCATCAGACCTTTCTTCATGTTTACCCTCAATAACGACATAATCATTAACAACTTTCACAACTAGTTCTTCCGGCTTGAATTGTTGTACATCCAAACTAACCTAAAAATATTTAAACAATTTTTTATTGTATCTGCATAAACATATTTTATTTGAGCACTAATTAAAAATAGGATATAATAATAAATTTATTAATTTAACCAGTAAATTTGGTAGGAAATCCTAAAAATGCAATTTCTCAAAATTAGTTCATTAGATTTTTCCTCAAATTTCATTAATTTTTGCAGCAAACTGTAAATTAAAGAAACTTACAGTTTGAGAATAAATAAACAAAATAAAAACTGAAGACAGTCAGGTTTATTTTTTCAGATTTTATATTTCTTTAAATAATTACTTGTAAAACCAGTGTACTGAAATAAGTGCAATGCTATATAGCCTAAAAGAATAATGAAACCGTAATTTTAGGTTTGACTGTATGTCTAATTTTATTACTGGTACTTATATTCATTTTATTAATATTAATAATTTTTTATTATCAGGTAATTATTATAACTTTTTTACAAAAAATTTCTGTAGTCAATTATTCCTTATTGTAGAAGAGAATGTTATGAATAATATCTCACATTAATTTTATATTTTATTTAAAAAAAAATTATAAAAATAAAACTGCATTGAATAAAGATGTGAAGTACGCCATGAATTTTATTATACAAATTATCCTAGCTTTTGGTTACCTTGAAGCCATCTTTGTCATTGACTAAGTTGGAAGTTCCACTACCTGTAGGTACCGAATTGTAATATGGTCTCTGATATCCTGCTCGTGATGACAAAGATAATTGATGAGCAGAATTGCCAGGCCCAAAATGTTGATCACACATTGTTTGTCGTTCCACTTCCTGCAACATCTCGTTTAAAATATTCTGAAGTGACATCTGAAAGGTTATTAAAAGTATTGAGTGAAGAAAAACATTACACACACTTTTTCATAATACATTATTTAATTAAAAATCCAATTTGGAGGACCAGAAAAATTAATTTAATATGGTTTTCTCCAATTCTGATCATATTATATGAAGACTTGTAAGTCAACTTAGTGTACTAATTTGGAATTAAAAGAATTTTTTTTTGGTTTGAGAATACATAAATTGAAAAAAACTAAGAATCCTGATGGCAGGCAGGGATAAATTAGTTTTTGATAAATTAGGCAGGTATTTTTCACCCTCCTAAAACCAATTTCTCAAGGATATAACAAAACCTATGTATTATATTTGAATACTTATGCACCACATTTTAACAAAATCATTTTGAGCAATTATTGAAAAAAATCTGATTTTTATAAATTTTTTACCAAAAAGGTTTTTTTTTGAAAAAGTAAACAAAAAATGGTCTCAAATATGAGTAGACCACATGTACACACAATTTTAAAGAACGTTTTTAAAAATCAGTCAGTCATTAAATTTAGTCTCCATGTGCACAGCCACATAAAGAAAACATGTTTTTTTGATTCAAAGTTAACATGAAAATGAATAGGCTACATACATGGAAATCTCAATTTTTTGAATAACTACAATATTTGATTTTACTTTGTATGGTGAGAAAATAGAAGTAAATTATGAAATTATGAAAATATTTATTATGAAAATGTGTGTGTGTGTGTGTGTGTGTGTGTGTGTGTGTGTGTGTGTGTGTGTGTATATATATATATATATATATATATATATATCTATATATATCTATATATATGGCGTATATATATATATATATATATATTTTAACATGACTGAACAAACTAGATAAATTATTTAATGAAATTGTAGCAAGTTTGAGAATGTATTACTAATGGATATCAGAGAAAATTTAATTACTGAATAAAGTATACATTTGCCTATGGTAAACATTTTTAAAAGGAAATCTAAAAATGTTGCTGTAGTGATTTTTTGAAAATCGTTAATTTTAAGGGTAAAATAGATTGTAAGAAATATTACACTATTTTATCTTGAATTTTCAACTTCACATATTTCGGTAAATGTTATGTATTTAACCCTCCTTCTAATTCATTATGAATAGTTTTCAAAAAAAGTATTTTTTGTGTTATTTTTGCTTTATTAATAGTTACATATTAAACATTACATATTAAACAGGTAAAACCAATTTGGAAATGCTCTTCAAATAAGTAAAAAGTACATTAAGGGACTGTTCACTTAAAAATTTGCTACTGTACTCCTAAAATGTGTTCAAAGAAGTTTCATTACATTGGTGAATAACACTACAAAACTTTATTATATACAGTTTCACTAAATTCGGATGGATTTAGAAATTTTGCTTTTATTTGAAGTTTTCTGTTTGACGGTTTGTAATGAAAAAAACCTTTTAAGTTTTATAGTGACCTCCACTATCAGGTCAACAGTGTCTTAAATTTCATGATCAAGGGACTTTTGGTTGAAGCTGTTATTTATTTAACATCCTCTTTACTCAGTATAGATACTTTTTTATGCTTGCTTTAATCAAGCTGTGTAAAAAAGACAATACTACTTCAACAAATTTCTGTAGATAAGTAGCATACAAAGTAAGTTAAAAATTAAAAACCCTTAAAACATAACTTTTTAAGAGAATGTTTAATGCAATTAATTCATAATATGTAAACTGAAGAATAAATTTTCAAAAAGTCACTTTATCATCAATTTTTTTTGTCCCCACATTAATATTCATATTTACCAAGAATGCTTTCAAGGATGTTTTAAATAATGTCAATAAATTATATGCGTACAAATGTAACTTATTTTTAAATGTATGTCTTCAAAATTAATTGGAAAGATATGTTAAAAAGTAGCCTCCAGCGCCAGACCAAACAGGAAAGACAAAAGAGCAAGTTATTCCTTCTCTAACAAGTTTTTTGATTTGGTCAATACTGAAAAAAGAGATATAGAAAATTAAAAAGTTGGCTGGTTGCGGCTTTCGCAGAAGTTACATTTGCTTTAATGCATTTAATGCTTAAACAAAATTTTGAAAAAAGAAAAAAAATCAAAAAGATTATAAATGAAATGAAAAAAAATGAATGGAGAATTAAAAGTACCTGAATAGACTGTGATAAGTGCCATCTTTTGATGACAAAATTTACCAAACACCACAAAAATAAATTTAATAATAGGATAGATGATCCAATTTTTGGGTCAAATTGTAATTGTAATTTCAACTACTGTGATTTTGATAGTTGAAAAATGTAACAGAACTTTAAAAAATATTAGTAAAAAGCTATTACTGTATTTCTTTAATAGGCTATTAGTATGATAATTTAGTATGTCTGTTTTATTATTTAAGACATAAACTTTTCTTTATTATATACAGAATAAATCAAAGATTTTATTAGACGAAACAGTTAAAGAAACAGAAAGTCAAAAAGAGTTAGAGAAAACTCTTAAATATCTCTTGTAATTTTTAGAATTTTTATATGCTAGAAGTACTGAAGTTTAGTGTGGTATTTTATTTACTGATGGTAACCTTAATTATTCAAATATTAAGTAATGAATGCCATTATTACAACTATATAAACTTGCAACTTAATTTCTTACTTTGAAAAATTTATAAAATTAAAAAAAAATGATTTATGTATCTTATGTATATACATTTACAAAGTAATAATTACAAGTAAATACAGCAAATTTATATGTCTCATTTAAAATATAATAGTAATGATGGAATTATTAATCTGTCAAGTTATTACTGGTTTCATCAATTTTGAACTAACTATTTATTCAGTGGTATGATATTGTTTGCATGTTTAAAATGTTTTTAAAAAAAAATTAAGTGAAAATATTAAATATGTACACACAAAATGAATTTAAAAGTACCATTTTTTTCAATATAGATAATAAATAAGTGGAAAGGTCTGTTATTGCAGTAGCCACCCTTGAACAGTTCAAACAAGAATTAAGTAGTGAAACATGTAGCCTAATGCCAAAATTATATTACACAAACTTGATGTATTGCCTACTTTGAACAATTTTGTAGCCTTATATATATATATATATATATATATATATATATATATATATCCAGGGGTGCAGACTAGCTGCACCTATTGAGAGGATTTAGACGTTCCTCGCGGTACCCTAGTCTAACACACACTTAAACTTACAACACTACACTTTCGACTTTAACACTTTACACTCACATTTACATTCAGAACGGCGATAATAGCCTCAATGTGCTTTTTGCCTTAAAATAAATAAATAAATAATATATATATATATATATATATATATATATATATATATATATATATATATATATATATAATATGAAATCATACATTCCTATCTTGTACAATGAAACTTTATTTTACAAAACTTTTTACATTAATAAACGTTTGCTTGATTTAAAACTTTTCATATCAATGTCATTTAAATTGATTTAATACCATTCTAATTATATTCTATGTTTCTAACAATACTGTATGTACTTACTGTAGAAGTGTTGTTACAACTTTAATAATAATATCGAAGGTTGTACGGCTGCACGAGTACGAGGTAAATGCCTAAAAATTACTTCTTTAATTTCTTTAAGTTTATAATTAAACGTTTTCTACAACTGGGTACTGATACAACAAACTTTCGGACACTTTATTAATGAACTGAGTAGACTTGGAGGTACAGCCGAATATGTACGAAACTGCACGATTACTAGAACCTTCCGGAAATTTCTAGAACACAAGCTGTAACATGCACTACGCGTGACGCATGAGCAGATTCTCCCTTCTTTCTCCTTCCTACCGGCAGCGTGAATTTTCATTGGAAAAAATCAACAATTGGAGTGGCTGTCATCGTATAACCCAGACCATTGGAGCAGCCGTCGTTGTAAGACCCAGACGAGGGACCTTTATAAAAATACAAATCTTTTTTAAAACTATATTTCAATCTCTCGGGAGCTGATTCTTCTATACCTAAAGATATTAAAAACATTCATGTAAACACGCGTCCGAACACGCTGCATTTTGCTTCTAGACGGTAAATTTAAAAACGGTACATTTAAGCTACAAATGTCAAAATACCTTTGTTGTACCCCTTTTAATTTCGTAACGAACGGTGCAACTTTCAAAACTATGGAGGAAGTAAAATAGCAAAGTGCGCAAATTAGTCCGTCAGTCACGAAGTACCTGTGCAATAACATAAACACACACACACATATATATATATACCGGGTTCGATTCCCGGCCAGGGCTTGGCATTTTCATACGCTTCATCCCATCGTCTGCATTAGCCCAAGTGTGCACAATAGTCGGACGTTAACAAAAAAAAAAAAATATATATATATATATATATATATATATATATATATATATATATATATAGTCTATTATTATTATCTGCGTATAGACCCTGTTGGATCACGCAAAGCACTCCGACTCATGTCTTGCTCCTTCTAATCCTCCACACCTCCCTCATCCTGTCCCCATGGATCTCTTCCGCTCCTCCGTCCATTTTACCCCTGCTCTCTTTGGGATTTCATTCTCTGGGATCTTCCATATATATATATATATATATATATATATATATATATATATATATATATATATATATATATGTTACCCTCTCAAGTTCACAATTTTGGTCCAATTGGATTCTAACGGCACAAAAATTGGTTTTGGTAACATCCAATGCTCGTTATCCAGCAATATCCGTTCAAAAATTTCAAAATGGCGACCATTTCAATAAATTTGATTTCACCATTGCACCAGTATTTAAATCACCATATAAATCAGCATTACGTTTAAATCTTCAAATTACGTGTAAAATGTGAAAATGAATCTGATGTCGGCTGGTCTCAGTGTAATTCGAAAGTTTAATGCGCTAATTTATGCCGATTTGATTTAAACGTGGCACGAAAATCAATTTTAGTAATAGCTTGGACAGTGTTTGAAAATGACGGCCATTTTGAAATCTTCTTAAAAATCATAACTTTCGAATGTTACAGCTTTTTTGAAAATTTGGTTTCGTAATCAGCAGCGTTAAAACAGGCATGAATTAACATTTCAAATTTCATTTAAAATTTGAAATAATACTCAAATTTTAATGCAGATAATGACAGTGGAATCAGATTTCCAGAAAAGTGAAAAAATATTCTTTAAAATTCACTCCCATCTCGACAGCCCGTCAGTATTGTAGGCTGTCTATTATTACTGTATCAATATTGTAGGCTGTAGGCCACTATTATCTGCCTCATAATATGACTTGGCTAATATTACTGATAGGCCTGTATTTCTTATCTCATATCGGAACATCCTTTTCTAATAATTCATTCTTGTAAAGACTCTACGAAAGTCTTCATTCAAACTTGGCAAAAATAATTTTTATTTTGCTGATAGGTTGAACAATTTCTTTAGGCCACAAAATTCATTTCAAAATATCCTATTGTTAAAACTAGTAATTAAATTTTTTTGTTTTATTACAATATTTTCGAAAATTTGATTTCAATAGCGTAGTTGAAAAATACAAAACACGGTTTAGGTTCACTTTTCCTGTTTCCCAACTTTTATCTGAAATATTTGCTATAAAATAACGGCCAGTCAAATTTTGATAATTTCAATCGACCACCTTGTTAAATTTGTTGAATTTTACCTTGTTAAATTCAATTATTAATCTACATGTAGACCCTATTTTTGTAGATCTACAGTTATAGGATAACAAAGGGTTATTTATTTACCTTGTTTTAGATAATACCTTCAGACAAATATCTTGGGGGGGCCGTCATGATGATTCAGGCTTGATTTTTTTTTTTTTTTTAACGTCCGACTATTGTGTACACTTGGGCTAATGCAGACGATGGGATGATTTATAGCGTATGAAAATTCCAAGCCTTGGCTGGGAATCGAACCCGGGTCCTCGGGGTGAAAGCCTAGTACGCTATCAACTAGGCTACCGAGGTGGCGATTCAGACTTGAGACTTTAATATAAATTATAATTTTTTTGTAGATAAATAAATAAATAGCCAGTTCATACCCTAGTGGTTAAAATGAACAAATAATAAGAAAGTACAATTTTTTTATTGTTAACATTAAGTAGGGCTTAAGACTACCCACAGAAAAAAATTGAGGAAGAAATTTAAAAGTAGGCGTAAGCTAATTATATTCATTAAAATTAAATACGTTAAACATACTAATTACTGTAGTGGGCTAGTGAAATATTTTTCATTTTACAAAAGTCATTTACATTATTACATTAATAATATTTTATTGCTTTAAGTGGCGTAGGTTTTGAATGAAACCAAGTACAGTATAAAGAAGTAGTATGGACTTTAAACTTGCTCAAATCGCCTAATACACTCTCCTTTCTCTTCCTGAACTGGTAAGTTTGAAATTTATATGTTTTTATTATCAACAATTAGACGCAATGTAACAAAGAAATAAAAAGATAAAAAATACAGTTGGAAGATGACTCAAAACAGCAGTTTTTCAGTGCTGGCTAGAGTGATGTGTGGTCGCATAGGGCGCCGAGTAAAAGGAACGCGAAAGAACAAATGTAAATAAAACATCGGCATCAAAAACCATACGAAAGTAAGGCAGGACAAGGGCGGATTCAAAAAAATATAATAGGGGCGGCCCGGCAAAAAAAATTGATAGGGTATAAAAAACGAAAACGCTGTTTCGGAATGTCCCAAGAAATAAAATACGCATATTTAAAATAGAAAAAAATATTTACTTATTAAGTAACAGATAGAAAACGATTTGAATCCCTAGGCACACTCTGAAGTGGAGGACAGACTATGGGACAAAGCAGCAGCATCCGAAGCACTTATGATTCTCTACAGACTTGAGGTTGGACTGGGAAAGTTGAATTTGTGGATAAGAGTGCAAAATAAGCTACATAGCCTCCTTGGTGGCCTAGTTAATAGCGTACTAGGCTTTCACGCCGAGGACCCGGGTTCGATTCCCGGCCAGGGCTTGGCATTTTCATAAGCCAAGCCAATCATCCCATCGTCTGCATTAGCCCAAGTGTGCACAATAGTCGGAAGTAAAAAAAAAAAATGCTACATAGCTGAATGACAAAACCAGGATCTTCGAAGTCCTGGCCTTCTAGTGGGAAAAAAGTCAATAAATTGTTAACAATAAAGTATAGGCCAGAATATACTCGTATTTGATCTAATTGGAATTTAGCCCCGTCGCCGTCGATCCAGCGGTAGAGTAAAGAAGTAATCTTTAGCATCGGAAGCTTGCATACTGGGCGTTAAAATTGTCGCGCACCATTTGAACCATTCGCAGTCACTGGGCAGCCCTCAGTGCATTAAATCAGGTGATAGATTTTCCGTACCTGACGGCCGTAACTATATGGGTGTTTACACATTCAGTTGGTTCATAGCCATTCCAATGCATTCCGTACTGATGGGATAGGCCTATACCAATCAAATCCATTCTAGGAAATTCCCCAAGTGTAAAGAGTTTTGAAGATAAATAAATGGAAAATAAAGAAATAGAAAAATTAGTCTATAACCCAAAGGTCTACAGATTTATTAGATTAACACATTGTTTATTTATTTATGTTTTCTGCCTTGTACTAGTACGTCCAAGACAAATGCTTTATATTCCGATGGGGACCATTTCATTAACACTGTATACATTACAAACAAAACATGTCACTAATTTATATAACTGAAAACAATAGATTGCCAGTCAGAATGTTGATGATGGGTTCAATTAAATAAGACGATTTTTCCTTTGCCTTTTTTCTGCAACGGTACAACAACGAAGCAAGAAAAATTTCATAATTTAAGCACTAAACTATTTTCTAATTACAACTGCATAATAAATTCATTATTTTAACCAAATAATTAAATACAAAAACGCAAAGAAAATGAAAAAATTAACATCTATTACACAACAGAGAGCTCCTATAAGAAATACAACGAAAAGAAAAACTCCAGATTCTTTTGACGCGGTCGTGATTTTACCGCTTATACACGGCGGCGATCACACGTAAATTCTCTTGAGCGGCGATAATCGATATGCTGACGCAACAAAAATCGCGTATTGTGTGTAACCAGCCTAAAATATAAAAAATGCACGCACCATCAGTGAATAGTGCATAGTTTTCATGTCCCGTGTTCCATCTTGAGGAACATAATTAAAAAGCAAAGATTATTTTCTTCATTGTCCCAAAAAAATTATATTATTGAACCAAAAATAAAAATCATGTATCTTGTTTTCTTCTCCTTTTCATTTTAATTAGGATAATTAGTTTGAGAACACAACACATTAATTTATTTTTGGTTTAATAACAGAATTTTTTGAACCATGTTGCAAATACAAGTGGAGATAACTTTGAAAAAACTGGCATATACAAAATGAAATGTAGTGATTGCCTAAGCTTCTATATCGGTCAGAACATCTCGCTCTTTTAAGAAAAGATTTAAAGAGCACATACCCAGAAATGCATTATCGACAAACTCGGCTTTTGCAGAACATCTTATGGACAAAAACCATAAATTAGTTTTATAACTAACCATCCATACCAACATGGAAATATTACATTTGTGTCATAAAAGTAGTTATATGGATGCGATTGAAGAGTTTGAGATTTATAACAGCAAAAAATCAGACTCCCAGAACATCCTCAATGAAAAACTTTCATTTAAATCAAATTTAATATATGACATGGCTCTAAGGATAAGTGATTTGAGTAAGTAACAAAAACCAACAGTAACTGATAACAATGACGGGCGCGCTACTACTGATGGAGACTCCGCAGTCCGGAATGTAACGACGTACGAGTCGCGTGTGTAGCTTGGCCAAGCCGAATTTCATGATGAATATTTTAAACGTGTAATTGTGCTCAGTGTTTGTGGTGTATGTTTTAATGTTTTGTTTGACTTTGTGACGACCTCGACAGAGGGATTTAACATTTTGTATAACGGCGTGAAGATGAAACTATAGAGTTTCGAAACGGCGGTAGCCTTTACGAGGTGGGTGGATAGACCACTGACGGGAAGAATAGGTCATAATCCTAATCAACAGAATTTTATTCTTTTTTCTTAATAATTATAATTCAATGTATTATATTTTATTAAATAATCTTGTGTTTATTGCATTAATTGTTATTTTAAGTAAGATTTTTTTGAAAACGCAATAAATTAACATAGCTAGTTATTAACAACATAACCTGAAACTTATTGTAGCCTTATTATCAAACTTATGATCTAACTTATTATCTATAATAAGTCAACCGGCTGCAACTTTTTACTGTTATTATCAAACTTATTATCATCTGTTCAACGAAATCAGCTGATCGTTATGAATTAATATAAATGACAAATTAACTAGTTTTTAACATCATAACCTAAAGGTTAATATAACCTATCAGCTGTTCAATGAAATCAGCTGATCATTACGAATTAATATAAACAATTGATCTTTTAATAAAACTGCCAATGTAAACATTTTTGTAGTTTCTGTAGAGTAGTGGTTAAGATGTCCGCCTCATACATGTATTACATGTATACAGGTTCTAATCCTGTTCTAATCCTGGGTGGTAAAACAAGAAATTTTTAATTATAATAAATTTAATATGTGAGGTGACATGCAAAATATATTATTATATATCAATATATATGTTCCACGCATAAAGCAACGCACAAAATCTAACATCACAACCAGCTCTAAAACATGAAACATTTTTTTGACTGTTTTGAAAGAAAAACTTTATATTTATTAAATACAACTTTTAGTAAGTTTTAGATTATCTTAGCCTATCATACATAATATGAATGTGGTATTTTAACAAGCTTTAAAACCCAAACAGATTATCTGTATACTTATAGTTTAATTTTTTCTCATTTCATGCAGTGGAACAGCCAAATCATTTTCAAACAAGCACTTTCCTTTTGTTTTAAAAAAAAAAAATGTTGGTAGGCTACAACAATTTCTTATTTTCTCTTTGTAGGAGATTAAAAACTGCTGTCTTTTCTTCTTATTTATAAAAAATGTTGATAGGCTCATTTATTTAAAGAGTAATACAGCAAAGTTAATACACCAGATTACTAAAACAAAAATGATTTGTTTTACAACTTTAAATTACAGTTTAATATTTCCTACTTAAAATATATCAATTTAAATATATTAAACCTTATATTTTACATAAAGTTTTTCTTTCCATTCTTTACATCTGCAAAAACATCAGTAATGTGGAAATAGTCCAGTTTTCTAGCTCCTTTATTTTCAATTAATAGTGGGTCTTCTCATCCATTCTGCTTATAAATATTTCTTTTTGCTTACATGTATGCTTTGATTTGTTGTTGTCATGCTTCCTGAGCCATATCAAGGAAAAAAAGTCATGAAATACGATTTAGAATAATAGGCTACATATCATGGATTTTAAGTAGTTTTTGATCAGCTTTATTTTTTGAAATGTTTAGTTCTCCTGAAGCCATGCTAATTGGAATTGTAAGGGCAATTCTGAGAGCAATTGTCAGATTTGGAAAGTTTTCAGCGAGACAGAATGATGTTGTGATTAACAATTAACAACATAACATGAAACTTATTGTAGCCTTATTATCAAACTTGTGATCTAACTTATTATCTAAAATAAATGAACCGGCTGCAACTTCTTACTGTTATTATCAAACTTATTATTGAACAATGGTGATTGTTCATTGTGATCTTTTGGAATGATTAAAATCAGCTCCAATAGTTGTAGAAAGCCATATATGTCAGAATGACTTCAGTCCATCAAAGCAATTTGCATGTCTTGTTATGCAAGCAAATTTAACATTTACTTATCAGGATTTATTCTTCTTCTTTATATTCATTTATGGTGCCAAAAATTTCCTTGTGTTCCTGAAGTTGGAACATCATTTCTTCAAAGATGTAGATGTAGATGTTTTGTTTTGATATTTAATTTTTGTCTAAATGAAGCTCATGCTCATACTCATAGTCAAATTGTCTTTTCTTTTTTCTTGGACAGAGCTGTGATTTGCTTTCAAAATACATCTCTTTTTTTTAAGAACTTTGCTAGTTCTGTACAATCATCAAGGTGCACTAAAAATTCTTTATCAGACTTAATTTTTGAAGTGATTATCTTTCCTGTTTTATGAGCCTAATAGCCTTTGAAACATCTATTTACTTTTTCGCAATAGTTATATTAATCATTATTGTATTTATTCTGAATGAAACTGAGTACCAAAACAGAAGGCAACAGACAAACATAAAGCACTAATTTTCTTTGTCAAGCTTAAAGCAGTGTTTTCTTCCAAAAGAATTCTGTTCTAGTGTTATTGAAAGCTCAAAGTGTCATAAAATTGTCCTTTATATCTCAGTGGGTGGATCCATTGATTCGATTCTACTCTCCTTACAAGTTACATTTAGTGGTTTTACTGTCAACGATGAAACATGCTTATTTAGCAAGGAAAATTTATATACTTATTGAACAATACTAAAAATATTTACAGCCTTGTAACAAGATAGAGCTTACATAGTTTGGTATACAAGTTTAATAAACAGTTTGGTTGTCAACCAAATTTAGAGTGTGAGAACTGTATGGTATAAAAAACTCTTGAGGAATCAGAGTAAAAATATTGTTTTGCACTCCAGCATTATCCCTCAGCTTATTAGCTATTTGTCACCAAATTCCTAAATTATGATTGATGTTTTTTTGAAAAATTACTGCTCATTCCCCTCTCCTCTCCTAACTGAATTTCAACCAATTGGAATTCACGTTTACATTACTACAGTCTTTGTGCCAATAGGTAATTTACTTTCACTATCATCCACCCCTGTCTTTAAAATACTGAAATTTACTCTTATATCAGTCAGTTGTCTGTAATGTGAAAAGTCAAAACGTTATATTTAAAGTAAAATCTTTGAATTATTTCCTCTACAGCAAAAAAAAAAACTAAACTTTTTTGGGGTTGGTGCCTTCCCTTTTCCAGAACCACTCCTTGTGTGGGTACGCAAGTAGCAAAGTTGCCTCTGATTTAGATGGTAAAGTATTGATTAAAAAAGGAAAATTAAGAATATAAATAAAGAACAATTTTAACATGTTTTTTATAAAATAATATTAATATTTACAACACTTAACATAGTAACATAATAAGACTGAATAATTACTAATTATTTTCATCCAAGAGAAACATATTGGCATGTAAATTAAAAATGTATACAAATTTTATAAAGTAGATGTGCATAGTAATTGCAATTTTATTATATTCTTGCAAAATACAATGTCATTTTAGATTTTTTTTCTAGAGGTCAGTAAAAAAAAAACTTTTCCATAGGAAACAACAATTTTGTTGATTCATCAAAAACTTATAAAATGTGTTACATTGCAAATTTAAAACCAAAAATTTACAATATTTTGAAATTCAAGACTTTTGAAAGTCAAACAAAATAATGAAGGTAAAATTATATAGGTAATAATGATATTATCTGTCTTCATTTTACCTTTTTCATTATAGGTAGATAATACATTAACATTTTTTATTATTATATAAATATAGCTACACACAAGTACGTAGCCTACTTATAATGGAATAAACTTATAAAAAAAATTTATAAATTTTTTCATTAATAAATGAATGTTGTGATTCATTCACCAATGTTGTGATATTACGTATTGTTGATAATAGTTTATACGGTATATAATCTATCATTTTACAGATTGTACTAAAAACTAAAATATTTAAGTTCTGAACATTTTTTGAAAATTTAAATTGTTTAATTTTTTCCCAACGGGCAATGTGAATTTTGTACAAAAGTTATTTACAGTTTGCAAATTTGCTTATTTATTTGGCGCAGTAAAAAGTAATAAAAATAATACCTATGTTTAAAAGTGAAAAATGAAAAAGGTACTAATATACAATTTATATTATAAAAATAATGTTTTCGATCATTCGTGTTGACAACATAAATAAAGTTACAATGTGCACTAAATGTTATACAGGTCATATTTACATCATAGTCTATACAAGTGAGGTCACTTGTGAAAATATATTCCAGCATTGGAACTTTCTTCAAAAGTCTATTTGATATTATTTGTCTAAATAGCAGGACAAATTTCTGACTGGAATAAAATTTGGTTTAAAGAAATAGCTTTAAAATTGTCATAATTCCAGATATCAAGAGATTACTAGCATATCCTCTTGAGTTATGTACAGTTGGTGTAGATATTCTTTGCTCTTTGTGTTTACATTATTTGCATTTTGATACATTACTAACTTTCAAAACAGTTATTAATACTTTGAAAACAATAACCTGCCAGACTGAAGTTAAAATGAAGGCATATTATTTTTATAACTGTTTCTAAAATAAAGACTAATGCCATTAAAAATAATAAGGACTTGAACTAAGTAAAGAGTTTTTTTTAGATATAATGAGCATTTTAACTAGGCCATATAAATTAACTATATATATGTACTAAACCTTTCATGTACTAAACCATTCATAGTTTTGAATATATTTTTTGAAGCAAAGTTAAATACTGTATGTTGTGTTTAATGATATTACTTACTATAATTTTTTTAATTATATACTACAAAAATTGTTATAGTGAAACAAAGTTTTGAACACTCTTTATTCTTCTTTTATATGTTACATTAAAACATAAACAATGTGGTATTATATTTATAATGAGCATTGTTAAACCAAGAGACTCACAAAAGAGGGGAACCAAACATTTGGGGTTTTTAATAAATATTCAATATTATAAGCAGAGTTTAATTTTAATAATAACAACCTACTTTTTTGAATTTAGTTGGTTAGGTTTGTGAGAGAAAATGAAGAAAAGAACAACAAATTATATTATTCATGTTTTTTGTAGAACTCTAATATGTATAACTAAAACATCAACTCGAAAATATTGGTAGGAGTAACAAAGCAACACTTAAAATTGGAGTGTTTTTGTTTTTAGTGGGAAGAGACCAAGAAAAATATTTTATTTTTTAGAAAATGCCAAGAGAAAAGATATGTATTAAAATTAAATGTATCTAACAATGCAATTTATAAGGAGTCTACTACATCTCATTAAATATCTAAAAACAAATTTAAAGCTATGTTTTTTTTAACCCAAATTTGTCAAGTCTTTTTAAGAGAACAACTCATAACATCAAAAGTAATGTGACAAGTTTAAACATAATCATTCTTTACATCCAAGTCCTGCAGACCAGTTACATATGCCACCTATTGGATCAAATGAAAGACCCTTAGGACAGGTATATTCCCATCCAAGAAGATGTCCATTTTCCATTTTTGCACATGATATGAACTTTTTACAAGAAAATGGATGTGGGAAATTGCCGATGTCCAAACACTCAATGTAACCATCATTATGTATTCGCACTTTCCCACTGAGTGGAATATCAACAGGTTCTGCGTAGTAGTCCTCATAGTCAGGAGTATCATATGATCCTTTATTTTTTGTTATGTAGGATGACCTTGGAGGTGGTGTTGTTGTGCGGACTTTTGCAAATGGTCTGGGAGGACCTCGATGTACAAATGATTTTGGCCGAGCTGTACTTGTAGTAGTTGTTGTTATAGCTACCCTGTGTGGTGGCCTTCTTGTTTGCAGCGATGTTGATGATTCAACTATAAATTTTAATTATCATCAGTTTTCTTATGAGGTAAACTTAGAGAAATATTTTAAGCTTAAATTGATCACGCACTTTCATTTGAAAACCAAAAGTAACAGCTTGCTGTTTATTATAAATATTTACAATAAATGGTAAGATTGTTTATTTAGTTTTATTGGTCTTATTTCTTTACAGCAAACTCTCTCAAATTTTGACCTCTAATAATTGGAATGTCTTATTATACAGTCTGATAAGAGAGTCATTACTGAATACATGTTTTAACAATTTTAGTCCATAAATTAATGAAATGTGTTTTTGAAATAGACAGTGTAGAAACAGCATTTTTTTTGAAAGTAATTTACCTTTTGTTCTTAATGATACTCTACTGTAGTGGTTCTAAAAACTTAAACAATCGTAGCCCCTTTAATCATATACTAATAACATGTTGGTACCCTACCAGCCTACGTGCACTCTAGATGGTATAAAATATGCTTTCCAGCTAGAATGAAGTTGGAGTTACTTCTCAGGAAAATGTATGCAAATTGGACATGGAATTGTAAGTTTTTTAAGGCCTTCTGCATTTTATGGCTGCAAAATATTAACTAATTTTTATTGTTTTTTTGGTTGAAAAGAAATTTTATGAAATCTCTAAAATCAATGGAAATTTACTAAACAAAATTCTCTGTCACTAATAATACTGTCTCAACTTAACTGCGGTTAATCAAGCTGAGAAAACTGAAATGTGTAACATTACATTTTGCCTCTTTTTAATGTTTTTAATAACCTTAAATAACAAATAACCTAGTGGTATTATTTGTAACACATCAGGTATTATTGTAACACCTAATTGTAACACATTGTTGTAACATATACAACATTAAAAACAAAACAAAATTTTTAGTGGTGTAATTATAAGTACTACAAAGACAAGTATGGGGGGGGCAACCAGAGCTTAAGAAGATCCAAAGGGCCTGAAAGCTTGGAAGGCCTTCTACCTTTTGGGTTGTAAACTAGCTGGTTCAAATTATCAAAATAGTTTTTCATCATTACATTAAATCTTAAAATAAGAGAAAGTTTGTATATAATTAAATGAAATAGTCATACTTATTTCAGTTGAAGGTGGAACTGTGGCTAAGGACTGAATGGCTGCAACTGCAACATTAGCCAAATCTGGAAGCCTGGAAACTTCATCTAAGAATTCTTCAGTAGCTGCTTCTTTGCTTTCTACTATTTCTGTGTCTTCATCATGTAGTGACTACAACAAAACAATATTAGTATTTCAAAAAAATGTTGCACATTTTATAAATTGATGCACTTTAAATGTTACTTTTATATGAAAATGTAATTTTTTTAGTTCAGTAAATTACATAAAAAAATAAGTTATAGCACAAGCAAACAGTATAATGTGTTTTCTTACTTTATGTCATAATGCACTTTTTGTGATCAGGATTTCGTGATTTTTATGATAGCCCTATTTCTTCTTTTTGTCATTTTCTCTTTTATTTTAAATTTTCCCAATCTCAATCTCATTAACATAATTGCTAAAAAAAAAAAAAAAAAAAAAAAAATGGATCGTTTTTATGATTATTAAGTAGTAAGTTGGATTATTTAAAAGTATACTTTTTACCCTTTCACCTCATACTGGGAGTCACTGTGAACTATAAAACCATCTGTTATAGAGTGTGTTAAATTAACATTTATAATAAATATCCCAGTGTACATTGTTTTTTTTATTAATACTAATTTAAATTTTGTAACTGATTTGAAATAGCATAATACTTATTTAAATTTTGTAACTGATTTGAAATAGCATAAAAGTTATATAATATAAAATTAAAACAAGATAAACATGATGCTCTTTACAGTGTAAAGTTCTATTGGCTGGCCCCCATACAAGAAATTTTACCAGGCCCTAGTTTATTGACAAGAGATTCTTTTTAATACAAAAACAAACAACCATGGACTGTCTTTATTTGGACAAATAAATTTTTAAACGTAAATTTTGAAATTTTTTTGCTGTTTGTCAACCTCTCATCTTGACAAAATTAGTCAAACAGCTTACATTCTTTACCTTCTTGTTTCTTTTCTCATTTTCTTGAAACTTGGTACTGAGTCTCCATCCATTTGCAAGATCAGATGCAGAGTTTTCATTTCTTCAACACTGTTTCTGACATGTCTTAGTTCAAAAATGTCTTTTAACAGTCTTAGTTTTGATGCCACATTTATTGTTACATGGATTTTTGTCTGAACTACGATTTCATAAATAAATGAAAAGTTTTTGGGTTGTTTTTGCAGACCCATTTTTTTAACATCATTACATTATACCAGTTGAGTAATGATGATGAAGGGTTTGTGTTAATGAAACGAGTAAAGCTTATGGCAGTAACTACAAGTATCAAATCTATGACCTTGATAAGGTGTGCAGTTCAGAGTTGCAGCAGATTGACTGGTGTCTAAGCGACATTGACCTCCAAGCTTTAGCTTAACAACTTCCTTTGAAAAATTATGTTTGACTACAAAATTATGTTTGGAAGAGTATTCATGACATCCTTCATTGAAAGTAAGTAATGTAAAATTTAAATAATAAGTGCAAGCACACTTTGATTATATTGAGGTAAATATTGTTACCAATATGATTCATATCATAAGTTTTGTAGAACAATAAAATGTTCAAACATATGTCACTGAGGTTTGCAGCATGCCTTGTTTCTTGTTATTGTAAATTACCGTTGTTTTAAATGTAAATTCAAGTGCTTTACAACTGAAATGCTATGATTATTACATTATTGTATTTATTGCATTTTTACATTTTTACACAATTTATTACATTATTATTGTATTTTTATACAAACTTTCCAGTGTAAATACTGTGTCAAATCTCCATATGAGAAATAGCTCCATTGTATATTAGAAATAACACCATCTACTATGATTTCAAAATTAATACCATTGCCGAGGAAATGTATATATACATACATATATATATATATATATATATATATATACTAGCTGTTACCCGTTGCGGCTTTGCCTGTAATTATAATGTAGGCTATAAAATTTATAGTCGATTTTCAAAATCAGAATAGGTCATTTCATTTTAATATATTTCTATTTACAATATTATACGATTTATGGTTTTCGGCCAAGAAATATAAATTTTTGCTACTCGATACACTAAAACAGGGTCCTGTCATATTTTAATAAAATGCAGTATTATTAAAAAATCACTATTATTCAATTAAACTGGAATAGTATTGTGTTTATCTCAGGTACCTAAACCGTGTTCATACCAAATTTAATCTCAATTGGTCCAGTTGTTAAAGTGTGATTGAATAACAAACAAATAAACAAAAACAAACTTTCAGAAATATAATATGATTAGCTGTTAACCGTCACGGCTTTGCCCGCAAACTATATATATTTTAAAGATCACGCATCACCGTGTTAGGACCAACAACCGTGTCAGTTAGGTTATGGTGTATTTCTTTTTTAAAATAAAGGTTTTTTTAACGCACCACCGTGTTAGTTAAGTTATGGAGTACTCTTTAAAAAAAATTAAGGCTTTTTTCCTGCATCACCGTATTAGGCCCAACAACCGTGTCAGTTAGGTTTTGGAGTACTCTTTTTTATAAAATAAATATAGGTGTTTTTTAATGCATCACCGCGTTAGGCTTAACAACTATGTTAGTTAACTTATGCAGTATTCTTTAAAAAAAATATAAAGATTTTTCACGCATCACCATGGCCTAACAAACGTGTCAGTTAAGGTTTGGAGTATTCTTTAAAAAAAAATAACGGTTTTTTTCACGCATCACCATGTTAGACTTAACAACCGTGTCAGATAAGTTTGACGTACTCTTTAAAAAAAATAACGGTTTTTTCACATATCGCCATAATAGGCCCAACAACCATGTCAGTTAGGATATGTGGTATTCTTTAAAAAAATATAAAGGTTTTTTTACGCACCACCGTGTCAGTTAGGATATGTAGCCTAGTATTCTTTAAAAAAATATAAAGGTTTTTGCACGCATCACCGTGTTAGGCCTAACAACTGTGTCAGTTAGGATATGTAGAATTCTTAAAAAAAATATAAAGGTTTTTTCACACATCATCGTGTAGGCCCAACAACCTTGTCAGGATATGTCGTATTCTTTAAAAAAATATAAAGGTTTTTTCACGCATCACTGTGTTAGACCTAACAACCGTGTTAGTTAAGTTACTCTTTAAAAAAAATATAACGGTTTTTTTCATGCATCACCTTATTAGGCCCAACAACTGTGTCAGTTAGGTTATAAGAACTTTTTAAAAAAAATTAATAAAGGTTATTTTAATGAATCACCGTGTTAGGCATAACAACCATGTTAGTTAGCTTATGGAGTATTCTTTTAAAAAACTATATAAAGTATTTTTCACTCATTACCATGGTAGACCTAACAACCTTGTCAGTTACGGTTTTCAGTACTATTTAAAAAAAATAAAGGTTTTTTTCACACATTACCGTGATAGGCCCAACAACCGTGTCAGTTAGGATATGTAGTTTTCTTTAAAAAAAATATAAAAGTTTTTCACGCATCACCGTGTTAGGCCTAACAGCCGTGTCAATTAGGTTATATAATATCCTTTAAAAAGTAAAGGTTTTTTTTACACATCACCGTGATAGGCCTAACAATCGTATCAGTTAGGATATGTAGTATTCTTTAAAAAAATATAAAGGTTTTTCACACATCACCGTGATAGGCTCAACATCCGTATCAGTTACGTTATGTAGTATTCTTTAAAACATTATACAGGTTTTTTCACGCTTCACCGTGTTAGGCCTAACAACCATGTCAGTTAGAATATGTAGTATTCTTTAAAAAAATATAAAGGTTTTTCACACATCACAGTGTTAGGCCTAACAACCGTTTCAATTAGGTTATGTAGTATTCTAAAAAAAAATAAAGGTTTTTTTCACCATCACCATGATAGGCCCAACAACCGTGTCAGTTGGGATATGTCTTTAAAATAATATAAAGGTTTTTTCACGCATCACCGTGTTAGGCCTAACAACCATGTCAGTTAGGATATGTAGTAGTCTTAAAAAAAATGTAAAGGTTTTTCACGCATCACCGTTTTAGGCCTAACAACCGTGTCAGGATATATAGTAGGCTATTTTAAAAAAATATATAAAGGTTTTTTCATGAATCACCTTGTTAGGCCTAACAACCGTGTCAGTTTGGTTATGCAGAATTCTTTTAAAAAATTGGTTTCTTATCACCAAAAACCTGTGTTAGTCGTATTTTTATTGTTTTACCGATTTACAACACGTTACTGATTTTCGCCTGGTACCAATTTTGAGGTTTATTGGTCACTTTTATTTTAGATTTTATCGTACTTCTCGTGCTTTCATATTTTGGATTCTTGCTCTTGGGCACATAATAAAGCATTTTAGTAACAAAAATATCGAAAAATATAGGTTATGCTACACTGCATATTTACTATATTTCATGTAATGTAATTACACAAATATATATACTACCTTACAATTGGCACTCTGTGTAGGGATTTTTACATTTAATATTGAAAATTTAACACAAAGTAACAAATTAAAGTCAGTTTTGAAAAAAATTTCAACTAAAATATGAAAATGTTACATTAAAAACAATAATTTTGCAATAAATAAAACACAGATTAAGATTATTAAAATAGGATTGAATCTATGTTCATCTCAGGTAACTAAATCACATGTCCAGTAAATAACTACAATTAACACATGACACAAAACTAAAAACTGATAATTATTTTGAGCTGGGTAAGTAGTATAATGACGTTTTGTAAAACGGGAATAGGCCTATATGTATCTCTGATACTTAAACCATATTCGTACCAAATTTCATCTCAATTGGTCAAGTGGTTAAAGCGTGATTGAATAACAAACAAACAAACAAACAAACAAACACACAAACTTTCAGAAATATAATATGAATTATATATTATATATATATATATATATATATATATATATATATAATATATATATATATATATATATATTATTCATGCTGCCTCAAAACATAATAAGAGATTAAAAGTTTACAGGAGTGAAAAAAATGCTCCAACTTTTCAACAAGCAAAGAAAATCAAAGGCTCACAATCATAATATCAGTATCAATAAGCTAAGATAGTATCAGTTTTAACCTTGTCTTTACTCTACAAAGAATAAAAATTTGTGGTAAATTATATTTAACTATTATTGTATAAAAATATGCAATGAATGAGATAGTCTGCTAGTACTACAATTATATAAATATTAAATTAATACTTACTTCATCAGAATTGTTATCTTCAAAATCTTGTACAATAATAGGAGGTGATGTAGTAGCAAGAAGAGGAGAAGCTGTTGGAAGTTGGTTAGGCTTAATCGTTCTTCTTGGAAATTCAAATTTACGAGGTTTTTGAGTGGTTAACTCGAGTACTGCATAAAAAAAGTATTACAGAAATCTATATAAACTTCTCACATTCAATTATTACTTAAAGAAATATGATTTGGAAATTATTATCTAAAATAACATTTTGAAAATTAGTCTAATTTCTTAAAACGATTTCGCTCAAATTTTGGTTGTATTGCGTAACTTGAATCACTGTACAAAAATCAAAACAAAAGATATTTATGGTTTGAGACTTAGTAATGAAATCTGAATCAGATCAGAGTTAATTTTTGATTACTCTTGAACCATAAAATGGTTCGGAAATGGCTGTAATTATTTTTATAAAAACTGAAAATATGAATACATCAACAAAAAATTACTTAATTTACATTGTAAATTTTTAATGTTTCATGAGTAAGTTTGAAGTTACTTTTCCATATTTATAAACATTTCCGGAAGGGCAGATTGTGTCACTTTACTTCTAATTGGAAATGTAAATTATAACTACTTCATCTAAAATATTTATTCTAATTAAAATTATGTGTAGTAATTAATTCAATTTCGATATATATCAAAGTTTTTTTTTGTAAGATTTAGGTTAATATTTAAATAGTTTAAAATAATGCTGTAATTTCTATAATAATACCTAATCTCTCCGTACTGACTTCTTGAGGTAGTTTGTTGGTTGTCCCATTCTGGCCCACTTCAATACGGAATTTGTTGACTCTTCTCCTGATGTATTTAACTGGTGGTTTCTCTGATTGAACTGGGCTGGTTTCTGTTGTTGTTGTTGTTGTTGTCTTAGTACGTCCACGTGGAGTGGCACTAACTGTACCAGGCTTCCTAAAACCTGCTCGTAATCTTGTAGCACCAATCTAATTTTATAAAACACCATTTAAATTTACATATAATCAATTGTATTTGTAATTTAACATTTTTTTGTACTGAAAAACTAATTATGAAAACATACATAAATAAATACGTGTTTAATTAGTTTACTGTAAATAAGCATTTACAAAATTATTAATCGGTACTCTTTCATAACAGTGAAGTATTCTCTTCAATAATACTCACCAAATCAGGGGACATAGAATTGTTTTTAAAGCAGAAAATTCGATTTAAAATCAATTAATTTAATACCCTGTGGACAGTTGCTAAAGCTGTACTAACAATTCATTGGCTGTAATATAATATTAGTGAAAATATCATAATAATTACTTATGAAACAAAAATGTAGGCTAAATATGCAAAAATTAAATTTTATTTTTATGGATTGAAAATTACATTTATATGTAATCTAGTTGTATCAGTGAGAGTGGTATTTGTAACTAAACATTTATTTCTCTTACATTTCACACAAACACTTTGTATTTTCTTTGTATTGCCCTTTAAAGAGGGAAAGAAACAAAGAATACTGGTAGAGGGATATATAGCTTAGTTTCGTTTTGTCATAGGAAACTAGGAATTTCACTTAGCCTGTGAGATCCGGCCATCCTTAAAGCTAGTTTTGTTTATTGAGAAAGAGCTGAAAGCAAGACCACATCACATTTATTACACAATGATTAATGCATTTAAGAAAAGTTATAATATTTGAAGATATCTACTTTAAAAATATATATCTCATAACAGTTAAATTTTAAAAAAGGGCCTGAGAAGCCATCCATCGGCAGAGTGTTAAGAGAGACATTTAATTTAAATGTCAAATGTTGTTGAACTTAATTTGTTACAATTTATAATTAATTAAAAAATATTGAGATAAAAAAGTACTTTTTTTGTTAAAACTGTCATGAATTAACTTTCAAAAAAATACAAGTAGATTATGTTTCAGGTTTTTTTTGGTATAACATAATCATGATATTTTTACCTTTAGTTTTAGTTATAATTTAATGAAATATCCTTAATCCTTAATTAAATTATAATGTAAAAATCCTGCATATTGTACAATGTCATGCTTAAATTAGATTATCATACAATTCTTGATTATATTTGTTGTAAGGTTGTCAATTAATTGCTTATGCATGCTTATTTCTATTAATCATACAATTACATATATTTATTTTTGGAGTGACATGAAGTAGTTTATTATAAACCTAAAATATTGACCTATGTTTCTAAGCCAATAAGCTATAAATAATATTTTTTAAAACCATGTATCAAAACCTTATAACTCCATAAACAAGGCTCATTAAGAATGAGTTAGATCCATATGCCAAAAATCTAAAATGGGTGGTAATGTGATATTTATTTTATACATAATTTTTAATTAAGCAAATTATGTTGATAATGCAGTTTATTATTTAAATTAGACTGTAATAAAAGCAAACAAGCAAACACATTCCTTATCTTCATTAAAATGATTGGCTGTATAATTATTAATAAAATACAGGATATAAATATAGTCTGGAATAGACCTAAAATATAAATAAAGCTAGAAAGTTAAACTTCAAATTTTAAATACTGTATTCATAAAGTGTATAAAATGTCCAAAACATGTTCTACAGGTCATAAGCAGGCATATTTCATGATCCTGAGTCTGGGTTTTACCATGATAGTTGCTCAAATAGTTTACCATAGCTTGTTTATTTGATACACTTTTTAATTTTCAAAATATTGCTGTACTTATCTGAATGTTCATATTTGGAACAAAATTTTAACAACTCTAGAATGTCACTATTTTGAAGTTGACTACTAACAACTGATGACTACCCAATGCAAACATGTAAACTACAATGATTTTATTTTCAATGCTTACAACTGCTCACACACATTTTAATTTTAAAAGGTTTGATGTTTGTTTTGTTTATGAGCAACTAAGCTGCTAATTACAGGAGTGTATTATGTACACATTGTAAATTAAATTTGCTTATCCAAAGATTTTATTTCCTGCAATAACTGCTTTTACAATGAGTTTTCATTCTTTACTTCATTGGTGACCTTCCACACAGACCAATTTTTGTATTTATGTGTCCATATTTAGTAAAAATACCTATTCTGAGCAAAAGAAGAAAATAAAATAATGGAAAACCACCCTATGTTCATGTATCCATCAATCATGTACAAAATTTTATCCTGTATTAAAAATTGCCTTCATTTAACTCTTTATCAGTTGCCCCTTTTCAACTCCTACAATAAGCTCACACTCTCACACACACACACACACACATATATATATATATATATATATATATATATATATATATATATATATATATATATATATATATATATATATATATATATATATATATATATAATGTGTGTGTGTGTGTGTGTGTGTGTGTGTGTGTGTGTGTGTGTGTGTGTGTGTGTGTGTGTGTGTGTGTGTGTTGTGTGTGTGTGTGTGTGTGTGTGTGTGTGTGTGTGTGTGTGTGTGTGTGTGTGTGTGTGTGTGTGTGTGTGTGTGTGTGTGTGTGTGTGTGTGTGTGTGTGTGTGTGTGTGTGTGTGTGTGTGTGTGTGTGTGTGTGTGCATATTTATATATCTTGTTCAAATTTTCAATTGTTAATAAAATAATTGTTAATTAAATTTAAATAATTTATTTTATTTTTATATGTGAGAACAAAATTTCTCTTGTATAAGATATTTAGAAGGATATAAATTTAGAAATAAATTGTTGGCCTAAGTAGGAATTTACCTAACTTTTGTTTATATTACTTGTTAAGATGAATTCATTCAGTTTGTGAAATTTTATGAACAGTATATTTCTTACTTCATTGTTACTTTACTTGTAGATAAATATTGCTATACTTTGTATGTTTTTATAGGCTTGTCTTCTGTTGTTGATGCATTCCATCCACCATGCCAAAACAAACAGTTCTAATTAGGGTATTTTAGAAATAGCTTCATTTCAGTTTTTCATTGCTAATCTCTACAGTTCATGACAGTTATTATGTGACTAAGTGACTTACTACTACCAAATTTTATTATTAAATTGTTAAAATTGTATCCCAAGTGATCCAAAGTATCAATATCTTCATAAATAAAAGAGTTTAAATTTATCTTGAAAATTAAAAAGTATATTAATGTATAAATTACTGTAATATGAGTTAACATAAAAGGGCATACTGTAAATAATGTGGTACAAGAGCCCTGTAAAAGCTAACAAAAATTAAAAAAAAAAAAATAATGTAAACAATATCTGCTCTAACAACTATAAAATCCAAGTTAAACTTTAATATACAGCCAATTTAAAAATTAGGTACATTCTAGACTGTATTATTCTATATATAAACTATATTCCTACTATAACTGAGTGGGTTGATCACATTTCAGTTTAACTGGAATAAAAAAGAAGTTACAAAATAAAAAGGAAAAGTTTGTATGATGGTTACAACTCAAGGGTCATTATTGCACTTGTAATGGGTTTGTCAGTATAAACCTTTTTCAATGTTAGCTTGAGCCAAATATAAACAAAGAGGAAAGGCAGCATGAAGATTTGTGTACTCTCTGAATTTAATAAAAGTAGAACACTAATATAAGATATATAGGAGAAAGCAACAAACACAAAATCAGGCAAAGTGCAAACTTTACAACTGAACTTTGTTTCTGAAAAGGTGTTGATAACTGCAAGTTTGCCACTTAAAGAAACTTATAAAATTTCTCATTAATGACAGACTTGTGTTAAGATCTTCACATTGAAGTACAAACTTGTGGGTTTGTTTAGTCTTGTCTAATCTAAAGGTAAATAGACTTTCTTCATTTATTTATAGTAGTCATATTCTTAATTTGTATTTATTGTTTATACTGTGTTTGTAATAAAGTATATTAAAGACTATAATTGTATATAAAAAAATATATTAAAAGTATTACTGATAATTTTAATGTATTGTACTTAATTTACAAGAAAAACATTGTATATTATTATATTTTTAATTTCAATTATTTACAATATTAAATCTGTTGATATTAATAATATTGAACTGTGTATTAATTTTATCTTCCTGCAAAATTACCATCTTTATCATGGATAATTGGGAGTGCAGTGTAATAAGTAATTATAAAAGAAATTTCAGCTATGATGTACCATAGTTTGAGTTTAGATTTTAGTATTTAATGGAACCTTCCAATATGTAATGACACTTTCATATGTATGTAATTTGTCTAAGCTGTTGATAAAACCAAAAAAATGAAAATTTTTCCTCACTAAGTTTTAATTACTATTGATTAAACTCTTTTTGCTCACACAAATGGTCGATGAACCTCATTTTCTAATAAAAATGGAAACTACATGTTACCTTTATATAATATGGAGATACCTTTATATTTTTTGTTTTTTGTATTTGTTTGTTAAGATCTTAGTTAGAGTATTGTTAAGTTAGCATTTAGATAATTTCAGTATTTTGTTAATTAAAAATAATTTTTGTAGTACAAATTGGCACATACATTTTTCAGTTAAAGTTAAGAAATTTATGAAAAATGTAAGTACATATTTGTTTTTGGTAGAGTATTTGTTGTGCATTATTTTAGCAACCATAAAACATTTTAACTAAATGCTTTAAATAAAACTAAATAGCTTATATGTGAATTTTGAATTTTACCGTGAGTACATTTGTTAAGCCATAATAACTGACAGAGTATACCAAAGACATGTTATATATCCATCACAAAATGTTATAAATTTAAAAGCTACATTAAAAAATACACATAAATTAAATAAAAACTGAGTTTCTGCAGTTAATTGTGTTGTATTAGGTCCCAGTTAGTTTCATACAAACCACAATTCATTGATCCAATACCTAGCATGCGCCACTGTCCCAGTTCAAACAACATTATTTTGTAGAATCATGTCTGATAAAGCATTATCATACAGTTTGCATTATCAAACAACTTTCTTGTAAAGCTTTTCAAGCAAAAAAGAAAAGCCTTATCGGCGATAAAGCTTTAGACATGCTTGCAACAGAGATTAAATCTGTTTTCCTTGTCAGTGAAGGAGAAAGTGATTCGTTTCATAGAACCATTGTTAAATAACAAAAGTAGAGCAAAGATATTACAAACCAGGAAGAAAAATGTCCACATGCCATCTGTTAAACATTATAATAACTGAGAAGATAAAGTATTAGTTTCGAGTAACTTGCATTTCTGTTTGCCAAAAAACAACTGTTCAAAAGTTAAAATCATTCTTTTCCTACCTTCTCAGTTTCCAGTTTTTTCTCTTCCTTAGTGAGTTCATCCTCATTTTCATCATAATAGTCATCAGGTATTTCAGAAACATCTACTCCATGAAACAAAATAGATGGCACATCTTCTTTCAAAAGAGAGTCTTTTGCTTTAAGTTTTCCTCTATTTAATTTCACATTCCTATCTTTTCCTTTTAACAAATTGTTTGGTGCGAGAACATGAATGTTGTTAAACTGATCACCATTTATAATGGACTCTGTTTTTTTGTCTACATAAAGAGATGTGCCTGTGTCTAAGTCAATTAAATCGTCTGAATCGTTTTCAGTAGAGTATGTTCCTCTTCTGAAGGTTGCATTATTTCTTGCTTGGTTCTTTACCACAACTTTCCTTATTCCTTGTACCTTTGATCTTTTATCAGAATCATATAATCTGCTTTGAATAACTTTGACTCTACTAGTTCCATTATTATGATTTCTATTTCGAACAATTATCTTTTTCACGCGTGATCTATTTCTATGAGGACTACTAACATCTCTTAAAACTTCAGTATCGTTTGTCTCAGTTAGTCTTGCCCTAACAAAGCCTCTTTGTTTTGTAGTTTTGTTTAACTCAGCATGTGTAGGTGTGACAGTTCTTTCTTTAATGTCAAGATCTTTTGCTATGGCATTAGTTTTGTTTTTTCTAACCAACACCTTTCTTCTTCCAGGTTTCTTTAAATCGGAATCTTCAGAAGACTTTCCTAATACTTCAGATTTTTCAAACTGAATTTCAGTATCAGTTTTATCTGTCAAACTATTTTTTAAATTTCTGACGCTATCTTTTCTGCTCACTACTTTTGGCTCTCTCACTAAAACGTCAGTTATAGAATTTTTTGAATTAGCAAACCGAGTTGTTCCTCTACCAGTAAAGGATTGTGGTGAATACAGACTTGCAATCAAATTGAGATCTTCCTCATCATGTTCAATAAAAGAATCTGTATCAGTAGTCTGTGTTGTATTCCTAGCTGAATTATTACTAACATAATTTATATCGGAAATTAAACTCAAGTCTGCTACAGTTGAATCATTACTCATTATATTTAAAGAATCTGATGTCGAATTCTCATTGTTTTTGTTAACTGATACACTTTCATGATCATTGTATGAACTTGGTACATCTGTTTGTTCTTCTGTTAAAGGAGTTGATATGTTCATAAAATTAAAATCGTTGTTACCATAATTTTTCAAATTTGTTTTGGTTGTGTTTTCAAAGGGTATTAATAATGAAACATTAAATGAATTACCAGTGACATTTTTAAACATATAAGTTTCAGTTGTGTATGAATCTGTTTCATTTTGAACCAGTGTGTTTTTTGAATGTGTATTATTCACATCCATTTCCAATGAGTTTAAATTTGTTTTGCCATTTGTATTTTCTTGTGAAATTAGAATTTCTTCCTTTTCCCTATCAATTGAGTTTCCATTGTGCTCTATTTTCTCACTTACAATTTCTCTCTGTTTTACATTTTCCTCATCAGCGGTATCATTTCTATTAATTGTCTTTCTTTGCCTATCAATTTTAAATCTAGAGCTTGTTTTAAATATATCTGTGTTATCTTTTGAAACTTTCCTTTGTCTTGATGTATTTTGAGTTTGTTTTACTTCTTCTTCTTCTTCCTGTGGCTTTTGTGTAGTTAATCTGGTTCTACCTCTTGATAACACAAAACGTGATCTAGTAGGTGAACTTTTCTGTGTTGTTTTCCTATAAGCATTACTGCTTACAGTAGGTTCTGTTGTAGTAGTAGATATTCTAGATGGCCTTCCTCTTGGCACAAATTTTGACCTTTCAGTTTGTGGCTCAGTATCCAAAAGAAAAGAATATCCATTACCTTGATTTATTAAACTTAATTCTTTTCTTATATTTTCAGCATCATTAATGTCTGTCTTCAAATCTTCTTCTTCATCTGATAAAACACTTGGTGTTGTAGTAGTTCTTGTGCGTGTCCTTGAAGAAAATCGTGAACCTGTACTGGTAGGTCTTGAAGTACGTGTTCTTGATCTAATTGTGAATGCTTCTTTGGTAGTTTTTTCAGTAGTTGTATCTTTTCCCCTTCCTCGTCCTCGAATTCTGGAAGGAGTAAATCTACCGAAACCCTTGGTTTTTGTTACCGATTGTGAGTCTTCAGTTGATGTTACTTCTGAAGCTTCAGTGGTAGTTGTTGTTCGTCTTCTGGACAAATAAAGTGGTAGTGACTTAGTTGTAGGAGGTTCAATATTGAAAGGTTTCTTAATTCTTCCTCTATAATTACTTTTGGGTCTGTACTGATTTGTGACTTTGTCTTGTCCTTTATTATCTTCATATTTCTTCTCAATGTTTTTGTAACTATCTTCAGAAACATTTTTCTCTAACTGTTGTTCTTTAGCATTTACTGATTTTAATAAATTAGCATTTGCATAGCGTGTAAAATTATGCTGAGCTATAGCTTGTTGTAATTTATTAATTGGAATTCTTTGCCTTTCAGTTGCCCCTTCAACTATCATTGTAACAACTCGCGTTATCGTAGATGTTTGATATGGGACAGTGGTCGTTGCTACAGTACTTGGTTCAGTTGGTTCTGAAGGTAGATCTGTAACAGCAGTATTTGATTCTGTTGTAAGGGTGTAAATTGTTGGTATTTCTGTTGTTGATGTAGATAAAGCAATTGTTTCAGATTGAACTGTTACTGTAGAAGGTGATTCAGTAGTTGTTATTAACGGAGTGGTTATTAAATTGATTGGATTTGTTTTACTGTTTGATATTGTTGTTGAATTGTTTGATGTTATTGGACTGTTAGGAATGGTTGTTGGATTGTTTGCTTCTAATGTTGTTTCTGAAGTTATAAATCTGTTGTAAATTGTTGGCAGATCTGTTGCCGCAGTGCTGGTTTCAGAAGGTAATTCTGTTGTTACTGTTACAGGAACAGATTTGGTTTCAGAAGTCATGCTGGGAAATAAATTTTCTCTTGAACTCACCTTGATTTTAGGTTTAATTGTAGTAGGAAAAGGATCGTCAACTTTTGGTTGGATTTCAGTTTCTTTTAAATCTTCCTCAGGATCCTCTGAAACTGGTATTATTTTAGCACTAGTAGATTCTTCAATTTCTTCATTCTCATTTTTTTCAATTTGTGGTCTTTGTCTTCTTAGTGAAATATATCTGTTAAAGATAATAATATTAATCAACAGTTTTTAGGAATTACATACATTTAGATAAAAATTAAGATGTTTAATATATATTTAATTAATATATATATATATATATATATATATATATATATATTAATTAATATATATATATATATATATATATATATATATATATATATATATATATATATATATATATATATATATATATATATATATATATATATATATGGTAACTTTTGATTAAGAGAACCACATGAATCAAATTTTGTTTTCATATACTCAGTAAAAAAATCACCATAAATTTAAATGTTTTTATTACTTTTAATAGCTCTGATTTGAATTTGTAATTCAGACCTGTACTCAGATTTGAATCTACTTACTACTGTTGGCTCTTCCCATGTGCTATAACAAGCCCTGCCTTCATTAGTATCATTGGTATAAAAAAGAATATATAAGTAATTTTGTCATCTTAGGTTAAAAACAAAACTGAAGATCAAAGGTGACAAATAAAGAAATATTTTGTAAATATAACTTTCAGGTAGATAAAATGAAATTACTTCCAGGAACTAAGATAGATAATAAAGTGTTGCTGTATTCTATGCATTATGACTAGCAATTTTATTTTACACAGATATGTTAACACATAGATTTCTGGTGGGTTGAGAGGACCGACCTGAATGCAAGTTTTGTAGAGAAGGCATCATAGTAAAACATATTTTGCTGGATTGTCGTGGTTTTCAAAATATGCGGTTTATTTATGGTTTGAAAAATTGTTTGCAGGTGATGTTGGGAGATAGTGTCTTGGCCATTGACTGTATTCTAATTCCTTCATCATTGAGATGTGTGAAATTATTGTATTGCACTTTGTCACAATTGCATATAAAGTACATTATAAAGAAAGTTTGGTAATAAAAATAATAGACCAATAATTATGAAATTTGGCATGTAGACCTTGTTAACTCATATCTTATGACCATTTTTTAAATTTACAAAAAATTTTGTTGAAAATTTTTGTGTAAAAAAAACTTACAAATCAAACTTTCTCAAAAATTAGCCTCTAACAATTTTGTTGAAAGCATCAAAAACAATGTGTTGCTATAGCCACTGCAAAGAAGTTCAGAAAAAACTACTATTGTCATAATTTCTCATTGTAGAAAATTTGAACTAAACCAATCTACGAAGTAGGAGTAAACTGAAAAAACTAACACCCACTGGGTTTGTTATATTTTTTCCCAAAATATATTCTTAAAACTAAAAGAGTGTGTAATGTTTTTGCACCATTTACTTACTTTCTACTATATGATGTATAAAGAAATTTTGGTAAGTGTAAAAAAAAATCTCATTATTGTAACATAGCCACCGGACCACATATTTAATTAATTAGGATTATGACCTATTTTTCCCATCAGTGGTCTATCCAAGCACCTCGTAAACGGGAAAAATAAGTCATAATCCTAATTACTTAAAAAAATTTGTCTTAAGTTTTGATGGATTAGTTTTGAAATCATCTAGTTTCAAAGTGGTTTTTACCTACCCAAGTAAAAAAACTCTTTATTTATCCCTAAAGAATAATACATACAGTAATACACCACACAACACACAACACACTGTATTTTAACTGATTTAGAGAAATTAAATTTTTCTTATTCTTATTTAAAAATGTGTTGGTAAATGTAATTAAATGTGAGAAAGTTTGTGTTATGCTTTCATAAAATTTATTAAATGTAGTACTGACAATATGTTTCTAACAAAAAATCATTTTTTGACATTTTTTAGGTGAACACAGGTGGTTGTGTCATATTTGTTAATGTTAAAAAAAAAAAAAAAAGAAGACATATTATCACCATTACCTTGATGTTGTTGTTTCAGGAAGTGATTCCTCAGTGGTTGATGTTCTGCTTCTTTGGATACTTGTATACTTTGGTCTGTGCCTGTCTTCATCATCATCTTCTTCTTCTTCATCATCTTCCTCAACATTAACTTTGGCAGGCCTGTTTCTTTGAATTGTTGAATACCTAGGTGTGCTTGCACGAGTTACTTCTTCAGCTTCATCTTCACTTCGTGTTGTTTGACTAGTTCTGTCACGAGATCTTTCAAGAGTTTGGTACTTTGGTCTTGAACTTGATACGTCATAAGTATCTTCATCACTTTCTTCTTTTGGTGCTTTAGTTGATGGCCTAGATATGTATTATAATATATAACACTTATTATATTAATATAATATACAAATTTCTCTCTCTCTCTCTCTCTCTCTCTCTCTCTCTCTCTCTCTCTCTCTCTCTCTCTCTCTCTCTGTCCATTCTAATCTGAATTTCGTTCTGGTCACATTTGACTGTGGTATACTGTTGTCACTGATGAAATAAGGTTGGTCATGGTTCACAAAGAACTCACTATTCTTACTTTATATGATTTATCTTAAGTGTATGGTTGTAATTAGTAAAATTAAGAAATATAGGACTATCTCCTTTTTGCACTGAATGGGTACAATGTTATTTTTCTGTAAGATTTCAATCTGTTTGTATTGGTGAGAATAGATCTGGTAACAAAGCTGTCAGCAGCCATGTGCTACAAAAGTCAATTTTGGGTGCATTATTATTTAATGTCTACATAAACGATAAAAATACTTTACTTTAACATTGTAAATTTCATTTATATGCTGTCAATATTAAAATATATTTACACTTTAAACCAGACGAATTTGAAATAGTTGTGGAGCATATGAACCATGATATCCAAAATATTATCTTTTAGACCTCAAAACATGGATTGACGATCAATAAAAGAAAAACACAATACCTTTTTTGCAGGCAGATCTGTTGCACTTTTTTAAAAAAATTAAGATTTACTGCCTCTTCAAATTAGAGTGCTCTTATTAAAGACTTCGATATTCCATTGCTGTACTTACTGTGACACAATGACATAACTGTGGTGCTAGCTAATAGACTGCAACGGGCACAGAATTATGCTATGTTTTATTTTTGATGCTTATGTTACACCTTATTTTAAAAACTTAATCTTTTGAAATTTAATGATTTGCATGAATAGCATTCCTATCATATGTTACATTCTTATGTACATTCTTATGTTACATTCTATCTTGCAGACTAGCATGCCAGGTTATGTGGCAGAAAAATATGTTTATGCTTATGATATAAGTGCAAAGATAACTGGAAGAGCTTTCTCAGCACTTGTAATACCAATACGCCCAACACTTATATTCAATAAATCTTTTACCCTACTCACTTGTCATTTCGGGTACTCACTCTTTCTTAAGCAATTAATGCTATTGATCACCACACCCATTTTTTAAAGTTATTAAAATCATACTACTTGTTAAATGATATGACCTCAGCTATGAGGTGTGATTGAATGCATTGTTTATTGTTTGTTTTATGAAAGTGAGTATGAATGTATTTTGCAATGAAAGTTAAATTAAAGTAATTTTTTTACAGGTTATTCAGTATATATTTCTTTTTTTTTTGGTCTGTGGAATAGAAAATTTGAATAAATAAATACCAGGCAATACTGGGTAATCAACTAATAGGCCAATATATATATTTTAAAGTGATTACTAAATTAATTTAATTTAGTTTATATTAATAATTTAATAATTCCTAGAAATAATGAAAAATCCATGCAAGTCAGTTTTATTTCTTTTCACTAAATCCATAAATTGTAACATTTTCAGGGTCTTCTGCACTATGTTCCCATATTTTATAATTTTTCCTATTGTCTTATTTGGACTTGTAATTTAAAGTACTTTTTCAGTTTGGTATTACCAAACAATGATAAGTAACTATGTAACTATACGTAAATATTATGCATATAATGGAATTTCTTTAAAATTACGGCAAAAGATACAATTTTTGCTCTTTGGCTCTTTGTACAATTCAACGTTTGGCTATTATTGCTTTTCAGTTCTGTTAGTGTATTGATGCATTCACGCTACTCTTTGATTTAGTGTGTCAAATACATTCGAAAGAGAGAGTGGTGAGTTATTTGCAAAGCGTTTTGCATTGGTCTAGCAACTGTCCTAACAGTCATGAAATGAATTTGTGTTTAAGTAAAAGAAGTCACTGTTGGAGGTATAATAAAAAAGACTGTAGAATTGAAGTAGGTTTGAGAAAAGGAACATAGTTAGAAAATAGTAAATTTCCATTTGATACCGTACTTTTTTCGTTTTTCATGGGAAAGAAAATAAACCACAATACAGTTTAGTACAGAAAAATTGTACATGGGAATGCATTCGACTACAGACTAGAAAACAACTTACATGAGATCTGTGTTGTTAAAAACACAAGTCTATGAATTGTTAAAATAACCCATTCAAATAGAGAAATTGATCCAGAATTGATGAGTCATGTTTTTCAAGAAGAAAATTCAGTGTGGGTAGAGTTTACCCCTACAATGGTTGTTTGGTGGTATATGCTGTACAAAAAAACTTAATGTGAATGAAAGAAATTATAAAATGTGGAGATATAGCGCAAAAAGACTCTATTTTGAATTGGACAAGTTTTCTAAAAGAAAAATCAAATCAATACCTTTTTTGATTTCAGTAATGGTAATGGTACTCAGTTATTCAATTAAATTGACAAAAAAAAAATCATAAGACAGAAAAGTTATAGTTTTCAATCATTTGAAAATTTGAATCAAAATTAGAATAATAATAAAAATTATAATTTTGATTTTTCCTTATATTAGTAGTTAGTTTATTTCTTAAAGTTTAGAAGCTTTATTTATAATTCACCTGTCTCTTCGGATAGTTACATATTGTGGTTTCTCTCTTCTGCTATAAGGAGAACCATCATCGGTTTGACTAAGTCCTTCATTTTGTGGCCCTGAAGGTCCATTTACAAAAGAAGATTGATACCTAGGTATCAAATAATATATACATAAATAATAATAATAAATAAATAAGTAGTAAATATAGTTTTTGTATATTTTTTTATCTTTAAATTCTTTAATAACTTAAACACTGTCAGTATTGTTGATATTGTTGGTTAAAAAGCTACCTTTGTTTTGGAGTAATGACTTTATTGTAAAGACTTCGGGGTATTGGTGGAGGGTTGAATCACTTCCTCCGGCTCCTTCTAACTGTTTCTCTAGTTCTGCAACTCCTCCTACAAAACATTTCAAATTAAAACATTTTTGAGTAAAGTGGTACACATTATCACTAAGTGGTACACATAATATTTTTGATGGATTTCTTACTCATGATTTACTAATTTATGGCTCAAGTCAATATAATGCATACATTTTTCTAATGCATGTGCTCCTCAGTGCAATTTAGATATTATTTTTGTTCATACTTTTTTCCTTGTCATGAACATTGTAGTTGTAAAAACACAAAAGATAATGTTTTAGACAAAATTTAAAATACAATTTGTTGTAAAAAAAATTATATTGGTAACTTTATAACATACTGGATTTTTTAAAAATTGCTTGTTAGAGGTTATTGAGATTGATATCAATCAAAGGCAACTAAGCCTTCTAGGCACTAGTCCAGTAGACTGGTTCCCTTAATAAATAGAAAAGTGTACTTACAACCTCATTCAGCAGCTGGTCCTTAGGGTCCTGAAAACCAAACATCCTTTGCCTCCTCTTAGTAAGAGCATTACAATAATAGATTATGTGACTTGCAGTTTCCACATCCATTTTGCTTAACCTATATACAGTTTCTCCGTGGTAAATCCTATCCTGTTCAGATGCATCCTTAAACTGCAGTGCCCCATAATAGTTCTTCTGAGTTGCCTTGTACACATTGTCCATACTATCTTCTAACTCCTGAGCCACCTCGGTGGCCTAGTTGATAGCGTACTAGGCTTTCACCCAGAGGACCCGGGTTCGATTCCCGGTCAGGGCTTGGCATTTTCATACGCTATAAATCATCCCATCGTCTGCATTAGCCCAAGTGTGCACAATAGTATGACGTTAAACACACACAAAAAAAAATCTATCTCCACCTTTTGGAACCATTAACAGATGTTCCTGACTAACAGCCCTCCAGTCCTAGGATATGGTTTTCCATTAAACCTGTCATTTCTGCGAGGTTTTTTTTCTTTGCCTGTGCTTCTGAATACTCCATTTAGATCATAGCCTCTTGGCTATGATGGTGGACTTGCATGACTCCCAAGTTTTCCTTGTAAGGATTGTGTTTCTCGTCCCTGAGATTTGATCCTTGGGAGGTCTTCTGTTCTAGGTTTAATTGCAAATCCCCTGTGCTACATTTGTCTACCTTCTTAGTTTAACTTCTGCCTTCCTAATAGGTATTTGTAGACAACTTCACTTATTCTTAAATGTTAGATACCTCTCTTCTGCCATCAAACACTGGATACCACAGTCTTCTGTAATATACCGGTTCCACTATACATTTCCAATTTCCGCCATCTTCATTCTATATTCAATTCAATCTCCAGGTCCACTTTGGTTTGTTTTCAGCAATTAAAATCTTACAACTAGCTAAGGAAATAAAAAGTCAATATCTGGGTGCAGGTGAGCTTTGGATACACAGGTAACCTAGATTTAAACTAGAGGTCCACCTATTATATAGATTTTTTTTTTTTTTTTTTTAACGTCTGCCTATTGTGCACACTTGGGCTAATGCAGATGATGGGATGATTTATAACGTATGAAAATGTCAAGCCTTCGCCAGGAATCGAACGTCCTCGGGGTGAAAGCCCAGTACGCTATCCACTAGGCCACCGAGGCGGCTCCTATTATATAGAGTTAGCATACTTGAGCTAATCTCTCTCTAACCCATGTAGCCTTCAGCTTGTGGATATGTAGATATACATAGCTTGGGATGTAGATAGGGGTAGGAAAGAAAAGATTGTTAGGAAGTGGGAGGGATGATGGCTATAGGTTCTGATTACACCTGAAAAGTTAGTGATGGAAGTTGATCAGTAACTTACATATGGACAAGATTTCTCAAATCATGTAGTTTGATAATGACAATAATGATTCCCATTTAGCAATAAGTTGTACAAGTTACTTTATAATATTTACCTACTTTATATCCTAAAGGATCTACTGAACATTATAAGTTTTAAAAAATATGAATTATTCAATAACTCACCTAATTTCTTAATGAGTTGAATCAACTGTTTTATTGCTTGAGGATCTTCCTCAGCATGTTCCTCATAGTATTCTTCTTCTTCTTCTAGCTCATCTTCTACAGGTGCTTCTGTAGTAGTAGTGGTGGTGGTAGTAGTGGTAGTTGAAATACGATTGGACGAAGCCTTTGCTGTTGTAGATGTTACTTTTGGAGCTTTCGTTGTTGGCTTTTCTTTCTCTTTCTTGTTACAAATGACATTGCGAGTGTAGTCACAAGAGTCAGCAGCTTTGTTGAAAAATAAACCTGAGAATAAACAAATAATTGAAATGAAACATATAAACATTGCTTGGTTTTGTATAAAGTAATTGTAAGTAATCTGTTAATGATAACAAATAAATGTATGACATAATTTTGTTTGGAAATACAAACACTATGTCTATGTTGAATTGTCATGAATGTTTCCAAAGTCTTTCAAGTCACAACAATTAAATAAAAAGGTCACTCAATTTCATAATTTTACAACAAGTTTTTATTTGCTCTAAAAAGAGCAGTTTAAAACAAAAACATATTTCCTACTTATGAAAAGTTACCTATTTCCACATTAATTTAAAATATTTTATGATGCATGTAATTATTATTTTCCAAAACAATTTTTTTTATTCCTTCAACAGACAAAGTTTGTGTAGATTAACATTTGGATAAACTTAACAAAATAAAATAAAAGTTTTTTTTTAAATAAACCCTAAATGTTATTTAATAATAAACTTACATCAACAGTAAGGTTTAAAATATTCATTCAGCTTGTCACTTTTATAATTTCTTAATTGCTATGAAATTGGAATTGTGGAGGTAGCAAGTGATTTAAGTCATTTTCAAGATACAAAATAGACACAACAGTTTAAATAACTTTTAAAATAAAAGCTACCTAAACTTATGTATAACTTAATACCTACACAATCTAAATATGGGAAAAATTATTTAACATTTTTACATTTGAAATGGAAAGTTTTACTTTTTCTATAACAATAATAAGGTATGTGAAACTTTAGTAAATAAGAAAGAATTGAACAAACCTGATGGGCAGGTAAACTGATGTGCTACAATACCAAGGTTTGATGGACCACTATCCAGGCACCAAAAATATTTCTTGCAATCACGAGGGTGAGGGAAAAATCCTTCATCCTTACAAACAAAGTCTGAAATGAGATTAAATAATTCATTAAAACAAATTAAAGTTTGTTTATTTATATTTATTTAAGTTTGTAATTTATATTTATTATGAGTAAACATAATTTCTCTTGAAGCTATACATTATGAAGATTTATTAATAACTAGTTGATAGCTTTTTACCTCATGTACTTGTTACTTGGTATTTACTTTTCATAAATTAACTAAGATATTTTTTTTAGTTACTGAATGCAGGTAGTACATTTAAGTTTAATAAATAGCTACAAATATAAAATTAGTAATTTATTATGAGTAAAATTTACTCATATTAAATAAGTATGTCCTCAGATATAGTTAATTAATTGTGAGAACATAAGCAGTACTAAATGGTCTGGGAAATTTGCTTCCATTAAGTTAGGAAGACACCCGAGTGCTGTGATTATTTTTAATGGAAGTACTTGTCCAGTACTCTCAAATGATCTAGTGTTTGAAACAAGAGAACATTGAAGTTATTTTAACAGAATAGGCTTATAAGGTGCAATGCTTCAAACAAGACAACTTATAAATATTTGAACCAGTGACAGAATTGGTTTTCATGAGCCAAGAGAGGGAATGAGGGGGATTCATTTGTCCAGTTACCGGAGCCAGGTGGACAAAGGGGACGTTCTTTTTCTAGTTTTCTTCTTCTTTTATTTCCTATCTATTTTGGATGTTGGCAATCATCATGGCTATGATTATTTTGTTGACCGCTGTCAGCTACAATTGTGTTATAGAAAACCATGTTCTGAGGTTTTTAAGGCACAATATTTTCATTCTTCCACCTCTTTTGTTTTGAAGTTTTCTCTTTGTTGTAATTTGTAGTGTTTGGAACCTGTTTTCATTTCTCATTGTGTGTTTTTGAGATATTGTAGCTTTATTGTTTTTATTATACTCAGTTACTTTGTTTTTCCATCTTTTGTAAAATTTTGTCCTTCGTGACCTGATCTATCTATGATCATCTCAGGATTTTGTGGTAGAGTTACAGTTCTAAATATTGTAATATTTTGCTATTGTGTTAGTCAATCTCCATGACTCTGCATCAGAGAAAAGGTCAGAAACAAGTGTCAAATCATGGCTTTTGGAAACGGCACTTATTTTGTTGAACACTCCTTTGGCTTTCTCATTCAAGATCTTTATTTCCTATAAATGATCCCATGGGTCATTAAGGCTGGAACTCAGGTAAATATACTTTTCCCTCATTCAATGGTTTTTTTTTTTTGAACCCAAATCCTCAATCTGGGGATGTTGTTCTTACATATAATCTTGAATTTGGTTTTATTTATATTAAAATGAAAGTTTATTTATATTAAAATTAAGTTTTCTATAATAAACAGTGGTTTCCTTTATTTATCCAACAATACTGAAAAACTATGTTTAGAAGAAAATATTATTCCTTCTCCTCTCAATAACTTGGACTTAATTATGCCTATGGCTTGTATTACCTATTAAAAAGAAGAACGCTCAGTGTTTTTTACCAGTGACAAAGGATAAATGTTTGTTCTGAATATTGTATTATACTGACTAAAGTTTTAACACTACTGTTAGTAACATTATTATCAAACTAACCACTGCCAGGATCTGGTGTTGTAGGAGGCTCTGGAGTTGTGAGACTTCCTTTAGGTGTTCTAGGAGGTGCAGGCGTTGTTGTTGTTGTTCGAAGAATTTTTGGTTTGGTTGGTTTCAAAGTTCTGCGAGAACTATCAGAAGATGGTCTTGAAGGTTTATTACTCCGAACTGGACTTGATACATCATTGTTCCTGCTTATTAATAAGATGTAAAGTTAAGCCACATTTTGTAATAACAAACCAATGTAAACGATAATATTTCTTTAAAAAAACATTTGTATAAGATTTTAGTGAAGTACAAACCTTCATGATTGATTAAAACTCTTTTGAATAATTTTTTCACCTATTTTTATAGAAAATAAAATGTATTATTTTATGAAATAAATAAAAATAAAACATATAATTTTTTTATAATTCATTTTCTTAGTTTAAGTTTCTTATAAAACATTTACTATTATTTTTCCTAGTAAGTAAGCAAATTTGGTTTCAAGAAAATAATTTAAAATTTTCTCTTATATATTATTGTTTGATTTAGAAAAGTATACTTATAAAATTTTTTTCTTTCTTCAGATTAAATTATCATGGCTACATAAAAGTAATTAAGTACTATAATATCCATGACCAAGATCACAAAGTAATGATCTTTAACTTTCAATAAATTTCTTGGGCAAGATCTACTCCATAAAATATGTTTTTCAAATACACAATTTACATTTTCCCCTAAAACATTTAAAAACCAAAATTAATGAAGGTAAAAATTTATGAAAGGTCCATTTCATAAAAATATGAGTTTGACAATCTTTATTTTAAAATAAACTTAAATGTGAAGTTTTAAAAACTTAGATATAAATTAAAACAAAAAATAGGGTATATAAAACAATCAGTTTTATTAGAGACTTAAATCTGACCATATTATTTAAGCAATATTTTTTTATAAAAGCAGGAAAACTTACGCAGATGAGGCTAGCAGTGCTTCTTTTCCAGCTTCAATAAGTGGATAAGGTCGATCATGGCATACCCCACGGAAGTCGTCATTGTCAATTGACCAAAACATAATTCCACCAAGACCTTTTTCATTCACATACTCTGCCTAAATGTAGTATATAATAGAATGTAATAGAAGTGTTATTGTTAATATTTCATTTATAATAAAATAAGTTCAAAGTATTGTTAGAGAACATGATATTATTTCAAAATGGATACAAACTTTCAAATTCACAGACCATCACATTTTTATTTCTTACTTTATGATGACATTTTCTTTAAATTTGTTAAGTATGGAAATCTAAGTGTTTATGAATAGCAAAAAAAGCACTTAAAATAATGCTGCTAATGTTCAAATGCCTCTTCATTTTAACAATTAATTAACATGGTATTTATTATTTGAAAATAAGTATATTATTTTAAAATTTGAGTTATCTAGGTTATAAATAAGAAAATGGCTTTTTATTTTGGGGAAAAACACTGGACTGGTTTTTACAATTAATTGTGGAAACAGGACAGAGAAATTTCAAAAAGACACAATTATATTAGCAACGAGACTTAGGGTGGACGCTCTCAGAGGACACTCTGAGTAACAAGTAACAAATGAATAAACCAATTTCCAGTTTAATATTTTATAATGTTGACTTGTTGTTACCACATTATGTTCATGGGAATGTAGGTCTATCAAGCAAGCATTTTTACTTTTTATATGCTATAATTCATTGAATGGAGCTAATTGTTTAGTTTTAATACTCAGAATGTTATTAAGTTATGTAATAATTAATTATTTAAGAAATATGTTAATCAGTAAATACCTTTTCCTGGACAATGTCTACGTCATCATAACCAACCCATTGGTTCCCATTATATGCATAAGGTCCCATTGCTCCACGTTTTGGTTGCCTCACTACCCAGTTATCAGTGGCTTTCAAATTTCCACAGATCTGATAAAAAATAAAATTATAAAAAATGAGTTATGATTAAAATAAAATATTTAAAATGTTCATATACAAATAATATATGTTATCCTTTTTTACTCATATTTTTTATACATATGTATGTAAGTTAATATTTCTGCATACAGAGTGTTTCTGTAACACACTGACATGATTCAGAAGTTTCTTATATTAGTAAAAAAAAAGTTCATATAAAAATAAGCTGGATGACATTATTTTTTTACCAGATATCTGCCATTTTGTTTTTATTTTTTTCTAAATATATTATAACTCTTCAAGGTTTAACCAATTGTGTTCAACTTTTGTAACTTACTCACCAATCCTTCTTGTCTGACTACTAGTTTAAAAGATAAAATCATAGTTTTTTTCAATTACTAAGATTTTGTGTCATATTATTATAAGTTTTTTTATTATTAACTTTTATTTTCTAAGCTTTACTAAGTTTAAACTATTTATATGCCTCAAATTTAATTTTAACATTTTCTGTAATACATTACCTTAGAATAAAAATGGTATAACTCAAAATTCTAAAAAACAGTTAAAATAATTCTGAAAAAACATATCTAACAGTTACCTCATAATAAGCGAGATATCCCTTTTCCCTTGTTGCATCACCTTGGTCTCCAGGCCCATCAGCTGGTGACCCCAGGTCTGTACTCTCAGGATTGTATAAAGTATAAGATCTGCCATAAGTTGGGATCCCAAGAACCAATTTATCTCGATCTGCTCCTAGCTTCAAATAATGCTTGATTGTGTAATCCTGACAACCAAAATAAGAAATTAATAATGTTTAACTCAGTAATATATAAATATAGACCTAATGTCAGTGTATGTTAGGAAAAATATTTTAAAAGAAAATATTACAATTTTGTGAAATTTTTGTATCATACAGCAAATCACATGTATTTTTTAAAATTAGGATAAATATCTTAATTAAAAAAAATAATTTCATGGAATAAATCTAAATAAGAGTACAATATTCACATTTTATTTTACTTTTGTTGTAAAAAAATTATGTTTATAGGCCTAAATGTACAAAATATTTTATCATTCATTAGGGCATTAAAAAACTGATAACACTATCATTTAGAACAACAAATATGAAATTAAAGAATGGTTAACATGTTTTGTGTTACACACTGTTATCTAAGAACAAAAAATCTTTTTCAGGAGAAACTATTAGCTCTATTGTTCATGCAGGTTAGCTACTTATAAAAGTAATGTACAATATACTAACTTTAAATACTATAAATCAAATGTAATACAAAACCTTTTATTTCATCCAGGTAATTATAAAAATACAACTGTAAATTTTATTAGCAGTAAATATAACAATGGGCATAGATTGTCAGAAAATGTTATACCAAACCTTTTTGATACTACAGTCTCTCACATAACAACAAATTGCTACAAACTATTAGTAATAATTAATTTCTTGGTTTTGCATACTAATATTGATATACATTTTTGTGAGTTTATGAGAAAATTTAAGCTATATTTAAATTTCTAAGTGATAAGTTTTGTTATAATTTGTTAAAATTATGAGTTTAATTAGCAAAGAAAAGCATTAAGATAATTCTGTCAGAAGAACTGCACTAACCTTTACTGTGACAATATTTTAGCACAATTTTGTTTAACGCAAAAAAAAAAAATAGCACTTAATGTAAAGATGTACTTACAGAGAAGCAGTAATCATAGTAATTTAATAAATAACATCAAAAATTTAATACTTAGGATTGTAAAGAAAATATATGTTGGCCTTTTAAATTTTTCATAGTGGATGAAAAGAAATTAAAAAGAAAATAAGAGAATTTAGGTAGGTAAAGAATATTCCAATGGTATGTCTAAAAGTTTACATTTAGACGTAAACCTAGGCTAATATAATATTACAAGTAATGGTTATTTTCATAATAAAGTAAAATAAAAAGGTTTATAACATACAATACTTAGTTGAGCATCAAAATTATATTCACCCTCTTCTTCAAGAGGGTAAAGTGGTGAATGATGGTTGACTGCAGGCTCAAAGGCTGAGTGGTAATCATAGCTGAGGATGTTCATAAAGTCCAGGTACCTTCATAAACATAAATCATGAATTTATTTTAACATTAACACATGTTAAGTCAATGTAAGCTATATTTTTGGGAAAACTTTATTTTTGTGATATTGCAGAAACTTATTCCAAACTGTAGTTCTAATACGTTTTTGGGATATTTGATGTTAAGAAATTAAAGTGGTTGAAATTTTTAAAATATCTGAAATAATATCTAGTTTATGATACACATATACAATGTTGTTTTTCTAATTTTTATACAAAACTTAATAGCTTATATATTTTCAAAGTTACAACAAAACAAAATGGCAAGTGTTTGAAAATTGGAGCATTTCTGGACTATGTTTAATGAATTTTTTCTTTGTTTTAACTAGGACATTGGACTCTGAGAATGTTGGGAGAACTTCATGAAATACTATATGCTGTATACTTTTAAATACTTGTTATTGTTCAGTGTTTTAATTTATCTTTTATTTATGCCTACTGTTGTTTAATTATTTCTGTAAATTGCGGTAATATAAAAAACATATCAGTCCTCGGTCTGTACAACAGAATACAGACTGTATATATGTGTATGTACATGAGCGAAGTGATAGAGCTAGCACATATAAAAGTGTCATTTAAAACCATGATTTATGTTGTACTATGCTAACACAATGTTAATAAAAAGATGCAAGTGCAGCGATGAAAAAAACAATAAACAGTTAGGAGACTGGCAAATGTCTGTTACTGAACCGTTAAAGGGAGCTGAAGGGGAGTTATAAATGTACAAGGCATACTTTTGCAGGCCTCTAACTGGGCAGTTGGCCTATAATTGATTTATATTGCAAAGAATTTACTTAGTTAATGCTATATTTTTTTGTAAACAATTTATTACTTTTTCTGATTTGTACCTACCATATCAATTATTATTACTTTATATTTCTATTAGATCTACCTTTCTTGTTTTCCAAAAATTGTTTAAAATATTTATTATACTTAAAAATGAACAGGTAAATAAATAACAAATATTTTCTAAAACACAATTTGAACTAATTTTTCTCTATTTAAAATTAATCATTTGAAAGAACAAAAAGCTTATTAAAATTAAATCTTCATTGGAACAACTGTAATAACAAATACTTAATCTTAATAATCCAATGGAAATCTTAAATACAGTTGCTTACCTATTTAGTTTGGGTATGTCATATCCTTTGTCAATGTACTCTATGCCTGCTGGCACAGCCATTGTTAATAACAGTCGTGGACGCCCAGTTTTTGAATGCTCGCGGTCAAACTCTTCTCGTAATTCCTAATTGAAAATTTTATATAATTAGTAGATAGATAAATTAATCACTGTATCACACTTAAAGAACACTAATTAAGTTTCCGTGGCAAGAATGAAGCATTTGTGCATGTTAATTAATCATTTATCCTGAAATTCAATTTTTTACCTCATAAAAAAGTGCTAGATCCACCTAAAGAAGTTTTCGCTTTGCAATATTTTAAATTTTTTGTCTGCATATAAAGTAGTGGGATCATAATATTTAGAGCCAGAATGAAGGAATCTTATTACTAATCTTCTTTGAGTTGAGAAAGTACTATAATTAGAAAGATTCTAGGGCTGGGATTCCCAATAAGGGGGTGCCATTTACTGTGTAGACATAATGCCTCAGGAGGGGGAAGGGAGTGACATATCTACAACTTTCAGAATACTGCATATTCTGATGACCTTTCTTATTGACCAATAGACATTTATCAGTTTGATTTGTTCTGCAGTTGATGTCTTTGAAATGACTAGTACACTCAGTTCTTCTGAGTGATGTTACAAATTTCTCATAGGTCCACAATTAACTAATGTAAAATTTAGAAAATTTAAGTAAAAAAATTTGCCCAGTTTTATTGAAATATGTATTTTTTCTGAATAAAATCAAAATGATTCACAGTAAAATGTAGTTTATGTTATATTATTTATTTTATTAAGTGACATTTACTGAAATTTGGGTACAAAAGAACTTGGGATACCTTTATTCTGCAATGTTAATCAAACAATTAGTTGATAATAATATTTAAATACTAACTCAATATAAGTACTAAATTAATTTATAACTGACCTGTACAAGTTGAGCATAATTATCTCTATCTCTTGATTTTCCGCCATCACGGAAGGCAGGATATTCCCAATCGAGATCTAACCCATCAAAATGATTTTGTCGCAAAAACTTGACAACATTTTTAACGAATTCAGCCCTGCGTTCTTCGTCAGCTACTAAGGGAGAGAACCTGGCTGAACCTTCATTCCATCCTCCAATAGCCAACATAGTCTTGAGAGCTTTGTTATATGTTTTAAGGCCTGTAAATTTTGCATAACCACCTGTAAAAAAAAATTAATATTGTTTTAATCATTTCAGTAACTGGAAAGAAAGGATATGTATTTTTATGGTAAAAAGTGTTTTTGTTTTAGTTTCTGTATTTTTGTAAATAAGGTTTGTTTTAGCTCAGCTTTATCATACATATATATCACCAGTGACAGCTTGTATAATTATACAGAGGGTGTTGCTTCACTGTTAATACAAATGAAACAGGGATAAAGTATATAAATGATAAATAAAGAGAAGAGAAGAGAAGAGAGAGAGAGAGAGAGAGAGAGAGAGAGAGAGAGAGAGAGAGAGAGAAAGTTTACTGTAAAAATAATTAAGGAATGTCTTATTCATCTTACTGACTACCCCTGATGCTAATTAAACTTCTCAATGCCAGTTATCCCTCTCACTGATATGAAAATAAAAAATTGCTTCAAACTTGACTGATTACCAATGAGAACCCATATTTTCCACATGACCTTCCATTTACTGCAGGTTACCATGATAATACAATAGAAGTAAATAGAAAGAATTAGTCACTTCAATTAATTTATCATATGAAGAATTTAGTGTTGACTTCAATACTTTGATTGAATGATTAATTCCATTTGTATTTTCATTAAAACTCCTTTTAATAATGGAATCATGATGGAAAAAATATTTGTGTGTAGTAAATAATAGTAAACAAAATTAGGGAAACAATATTAACACAACTGAATTTGTTTTATGGTAAATGGAATTGAAGTTATATGATAGTTATTACTTAAATTAAATATTTTTTAGCCTGGTTATTTGTTTGTGCAAAATTAGGTGTGAAGAATAAGAGAGTATAGTTCTTAAAATCATTTACTTATTACCAAGTAAAACTAGTGTAATTTTAGTATAATTTATTTTGAGCAACAACAATAGTAAATATTGTTGGTCTTCGGTTATTTCCATAGATGATTGTAGGCTAACAATGTTGATGGTGATGAGTGATTTCAACATTTCCAGAAATGAGTTGAAATTACCTAAAATAAAATGTTTGACAGTCCACTTACATAAGTGAAGCCAATTATTATATTTTCATGTAGTTTGTTGATAACACATCTTTAATGTGCAAAAGATAAATTTAAAAAATGATATAAGACAGCAGTTTTTTAAGTATTATGAAAACCAGTCTTATGAAATTTAAGTAGTTACAAACTTATTATTGAAATGTAAAAAGGAAAACTAATGAGTTGCAATGAATTAGGCAGTGAAAGTGTACTTGGATGCATATGTAAAGTGGAAGAATGGTTGTTTCATTATAATAAATTCAACACTTGCTAAATGTCAGCCATTGGTATCTTTAGATTACTTCAGCAAAACAAAGTTTTTTTTAGAAATAATAACATTTTTTACAAAACTGTTCTACTCTTCTACTCATTTTGTAGAAGTTGTTTGTACAAAAGAAGTTTATTATTACTGTACGGTATTTAACATTTTATTGCACTACTGCATTTACTCTGGGACACAAAAATATGCACCTAAATTTAGGTTTTTATAAATTTTCTGTTGTTTATAATATGGAAATAGTAAGATACCTATCAAAATAAAACATACCTTTTACAGCTACATTAATTTAATTGAAAATATTAAATCATTGAAAAGTATAATCTTTTAAAATTTCCACACAAATCCATGCTTTTGTAAATGTTTTTATTACAACAGTACTATTTTAGTTTGCTTTATACTAGCAGTATTCTTTAGTTTTTATGCTTGTATTTTTATACAAAATATTTTATATTTGTCAGAAACCTAGGTAAATTATTATTAAATACAGATATAGCATTGTTATAACATAAAAATTTTAAAAAAATATCACATTTTAAAATAACAGGTAGTGGAAAAATTGTATAAAAATCAAACTTTCAGTGATTTTTGTATGCTTAAATTTTACAAATATATATTAATGGCATTATATCATTATAGAGGAAAACATGCTTCATTTTGGCTCAGATGACATTTTAATATGATTATTGACTCAAGGGTTATAATATCCTCAAATGAAAGGCAATATTCTAGATTCAGAATAATCAAATTTATTAGCTCTAGTAGTTAATTTTCTGGAAATATAGGGCGTAGTGATGTCTCTAGCAGTTACAAACAAAATCCTGTCGTTACTGATTTAACAAAATCTTTGCTTACAAAAATGAAGTAATACAAGAGAAAAAAAGTTATATATTTATTGTTATAAAATAAAAAAAATCATGTACAATACAGAGTTGATTTATCAAACATCAACTAAACAAAATGTCAATCAATTAAACTTGGATCTTGGAAGGAAAATATTTAAAAAGTATATAAATATGTGAAGGAAAGATCAATTTTAGCAGTGGGTGGTTGAAGATGCAGATGTGTGGCTTTTGTGATGAGCCTGTGATAAACCACCCGTTGACGTCTAGTCTGCTGGAAACTGATGAAGATAAGGGAAATTACAGAGAAATAAATGAGAGTGGTAAAAACAGTCTAAGTCATGTAAAGGCTTTTAAATGCCCTTATATCGAGGCCGTTGTATGAGAAAGAAAAGAAAAGCTGTTCTATTCAGCTTTTGTTGATGAAGAGAGTGCAATTTGGTGGCCAAGAAAAGACTTTCAAATTTAAAACAGAAGAAGATTAATAAGTTTTTTCTATCTGTAATGTATCTTTTAATATGTTGCTGAACTGTAATTTGTTTTGTAAGTAAAGGACTGTATTGTACAGAATTGTAATTTATCCTTAAATATTACAATTTACAGTATAATATTGTATTGTGTACATACAATATTGTATAATATACAGTATTTTTTAACTTATTTACTTACTTTTATATACAATATTTTTGTCTGTAACAGAACCTAGTTAACACAAATTAAAAAGTGCTGTTTAATTATTCAAACCACATGTGGTTCCGGATAATAGTCTCTACTGTACTTTAAATCTAAAATATATGAAAGATCTACATATTCATGATCCAATAATAAGAAACATTGTTTTACAAATTCTGGTCATACCTTGCTCAATGTCTTGATACTTGTCATATGGTCTAAGTCCATTCTCCCTGTCCAGTCCACCAAAAGCATAGATTAAATGTGTGCACAGATAAGGGTTGATGTTCTGTGGATTGTACTTGGCTGTACCTGGCCTATACACACTCCAGTTTGTGTAATAGCAAACTATTCTTTTTTCACTAGCTTCCCTTTTTTCTACTTCATCTGAAACATTCAAATATAATAAACTTTTTCTTGAGAAAATAAATGAAAAACATTGTAGCTTCTTACAGTCATTACTAATGAAAGTAATGAATAAAATTTCAAAAGTACACAAATTCGAAATAGTATGAAGCTGCGTTGGAAATTAAAAAAATCCAAGGTAGATACTTCTAAAAATCATAACACAATAATCTACACTATACAGTCATATGTAACAGTTTCCAAGATAATTACGTAGATTTGCATTTACAGATTTTTCCTATGAAACTGCCTAAAATAAGTGTTGATTTTTGAAATGGTAAATATTGTTAAGATGGGGAGAGTAATGACACTAAATTACTTGAGATATTATCATAAATGTATTTATAAACTGCACCTAGTACTACAAAGATGTAGGAAAATGTTTTAACAATAATTAAAATAAAATTTAATAGATTTTTGTATCATCGTTTGTTTTTATTCAAAACATATGAAACGAAATATATTTTGTGCTAGTAGGATGGCTGTAAATGTTTAAGAAATCAAATTTTCTTAATGCCAATTTGCTCATTAATACTTCAAAGACTTTGGTTCAATAATATTACAAAATTTTTTGTTTTTTTTGTTTGATTTTTTTTGTGTTTAACGTCTGACTATTGTGCACACTTGGGCTAATGCAGACGATGGGATGATTTATAGCATATGAAAATGCCAAGCCCAGGCCGGGAATCGAACCTGGGTCCTCGGGGTGAAAGCCCAGTACGCTATCAACCAGGCCACAGAGGCAGCTAATACAAAATTTTAAATAAAAATTTAAAATTAAATTAAAAAAAAATTGTTATAGGCTAATACAAAATTTTGTATTAGGCATACAAAATGTAATACATTAGTACCATTAAGTCAAATTTTTAATATATTTAAGTAAAAATGCATAATACTTACTACAATAGAGGTTTCATAGCTATGAAATATTAGACGTCCTACTGATATTTCTGATGCTAGTTTTTCCTATCAACTAGTAAAAGAGATTATTATAAAAATAATATAGGCCATATACGAAAAAGACATTACAGAAGATTTTTTAGTCATTAGTCATATAGTATTGTAGCTGAACATCTTAACAAAGATTACTGTTTCTGGCACTGGAAGTCATTTCCAACTTGGCAACGTTAGACTTTGTGAAGGTTTTTTAAATTGTCTAATTAACCTTGTTCTTCCACGTTTCCTCTAGGATGAGTCAACCCTCATTTTGAACTAACAGTAAAATTAAAACATTGTTAATAGAAGGCAGATTGTATGGAAATTACTCTGTAAATAAAAGAAGGGGAAATTTTATTAAAATAAAGTAATCAGTATTCGTTGTTGTTTTGTATTGGTCCAGTTATATTACTGATCATATTGCTAAATAGAATTATACAGCCACAACTATATTAAAGAATCAGGGCATTTATTTCATATGCAAATAATACAAAACATCAATCTTAAACGATATATTAAACCATTAACGCCAACCATTAATTAATTGTGATGGCTGAACTTTGCATATAATACAACGTTTTTTAATAATTGAAATATTTACTAGTGAACTTGTATATAACGTGAAAGATATATATCTATCTGTAAACACAAGCGTGACACATTTTCACATGTTCTTCATGCACAAGATTCTATTTTTTCCTCACACAAAAGTGCTAGGTTCGCCTAAAAATATCTAATTTTTCAAAATCACTTTAACAGATTGTTCTAGAATTTTATCCGTACATAAAAGACTTAACACTTAAGTGAGTGTAGCAAATTATAAATAAAACAAATAAACTGTTATTTAATAAATTGTGAAAAAACTAAAACTAACTAAAACCTGACCACTGTTGGTTTTTATTTTTGTTATTATGAGTTTCTGTTTTTCCCTTCATACAAAAAGCCTGTCTAAAGCGGTTTTCTCTTCAAAAAATTTTGATATTAGGAAAACATATCTGTATTGCTAAAGACAAAAAGAACAATTTGTCAAACATTTTTAGATCTGAATTTTTTAACAAACAGTATTTCTTATAAAACACAAAAATTGAACAATTTAGTACAAAAGTCATCAAGTTTTTTTTTTTAAGGTTATCAGAGCTATCAGACTTTGTTTCAACATTCAAGTAAATGAACTGTTTCATTCATTTCAAAACAGTTGATCACTGCAATTGTTTGTTTCATCAACCACTTGTGGCAAAAAAAAACGGCAATGATAAACATTTTGAAATAATACGTAGCAGTGTAATTGTCTCAAATTTACTAATTTATTTTTAGTAGTATAAACAGATTATGTAGAACAAAGGTAGTATGTAAAAGAAATATCACGTTTGAGAAGTGTTTTTTAAAGATAGGAAATTTTCTATATCAAGTTAAAACTCCAAATAGTTCGTTGAAGTGCCACTAGATCGCAGAAGTATACACTTCCTGCTATAAACCATTGTTGTACGAGAAATTATTTTTTCATGTTATTTTTAACATTACAAAGTTTTTCTTGTATTTGTCAATCGCGCTACAATGTTTCATTGTATATTTTTTAAAAGAATAACACATTTTGTAAAAGAAACGTGCATACACGTGTTTTACTGATAATACACATTTGTATGCCTTGTAGGCCTATTCAGCTCCCAGCTCCCAAAGCACAACAATGATGGGAATGAGAGCAGAATGTTGGAACTGTGTCAGATTTGTCAGAATATTATGTTTTGAAGTGCGTGTTCTCCCCCAAGTACATGATTAGCATAATTTAATTCAGAAAACAGTCAGATTGTGGAATGGGAATGTGAACACATTGTTAGGTTTGTGATAACGACACAAACACCATAGGAAACATGAATTTTGTTCAATAAAACTTTTTACATTTACAGTTTCATATTTTTGTAAACTTTTTTCAACGTGTAATGTTTTGAATCTGGGATATTATACTAAATCATAAATCTCACGGAAACAGACAAAATAGCCATTGTACAGGACAGGCCTAACTCTTAATACAAAATATATTAAAAATAGAGACAAAAATGAAATTGCGTTATGCACGAGTATATCATAAAAGAAAACATGTTTGATCTGCTGTTGACGTCGTCAGCTGATGCAATCGCAGTACAAAAATGGAGTCACGCAAAATTGCACAGCTGCGAACATTATTTAGTGTAACTCCGTCTCCCCCCGCAGGGAAGCGGACTAGCTGCACCTATTGAGAGGATTTAGACGTCCCTCGCGGTACCCGAGTCTAACACACACTTACACTTACAACTCTACACTTACAAAGTGAGAGTTTTACGTCTTTCGAAAATGTTTGGAAAATTGGCTAGATTTTTTTATCGGTTAAAAATGACGGCCTTTAACAAAAGAAAAATCCGTAAGTTTTTATCTTTCAACTGTTTGAAAATATTTAAGAATAATATAAAATAAACAAGAGACGAACTTCTATAAACTACTGTAGTTTATAGACATAACTAACACAATTTGATTGATAAAATCATGTCATTTATATATTAAGTTTTATAGGCCTACTTGAGGGAGTAAAAATATTGAGATTAAGTAACAAGATAGGGTTTGCAATCATAGAGCAAATAAAAAGTACCTGTCAACAAGGATTTTCTCAAAATCAGCTCTAACGATTTGAGTAAACTTTGTTGAAATTTAGTTTACTGGTATCCAAGTAAAACGACTCAATCGGGATGTGAAACTTTATTTTTGATCTTGAGATTTTGTTGGTACATTTAACATTTGTTTTCAGGACTATGGCGGACACGTGACAAGTATAGGCCTATAGCGACAGTCGATAATACGCTATCGTATAGTCGAAAGGCTGTCGTATAGTCAAAATACTTTAAGGGAAGAAGAAGAGGAGACGAAATTATTTTGACATTGCTTTATAAAAGGCAGGAAGTGAATAATGTTTTTCTTGGCACGCAGTGATGAAAGGTGCTATTCAGTTTTAATCAGCACCTTTTAACTAAAGAAACAAAGTTCAGAAAATAATTTACACTTAAAGTTAATGAGTTTAATTATCTAAATTATGCATATTAAATATTAAAATGTAACACAAGCCGGTGACCTGTCTCAGGGACAACGTACCACTGCCATGAAGGCAAGATGCATCTGTAGTTACATATTAGGCTATACTTTTAACATGTATCATATTTTAGGGCTGGTTGAGATGTTGGATTTTGCGTAACGAGTGCACAAAATTTGAATTGATGTATAATAGTGTATTTTGTGCTTCGAAAGTCTCATTTAATTAATTACAATTAAAATTTCCTGTGTTTCCGCCCGGGACCGAACCGGGGAACTTGCGCGTGTGAGGCGTACCACGTGATAACCACTATACTACGGAAACTACGAAGAAGTTTTGACCGATGTAAATATATGAAATGAATCGTTAATTTAATTTTGATAAATATGTAATAGTAAAAGATCAGTTTTTTTATATTTAATCGTAACGATCAGCTGATAGGTTATAAGTTTCAGGTTATGTTGTAAAAAAATAGCTACGTTAATTTTTCGTGTTTTCCAACAAATTATCGTAATTAAAATATAAATGAAGAGAAAACATGAATCGTTTATTTTTGTTCAATAACAGAAATTTTTGTTATAAATAAAATTGTTTTCTAAACAATTCGGTGTTTATTTTAAAAATACGTTAAACAAATTTGTCTGCTACGTGGGTTAACTCAACACAGGCTTTACAAATATGATTTTAAGGACTAGAAGAGGTCACATGTTTACCTGTTTCACAACGATAGTGTCGGCAACCATCTCACGCGTCACGTGGACGGGTGATTGTGTGCTAATAGTGTTGTTCTGTAATATTTATGATACACAGATGGTTGTAAACGGTAAATTGTGAAGGTCGTTTAGACAGCGTAGGATGATTTCAAGGTCAGCTAGAGATGTCTCAGCTGACTAGATTGTTGTAAGCTTTTTACATAATTATAAGAAAAAATAAATAACTGGAAATATTGCGCTATTTAAGAGTCTGTAAGCCCTTTCGGTTATATTGAATCTCCTCTCAGTAATAGAGTACTATTAATTAACGATATGATTACTCAGCTACTTGTTAAGATATTAGATATAAGATAAGATATAAATATTATCTCATTTTAAATGTCATGTATATGAGGATATAGTCCACATTTTACATTTTCTATATGGTTTTTTTCCTGTATGTGAACTTTCGCTGCTAGTGGTATTTTGCGGCTACAGTTTTTAAACAGATAACAGTACTGTTTATTTTTTCAAACGTCTTCCTCCTGTTCTTGCAACTTGCAGCACTCGTAGCGGCAGATACTTCAGTTTCTTGGACTTCAGCCTCTGATCTCAAGAACGCTTTTTACAATGGTGACTGTACTTACAACCCGTTTATATTCAGTGGTAAGACAAACACTTAATAAACACAGTTTTAT